>PVKB01002498.1:0-44590 GCA_004027205.1 Ctenodactylus gundi | reverse complement strand
ATTATCGTGAGTTTGAGGACAGCCTGGGCTCCGTGGTGAGTTCAGGACCAGCCTGGACCCTGTCTCTATAAATAAATAAATTAAAATAAATATATTCATTAAAATCTATGATCTGTTTTTACAAATGATCCATGTATATAATAGTATATGCAGTCTCTGTTGAGAAAGAGGACCTAGGAGCTTTCTATGCATGGAAAATCTATGCACTTTGTTCTTTGAAATATCCATTTTTAATTATATTCTAATGATTTCTATTTTTGTTTTGCTTATTTCACTGAAAATATTATTTAGTACATATTTTTGTTTGCTTTATCACATGTAGTTTAATACTTCAGCCCAGATTTCGCTCATGGCCTTAATTTGGCCACATCTGCTTGCTTTTGGTGCCTCAGTTGCCTGGTATCCTTTTGCCTGGTCGTTACTTTCAGCTTTCTTCTTCTGCTTTGTTCAAAGTACGTTTTACTTAGTTTTTTTTTTTTTTACACAAGACGATAATTCCCTATCTTTTCATTGTGAGATTCAGTGGTTCCCACAGCTTCAACTTACTGCTTTCTTCCTCTGACTTTATCTGCCAAACACTCTCTTATTATTTATTATTTACTGCTAGAGTATTTTCTAATTGCTTTCACTATAATATATTAGCCTTTCTATCACCAAGCGACTGAAGCCAAGGATGACTTCTTTGATGGCCCTGTTTTTGTTTTCCCCTCAAGATGCTGTAGTCACGATTGTGCTTTGCGGTAGTTTCTGGTGTCATGGAGGGGAACTCTAATGTGAGTTTGTTAATTTTTCTGTATATTTCTGTAAAGAGCATTGTTTTATTCTACTGAGGCAAAAATATTGTCATATTTGTAAAAAGTTTATTCTTTCTGAACCAATGAGCCTTGCAAATCTGTAGCCTTTCATCAGCAAAAAGAAAGTTTGACTTTATTTTCTATTTAGTTGCTGCTTACATGTTTATTCTTTTTATGAAATTCTAATTTTTATTATACTCTGACTTCTGAAACTCTCCAAATTTCTTCTCTTTCTCTCATAATTTCCACTTTCTTATGTTTTGGTTTATTTTCATTTTAGAGATTTTCTTGTTCTCTTAATATCCTAAACTGCAAATTGAGCTACTCTTTCCTAATATGCCTAGTGAGATTTACTTGTGAACATCATGCTTCTTGATTCCAGGAAGTCTTTAAGTATATGTGGATGCTAAAATTTTATCCCAGGAAGGCCTCCTTACTTTCTTCAGAAAGGTTTGCTCTGCCTCTCCCATCACTTTCAGTCTAAGCAGCTCCACCAGGTTTCAGGATGGACTTAGCCTTTCTGGTCCCTGATCTGCTCAATGATTGGCCCTTTTCCTTTGCTTCCTGACTACAGGTCCTTCTTGGCTATTCAATCTGTGAGGCTCCTTGCAACAAGAACACAAAGAAAAGTCACACCTGGCAGAAGCAATTGATTTGTTTGTGCATTTTTTAAAAATACGTTAGTCTTTTGTTCATAGATTATCTCTCTTCTGAAGCAGAAGAAGAAGGCACCTTTGCTCTCTGGTACCACCAGATGACAACAACAGACCCTTTCCGTAAGAACCATAGCTGATCAGCCCGAGGGTTCATTTCCAAGGTCACTGTCTTTCTTGTTTCTCCTTGCCTAGTTCCATGAGCCACTGAAAAGCTGAGCCCCCTTTAAGAAAATTCACAAGCTTGGTTTGGCTACTTCGGGAAATGCTGGTCTTCATGCAGAGCTGTGCCCACAGAACAAGGTGAGTTTTTTTAATATCAATTTGTGATTAAAAATTTCTACCTTGATTCTTATAAAAAGGTCAACAAACTGCACACACCTGTAAATGAATGTCTTAAATGCTTGTAAAGAAAAAAAAACCTTACTTTCCAGAAAATAAAAAAGAATTCTGTTCATTCTATTTAAAATAAAACAACTCCATCCTTCCTTCTATCTTTTAATCTGCTTTAAGTTTTTTTTTTCTTTGTGACAACTAGCAAATCGTCTTCCTACTCTCCCTTTTCCTCCTCGTCTTTTGGTGATTGGGATGAAACTCAAGGTCATTCATTCTAGGCAAGTGCTTTACCACTGAGCTACATAGCTACAAAATCAGCCTCTACTTATACTTCCCATCATTTGTTCTCTTCTCTTCGAATATAAACTGCATAAGAGCATAAAATTTCCAATTTCTTATCACTGTGGCATCATAATATTATAGCTGTTCAATGGATACCTTTTGAATGAAAAAATATTTAAGATTTTGGTGCAAATTGTGTATTTAGATACATCTTTTTGACTTGGCCACTTGCAAATCTGGCTGCTTTATTATTTCATAGGACTGAGAGTAGAGAAATTTCAAGGTATACAATCAAGCCTCTTTCTATTGGAATACTGCTACTGTGGGCCATGTGAGATTTTAATAATGCAGTTCTTTTTATTTCCAAAGAAATAAGTTTATGTGAGCTCCAGCCAACAATGGCTTGCTGTACACATGCATATATTTTGGTTTGCTCTTTAAGGGCCACATTAATATTGATAATAATGATTTTTAAGGACATAACCTAAAAAAAGGATAAAAAATACAGAGATAGCTATTAAACTTTATAAGCTAGAAAACAAATAGATGTGAGGAAATTACTCAGCAGAACTGAGAAAATTAATCTTAAACGAGCAAGGAGAAATCCAAAAACTAGCCTGGGTTTAATCACAAGATCACTCAAATGCTTAGGAACTGGATATCCCAGATATTTCTATAAATCAGAATAATTCCAGCAACAACTTAAAAGAAAAACTGGAGCTATATCTTCTGAAGAAATGACCAAAATGCTCTAGGTTAGGGAACTAGTGTTGAAGGAGGAAGATATACTCAAAGTTTATATAGCTATATGCATGTTCAAAGTGAAGGCCAGCCCTCTAATTACTTCTCCCCTTTGTAACCAGCCACAGCCAGGGAGATCTTCACCTTCTGTTAAAGAAATGATTAGGGTTTTCTTTCGGAGCTTGATCCTCCCCTTCTATCTCTTCCCAACACACATACCTGCTTCCAAGAACAAGCCAAATATCCCAAGCAGGTCATCCTACAATGACAACAATTGTCCACCTGGACCTTAGGCTCTATTGTTCTATTGACAACTTGGGTTAGGAATTTTTGCTTTCCTGTATGGTCCTGAGTCAGAAGTAGCCATGGGGGTGGAGGAATTAATTAGGTAAGGGCCATTGCTTTCTTAAGGATTCCACAGTTAAAGAGAAGCCTGGAAAGTGCATGCTGCCTCATAATCTCAGCCTGCCTCACCCTCTCTCTACTCTATGTGCAACTTGTCTTTCCAAGTATAGGTCCCCGTGACAAACAGCATTCCCAGACCCCATTGCCAAGCCCTCGGTGGCAAGCCTGCAGTGACGGCACAGAAGTACTGGTTTCCTACCGTCCTTGCCTTGACGTCCAATGTGTAGTTTCCTCTGGTGCAGGATGTGCTAAGCTTCTTAGATTTTGCTAGAAACCCTAATTTGTCCCTCTACATCAGTGCCAGAAAGGATTAATTAGTGACTTTTCTCCTCATTTCCCAGCTATGCATTTCCCTCATACCTTCTGTAATGATTTAGGTTTAATTCCTATGATAAATGTCTACATATTTATAGGAATTCTTCTTTCCTAGTAGAACACTGACTGACAAGAATCCACAAGCTGTGCTTGTGTGCGCAGAGTCTCCAGTCGGCTTTTAAATCCTCTGTTCTTCTTCTTGCCTCTACTAGGCATCTGAGAAATGTCACTAATAGGAAAGATCCCAAAAGAAACAAAAATTATCAAATTTTAATAAATCAAGATACAGAAGATTAAATATGCTAAATATGGCATGAGTTCTCTGAAATGGGAAACCCAGAATACAGGCATTCTGTAGAACCAAATGGTTGTGGGAGTAGGAGTGATGGTGGATGGGGAAGGTGTGGGAGGACCAAAAATGGGATGGGACTGTAAAGTTAATAGGATTTATATGTGCACAAAATACTCAAATTCATTGTAAATCTTATGTATTGCATGTGTGTTTGTGTGTGTGTGTGTGTGTGTGTATGTATATGTATATGTATATATGTATTGTGATATACATATATATATATATATATTAAAATGGGGAAAAACAAATCAAGAGGAAAAAAATTTCTTCCTCAAAAATATCATCATAAATCTTTGAGATATAAGATAATAATATTGCAAACACACACAAAAGTCAAATATGTATTGCAAACCAAATCAGACCTTAAAAAGAGAAAGCACTCTGGAGAATTAGATATCTGATTGTAGAAAGTGTAAGACTCTTCTGAATGACTGAAAAAAAAAACTGAAGCCATTTCCAGAAAGTAGAACAAAAAATATGTTAAATGAAGAAGAAAAAAGTAAAATTAACTTAGAAGACTAGTTCATAGACTTCAGTAAAAATAGGTGAAGAAAAAGAGGAAAGAAAAAGGAAGAAATAAATAATGAAATAATTTAAAAAAGTCCCAAGACCTGAAGAATTCTTAGATTGAAAGAAGAGCCCATTTACTGCCCCAAAGAAGCTGCTGAAAATAGGCCATGCCAAAGCACATCACTTGACATTTCAGAGCACTGGAGAAAAGAGAGGCTTGTTCAGCTTCTGGAAAACACAGCCTGTCACACGCACAAAAGCTAACAGAAAGAATAAACTTTGACTCCTAAATTACAATGTTAAAAAAAAAAAAGCTTCAACTTTTGAAGAAAAATTCTCTTCCAAATACAATGCTATCCAAGTAGGAAAGCAGCCTTCTCCACTTGGTCAGGTAAGAGCTCAGCTCTCTCCCACCTTCCCCTGGAGCTTCTAAAGGAGATGAACAACCCAACGGAGGACCTCGACTGAGGAGAAGAAGCGTGGGACGGGCCCAGAGGTGAATCCAGTGGTGCTGCTGAAGGGACCATGAACCTTTCCATGCGCTGGATCCTGTCAGCACATAGCACAGGCAGGTGCCCTTCTCTCTACAGAGAGCATCGAGTGACTTGAAAATACTAGAGTCACAGCTGGAGGAATGTCACAATGGGTTAAGCACTTGTCTAGAAAGCACATGGTCCTGAGTTTGATTTCCAGCACCACATAAAGTTGGGTGTGGTGGCGCACGCTTGTAAGTCCAGTACTTGGGAGGCTGAGGCAGAAGGATTACTGTGAGTCCTAAGGCTAGCCTGGCCCACATAATGAGTTTAGATCTAGCCTGAGCTACTGAATGAGACCCTGTCTCAAAAAAAGAATATAACCATTTCTTTTTTATATAAGATTGATAATGCCAATGACATATGCTAATGATGTGTGCAAAGAACGAGTGATAAGTCCAGAGGCACACGGGCTAGTTCATAGTAACCCTAGGACTGCTCTTATGAGCAATATCTTAACAAAACACTTCTGATTCCTGCAGATTAAAAGGCACAAAATAACATACACACGCGCACACACTCACACACATGCACACACACAAATGTGTGCAAACTAGAGGATTTTGGTTGATAATAATTGACATGTACATACATATATATAGTCATAAGTATATGTAGATTTACATAGGTCCTGGTATGATGGCACAGCCTAAAATCCAAGTACTTTGAGAGGCTGAGGCAGGATGGTTACAAAGTTAACCCAATTTGTACACCTTAGCAACTTAGTGAGACCCTCTCCCAAATTACAATTTTTAGCGGGAGCCTGAACAGGAGCCGGTGCTGAGTGCAGCACAGTAAGGTAGGCCGGAGCAGAGCCGGCTGAAGAGCCACCAAGCTACTGCCATGTCCCAGAACACACTGTCCTCGTATTTCCACCAGGTGGACAACGATGAGTTTGACGAGAACAGAATCTTGGGCGAGCAGGAGGACGCAGCAGCCAGGCCAGGACAGCAGGGAGGTGGACGGGCTCCTGAGGCCACGGGACACGCTTCGGGAGTTCCACGCGGACCTTGGGGAACTCTGCAGTCAGCACCAAGAAGCAAGCTGCGAAGGAGCGAGCCTGGGCGTGGTGTTGAAAGTGTTCACAAAAGTACATTTATAATGGGTTTGAGAAGTCGCAGCATACAGCGCAGTGTGACTGCAGCTGCCAGAAAAGGCCTTAGCTGCAGGAGGACTGGACTTCCTTATAAGAACTCTTAGAGCAGGAACGACTTTAAAACAAAAAGGACTCATGTTACTTTGAAGGAGAATTTTGGATGTCCCTGCTGGTGAAAAAGGAACCGACAAATGACCATCTTACTAGGAACTCTGAATTAAATTTTTCAGAACATGTATCCACTGAAATGTATTTTATTTTCAAGGTGGAGGGGAAAATCATCTTACTGGTTCCTAAATCCTTTGCAGAATCTGAGTCTGCCTTTGTCTACAAAGTAATGCAGAACTGACATTGACTGTCTACTGAGTGGGCTGGCCAATGTCCATCAGGTGTGCACTGCCTGTTTAAAATGAGGGAGGGATGATTTGGGCAGGTGCAGATCCAAGGGCTGTGGTGAAAGGCAGAACTTGTGGGCTTTTTGAAGTGGGAAGAAACAGAGAGCTTGTGCAGGCACCTTACCTTCCCAGAGAAGGCAGACTGCAGTTGACTGTAAAGTGCCATCTGCATCAATAAAGCTCTTGGCTTATTGGCTTATACACTGCCGATTGTTTCATGTATGTAAAAAGTTGGAGCGAATAGGATGGTAATAAATGAGACTTCGATTGTTCTGGAAACCTGATGCAGAAGAAGGAGTGGACATGTCCCCCTCCCTGTCCCGCCATCCCTGGGGAGCGAGCATGCCAACACATAGGCCTTCTTGCCCCAGCAATACCGTGCGCATGGGCTACAGTGCTATTGGTTGCCTCAGAAAGGCGTTTTGCTGAGTAACTATCGTTTCTTACTCCTTTGATTTGTATGCATTTTGGAGCTTATTTAATTTAATAAAGTGGTAAACATTTAATAATTGGAAAATACAAATTTTAAATAAAGGCTGGGGTCATAGTTCTCAGTGAAAGCACTAGGTTTGATTCCCAATACAAGCACACACTCACACACAGTAGAGAATATTCTGTACACAGAATATCTTCGGAACTTGGCCGTTGCAAGAAAGTGACAATAGTACTTCCAACCTCAAGGATTCTTTTCCGTGGTGAAAAGGAATATGAGAAAGATTTGCTTTACTCAGTTACCATTCTGTCGCCTCGCTTTTTGTATCGTACATATATTACTTATGTCAAAATTAAAACCAGTGAAATAGCTTAAAGTAGAATAGTTTCAGACTTTTCAATAGTGAGTTGAAAGTAAGAAGGCCATGAGATAACATCATCTTCTCAATTCTAAAACAAAGTTATCACCTAGAACTCCGGGCATAGTCAAACTACCCAGAATTACACAAAGTAAAGATAATTGGAGTTAAGTAGCATAAAGATATTTAGATCTTTTTACACATGAAAGCATCAAAATACACTCCGTGGCACACTACGGAAGCTAGTAGAAAACATAGTTCACAAATTGAGCTGACAAGTATATGAGAAATTGAAAGTCCAGCCTAAGAAAGACAAGAGGACCTCCCCAGGTGACGGGCCACGCCAGGCCAGGCACTATCAGCCATGCCTGGTGACATCCAGCCCACATGGCAGCCAGTCAGAACCTCCAGAAAGATGGCACTCAAGGCGAGGCCTGGACATCCTGGGAGGCTGATTGCTTGCTCTGATATCTCCAGCTCTGTGCTGTGGTTTAAGGAGCTGGCCCCTCAGGTGGACTGGGAAAGAGCCTTCTGTATACTCCACAGCTAGGAAGGGAAGAGAGGAGAAGCAGAACATCTATTTCTTTTTTCTGCTGAGCTTCTTTACTATTACTACCGTGTCCTTAATTCCAGCTGCCTTGAGACAGGCGCTGCAGCTACAGACCGTGGGGTACAGTAATGCCACCTTACTCCCTTTTCTCTAGCCTAGAGTGACAAGCTAGCAGCGGTTCTCTGCTATTGCTAAATATTTTGGCTCCTTTACTGCCTCGCTGCAGTTCCTAGCTCCTCCCTATATTCCAATCCCTTGCATTAAATTCCCGTTGCTAATTCTAGAAGTGAGTTTTTTCTTGTCAGGTTGGTTGGTTGGTTGGTTTCTCTGGTTTTGATGCTGGAAACTGACCTCAGGCCTTTGCTCTGAGGTATATTCCCAACCCTTTCTTAAAAGAGTACTTTCATGTTGAGACAGAGTCTTAATGAATCCCACGGGCTGAACTCAAAATTGCAGTCTTCTTTCTGCCTCAGCCTCCTGAGTAGCTGGGGTTACAGCAATAGCCAACATGCGTGGCATAAAGCAGTTTCTTTTACTTTTTGATCAGATTTGATCTATGATTAAACTATTTTAAAAATCCAAAAATCTAAGAATAACAATGAAATGACATAATTCACAGCAGGGAACAAAATTTAGATCAGCTACTCATGTTTTTTCTATTTACTTCATCTCTTGTATGTAGATGATCAGAGTCCTACAGGGCAAAGACCTCATCATGACAATTTCTTCCATTGCTTTACAATAAGTAACTGAGTTCCTAGCCCTTTGTAGACCCTCATCAGAAGAGCAAGATCTCACTGTGACACCTAATTTATAACTTTCCTTTAGATATATTCTTTTCTGTCATTGTCACAAGACTCTGTGTGATGAATAAAATAGTTGAGACATGACAGTTCTGAGAATTATGTGATTTCTGCAAGGTCGCGTGATCGGACCAGAAGCGCTGGGATTCAAACTGCATCCTCCCACCGCAAATCTCTTTCCACTCCAATTGCTTCCTGAATTTATCTGCTTTGCAACAGGGCACTGACTCTCTAACCTTGACTCTGCCCCAGCAAATTACTCAAACTTTTTCTTTACCATCAAAAAGTAGTTTGTCAAGAATCAGTGTCAAAAATCTTTAATCTGGAGAACTGTATTGCCCTTCTAAATTTAACGGTAAACCAAATGAGGCACAACAGAGACTCCCTGGCCTGCAGGTGAAAAGCCTGAAATTTTTCCTCACACCTGACAGACCTTTACGATCCATCATATTTAGGTACATCAATCATGTACCTCAAAGAATACATTGTAAAGAAATAATATAACTTGATGGACCTGAACAGACGCGACATGGGACAACCAAGTTTCAGGAAAGGACTCAAGAAGAAAAACACTCGATGCTCTGTAAGCTCCCGTAAACAAAGACTTCGTTACCAAAAGTATAAATATAATTTATCGCTTTGTTTTCCCAAGTGGGAAAGAGAAGAAATACATATGTTTGTGTAAATAGAATAATGTGTGTTTATCCACTATGCATGGGCAGAAAATTTCGTCTCAGTGTCTGGAATCTAATATTTCTTATTGCCTTCCAGAGCTGAGCCTAACATAGCAGTGCTAATCCACAGAGAAAAACAAGAATGTGCTTTAGGAAATAAATTATTTATAGTTATTATTCATATGGATGAGAACATTTCAAAATAACTCAATATATTACGTTAAGAATAATAAAAAATTCAATAGATGTGACGTCTAAACGATATTTTAATGGTAGTATTTTAAAGTGTTTTAGATGATAAAATTTTATTTTTCTTATTTACATTTCACCTACTTGTCGCCTCCTACCCGCTCCCTTTCCCTTTCCTTTTTCATAAAGTCCATCTTCTTACTTTCTTCTATTAGATGGTAAAACTGTAAAGGGATTTATAAGAACAATTAAGAACAATGTTTTACTGAAGGTAGTAATAGTTTCTTTTTGTTCTTGATTTTGAGATTCAGTATCATTGAGTCATTAAATTATCCCAACTAGGCCCAAATTCGTGATCCTCCTGTGTCAGCCTCCTAGAACACTGGGATAATAGGCTTGCATTACCAGGCCCAGTTCATCATTCCTTTCAAAAATCTTCTTTTCCTTGAGTTTTACATCACTTTTCCCCACATTTTATTGATACGTATAAGTGCAAAATTTAAGTTTTACAATGAAGTTGAGCATTTTGTGCACCTACGTATCTTGTCAAGGTGACAAGGACTTTTCCACTCTCCTTTTGTCCCTCCCCCTATCCACTCCTCCCTTCCTCCCCACCCAGCCCCCCGTTTCACTTTGTTTTTCATTTTAAGTTCCATAAGAGTTATAATCTGGGTCTCTCTTATCAGAAAGACTATTCGATGTTTCACCTTCTGCTTCTGACTCACTTCACTAAGCATGATGTTCTCAAGTTTCTTCCATTTGCCCGTAAAAGCCTCCACACTTTGGACTTTATGTATACCCATGTTCATAGCAGCACAACTAGCAATAGCTAAAATATGGAAGTCACTTTTTTTGAATCAGGGTCTCATTCTATAATCAAGGCTGGCCCCGAACTCATTATGTAGTCCATGCTAGACTTGGGCTCACAGCAATCCTCCTACCCCAGCGTCCCAAAGATTTCTACATTATAAGTTAAGCCTATATAAAACGTCAACATATTCTGGGAGTTGTGTCTGTTCTCTCTTGCCCAATATGGGACCCTGTGAGCACCATGACCAACTCCTCAAATGTCAGCCTACTCTCTTTTTTGAAAATTGATGTGAACTACAACACACACACACACAAACATGCACACACATAAATCTGTCCAATATCTTCCAGGATTTTTTCCACCTTGTATTGAGAGATGTAACACTTCAATATTCATGCATTTTGGAGGAGAGAATACTAATTTATAATCAACCATATATTTTGAACCGTATCTTTTTCTCTGTTTCATTTTCCCCCCTTTCTATCAGACTTTCTTTGTTGCCTTCTTTTCTTCATTTTGTTATCTCAGTATTTCTTTTCACCACAGGAACATGCAGGATTTGTGTTCCTGCATTATGTATGTGTGGCTGTCCTCTGGCCCCTGCAGTACACAGGCAGCTTCTGGGGAATCCCTGGGCAGAGACAAACTGGGCAGCATGATCCTTCTCAGGGTGGCCATGTGCCCTCGGCCTTGGGACTGAGCACCTGTTCTCCAGGTTTCTTCTCTCTGTCCTGGTGAGCTTTACTCTCAGCATCTCACAGGGTGATTTGTGAGAATAACATGAGGTGATTCAGAGGTGGTCGGCATCCTTCGCTGTGAAGAAGGCGCTCAGTGCGCGTAGCTCTTCTCTGCAGTAGCAGAGAGACTGGCAATGTAATTACTTTTTATGGAAGTTACAGTTTTAGCTACCAACTTGATAGCTTCTTTCTCTTTCCAAATGCCCAAGAAGAGGATAAAAGTGCAGCATCCCTCCCTCTCTTCCTTCCCTGTGTGCATATTCCACAGCATTTAGCCTGCTGCTACCCAGAGCCGTGGATATTACCTTTCCCAAAACTAGAGCTTGGGTTGTATAAGTGCCTCTATATGGCATTGCAGAACATGTAGAGCTTTGAATTTGTAAGCTTTGCATGTTGTATATGACCAGTTAGACTCTTTACTCTTTCCTAAACTTATTGTGGGTTGTTATAACCAGCATGATGTGAGTAAGGAAGTGTTTGCCAGCCTGCTGTAGCGTCCAAAGGGTATTTCCCATGACCTTCACATTAGCCTGCTCCTATGAATTGTGGGCATTTCTATTTGATAGAAATTTTCATATTTAAATCCCTTTTTTCCTTAAAAGAGTCACTATAAACAATAACTCCAAGGTTTCTAAAATTATTGACTGAGGTTCAGAGTATTAGTGCTTCTCACCACTGACTTCTGTACTTCCCGGTTCAGTTACTCATCACTGACCAAATCAAAGGAGGCCGTTTATACTGAAAAGAAAGAAAAGGGTTTATTCAAAGTTAGTTTTGAGGAGAGGGAAGTGTCCATTTGCTTGAAATGACCATATTGCTGTATAGCAGTGTGCAGAGGTCTTTGCTAGCAAGGGGAGAGCGTACTGTGCTTATATCCCTCTCCTTCCCATGCCTATGGAAATGAGTCTGGGACTTTGACCTCCTACATCTTGTCCATTCCTGTGGGCAGAGGGAAGCGGGGGCTAGTCCTTTATATTCTATGCCTGAGGGACGTATGAAGAAAACACATTTCTCTCTAAAGAAATCAAACTTCAAAAGTTCCCTGTTGCTGTGTTGGCTACATTAGCAAATTAGATTTTTTTTAAAATAATATTATCAGAAGAGGGTATTTACTTGAAATGAGTTTAAATTGGCTCAAAGAATTCAACACTCCTTCTCACCTATGCCAGTGTCTCCTAAGAGGTTGTCCTTTGGCAGTGGAGATGTTTGGTGAGTCTGATAATTCCATCTTACAATTTTATCTGATATCTCCAGTTCATCCATTGGATCCATTCTCATTGTTTTCTAACTGTAGAGCCATCTCACCCTTCCTTGTCTCTATGCCGGGTGTTGTGGTACGGGTTGCCGTTAACCACACTTACGGAGTGGGCTTCACCAACCTCTCCTATGCATAGCCTTGAATTGCAGATTCCAAAGCCACACAGAGCCCTAGAGCTCCTACAATCTAGGAAGAAAGTAGTTTCATTTATCCTTTAAAGCCTCAGGTCTTCAGAAAATCTTGGTTCTCCATGACACTGTTTCCGAGTCAGTACCAGTCTTACTGTTCTGGGGATATGTGACAATGCCAGGTGACATTTGGGGCTGTATGGGGCAGGGAATGGGAGACACAAATACTTAGTGGACAGGAGCAAAGATAGGCTAAGCATCTTCATAGGGCACAGATTGGTTCCCAGCAGCAAAGAGTCTGAGTTGGAACATCAAGGGTGGCTTTTTCTCCACTGTGTGTGTCAGGTGCTTGACTCCTCTTCTCTGTGTCTTCTCACAAGATGTGCAGGATCAAATGATTCCCAGACAAAAACAAAACAAAAACACACAAATAATCCCATTTTTCCAACGGTTTTAAAAGGAAACTGGAAATAAAATCACATATGACTCCAAGAGATGACACCAGTGAAGAACGAATCTGGGTCTATGAGGAGCTGCACAGGCGATGGCGCATACAACCACTGTATTTCAAGGCCACTAGCGTCTTACCATACCAAGCTTAAAATGTCACCTCACTGAACCAGTAGACATATTTTATTAGGAATACGATTTTTCTTTTAGTTCCTAGGCTTTGCACTAGTAGGTCGGTTCAGTAATAAATATGTGAAAACTTTAAAAAATAAGTAAATAAAAGGTCAATAGTATCGAAGTTGGGAAATCCTACTCTGGACTGCCAAATGTAGACTCGCTCACATCAAGGCCCCTTCCCTGCCTTCCCGGCACTGTGAAATCATCTCTGCTATATAACAAAATGACATTTGGTTTGTCCTGAGCTTCATGTGTCTACTTCCAGCTGCCAATAAGGAGCAAGAAGTGACCCTGGAGCTCCGTAGCCTGCCTTGCTGCCTCGGTCCATGGTCGGTGCCCTCCCTCTAGTGGTAAGCGTTGCACATGCAGCGGAAAGCTCAGAATTCTGTACTCCCTGCAGGAACCCGGGGTGGAACGGGGCCTGGAGTACTGTATTTATTGGCTAGCCCTGTCGCCTCACCTCTGAAGAATGCAGATATTCTAGAAACAAAGAACTCTGGAAGTAATACATGAGATTAGCCTGAAAGAAATCTTCCTTACTCAATAACAGTACAAAATTATGCATTTTTCATGAAGGTAGAAAAAACATTACTATCATGTGTAAGTTATGTGTACTCTTTAAACATTCTTAAACACATATTTTACTAAATTCATTTTTAACTGATAATTGTAAATATTGGCCTGGGATGGTGGTGCAAACCTATAATTCTAGCACTGTGGGAGGCTGAGTCAGAAAAAATGCAAGTTCAAGCCCAGCCTAGGGAACTTAGTTAATTAGCAAGACCCTGTCTCAAATAAATAAAAATAGCATTTGGATGGAGCTCATTACTAAGGCTGTGGGTTCAGTCCCTGTTACCAAAAAGTACATATTGATGAGATAACACATTTCAATATATGCATACATTCTGTAGTGTATCTCCTTAAATATTTATCATTACTTTATGGAAAAACTTTCTCTATTTTTTGAAAATGTACACCGTGTTGCTGTGACCTGTAGCCAGCCTCCTATGCAGCAGTACAGGAGGACTTTTTCTCTAGCTGTAACTTAATACCCACTATTAACCTTTCCCTATCCCTCTCACCCCTCCTTCAGTATTTTAGAGCCCACACGTGGAGGTCAGAGCATACACTCAAGCAGACACTTGCTAGTTGCACATCTTGGGGCAAGTAACTTCTTTTTAATTCCATATGAAGGATTGAGCCCAAGGTCACTGAACCACTGAGACATATCCCCAGCCACACACACACACACACACACACACACACACATATATATATATATATATATTGAAACAAGGTCTCAAAAAGTTAACTTGCCACACTCCTGCCTCAGCTTTTGGAGTAGCTGACATTATAGATGTGTATCAACATGCTTGGCTGAGCAGGCAAATTATTAAATAATCAGTTTTTTCACTTTTTTCTAATTCTAATTCTCTAATTAATGTGCCATAGCACCTACCTAACTGTTGTAGAGAGATCTGTGAGAAGCAATGTAAACTGTTGCACATGAATCCCAGAGAATGGTGTCTGAAATTCATCAAATAGATGAATATCATCAAATAAAAGACACATAGGGTCATCGGGACCCACTGGACACACTGAGCTATGAGCCCATCAACAGGCAACATCTCCTTCCTTCTCACTTGGCACTAAGTGCACAAAATTTGAAGTCTGAGTCTTTCTGGCCTCCCCTAGGCTGTGACTACAGATTCTGTATGGAGAACGTCTTCAGTGAGAACTATGGACAACTCTGTCAGAGGTCACATTAGTGACCAGTTTCCTCTGTGTTCTTGTTCTTAACCAGGAGAAGGAGCAATTTGACTAGCTCTTGGTTTCATATCAGAAAAGAATCCACAAATGACCTAGTAAGAGCTGTGAAACTCCCAGCAGTGTGTTGCCCTTGACTTCATAGCAGCATCCGGCACCATCTACCTGTTCCTACCTCTCTTCTTTCATTATCACTCAAAGGGATGAGCGCCAGGTTCTGGGAGTTTAATTGAGAGCCTGCTGTGATGGAGATAGAGGGGAGAGAGAAAGGGGGAGAGAGGACTCTCCATGTTTATAGACGCAAATGTCTTTGGTAAAACCATAGAGATAATCGATGGTTATCTTAAGAACAGACCATAGGGATTATAAAGGGAAAAGAAAAAACACGTGATGGGCTTGCAAGTTCCCATAACACGGGTGTTGACTTTGTAACTATTTGTTCAACTGATATGCTACACACTGCTTTAACTGTTTCTCACAGTTAACTCATTAATGACCTTATGATTGCACAAGGTTGGTATTATTATTATTACAAAAACTAGAAGACAAGTTATGGTAGTGGTGGTGCGATTGGGAGACTGAGGCAGGAAGATCGTAAGGTAGAGAGCAGCCTAGGATACTCAGACCCGGTGGAAACAGAGAGAGAGAGGGAACTGGAATTTCAATGGTTGAGTTTCTCAAAGGACTGGGACATTAGATTATGAATGTGAGGAAATTTTAAGCACTATTGTAACCAATGTGTTTTGCTTATTTTTTGTTTTTGTACATATCTAGGCAAAAAAAAAATAGCTTTTGGGGGGGGGCATTGGGGATTGAGCATGGGCTCTTCACACTATGCTAAATCTCTAGCCTGTTTTATTGTTTTTGATTTTGAGACAGAATCTCACTAAGTCACTCAATTGCCCAGGCCGAACACCAACTTGGGATCCTCCTGCCTCAGCCTCTTAGTACTGGGATGACAGGTCTGTTCTACCAGGCAAGCAAAAAATTAGTATTTAAAGCCTGCAGGCCTAGTTTAATGACATAGCATGTCATTCCCAGCATCACACACACACACACACACACACACACACACACACACACGCACACACACACAAACACATCACATTCCACATTTAGTATTTACATTCAAATGAATTATTTCTAATAAGCATATCATAAAAACTCAAGGTCATAATGAAAAGGACAAATTTCTCACGGGTGTACTGGCTTCTTTACCTCCCAGCCACTACTCCGGCCTGCCTTGTACTGCCAAGGTCACGGCCTCTGGTTCACATTCTCCTGCACAATCTCTTCTTCCCCTGGATATCTCAACTTTTACTCTTTATTCTTTGTATTTTTAAAGGGAAATTGGCTCCAGCAGTCACCTCTGCAGCTTACAAGAGCTACTCACAAACTAACATCTGCTCCTGAAGCTGAAGCTGTAGCAGGAGGCAGCTCCAGAATTCTTTGAGAGCTTTTGACTGGAAAGGTTTTTGTTTGTTTGTTTGTTTGTTTGTTTGTTTTTGGCTGTTTTGTTTTTGAGACAGGGTCTCTGTAGCCCAGGCTGGCCATATAGACTCACAGCAGTCCTCCTGCCCCTGTCTCCCGAGTACTGGGATTACAGGTACGCCATCATGCCTGCCTTAGGTGGTGATCAGGAATCGAACTTGGGTACTTAGTGCTTGATTTAATGTTTGCTAGGCAGGTGCTTTAACTGCTGAGCTATTTCTCCAGACCTGATAAGAAAGTTTCATGACCTTTCATTGTACCTACAGTGGCACATGGAATGGAAAGTAATATAAACAAATGCACAGATAATAAATTAACTCTATACTTAATACATAAGTATGCTTACTATATTTTCTCCATTGTATTGATATGTATAAGTGCAAAATTTAAGGTTTACATTGGTTTTGGGCATTTTGTGCACATACATATCTACTCAAGGTAACAAGACTTTTCCCACTTTCCTTTTGATCCACCCCCATCCACTCCCACAACCCACCTCCCATCCCTCGTTCCCTTTATTTTTCACTTTAAGTTCTGTGAGATAATTGTGATCTGGGATCTGGGTCTCTCATATCAGAAAGACCATTTGCTGTTTCACCTTCCGCTTCTCACTCACTTCACTCAGCATTATGCTTTCAAGTTTCCTCCATTTCCCTACAAAAGCCTCCAAGCTTTCTGACTTTATAGATACATAGTATTCCATTGTGTATAAATACCACACTTTGTGTACCCACTGGTCTGTTGATGGGTATTTTGGTCACTTCCATATTTTACCTATTGTTAGTTGTGCTGCAGTGAACATGGGCGTACATGTATCTCTGTTATGTGTTGTTTTTAACTCTTTTGGGAATATTCCCAGGAGGGGTGTCGCTGGATCAAAGGGAATATTTATTTCCAGTCTTTTGAGAGATCTCCATACTCCTTCAAGAGTGGTTGTACAAACTTACATTCCTACCAGCAGTGCAGGAGGGTTCCTTTCTCCCCACAGCCTCACCAGCTCTGATTGCTATTTGAGTCGTTGATATAGGCCAATCTCTCTGGAGTGAGATGGTATCTTAGTGATGTTTAGATTTGCATTTCCCTTATGGCTAGGGATGTTGAACATCTTATCATGTATTTATTGGCCATTTGAACTTCTTCCTGGGTGAATTACCTCTTCATTTCCTTTGCCCATTTTTCAATAGGATCCTTTATTTTGGTGGGCTTACTTTTCTTCAGCTCCCTGTGTATTCCAGTTATGAGCCCCCTATCTGAGGTGTTGGTGGTGAATATTGTTTCCCAGCCTGTTGATTCTGTTTTTACAGTGTTAACAATTTCTTTTGCTGTGCAGAAACATTTAATTTGACATGATCCCATTTGTTAATAATGGGGATAATTTCTTTTGCTCTTGGTGTCTTGTCAAGGAAGTCTTTGCCTACCCCTATGTCTTTTTAGATATTTGCCTAATTTGTCTTCTAGAAGGCTCAGTGTCTCACTTTTAATGTCTAGGTCTTTGATCCACTTTGATTTGATTTTGGTGCATGGTGACAGGTGTGTGACTAGATTCATTCTTCTGCATGTGTATGTCCAGTTTTCCCAGCACCATTTGTTGAATAGGCTATCCTTTTTCCAGTGTATGCTTTTGGCTGTACTTACTATTAATGAAGTACTTAAACAATGGCAAGAGATAGCATTCTTAAAAACTTGTAGAAAAATTACCTTTGGGTTTTTTAAAACCAAAGTTATTCTATTAGCATGCATCTGTGATGCCCAACACTAGCATTCAGCTTGAGGAATTGGTGCATATACATATCACATCTTAATCATGTTATTTCCCTTCCCCTCACCTGTCCCATCCCATCCACTCCACCCCCCCCCACCAAAATCTATTTTCTTCCATCACTCCTCCATTGTGCCATTTTGCTTTTTTATAGTTCGGTTGTCTCATATTAAAGAAACCATAGGATATTTACCCTCCTGCGCCTGATTTATTTTGCCTAGCATTATGGCCTCAAGGGGCATCCATTATTCTATAAATGAGTCAAATTACCCTTTCATCATAACGGATTAGTAATCCATTGTCTAAGCATAACACACCCTATCCATTCCTTTGCTGATGGACATACTGGCCCCTCCGAGATTTAACTATTGCGAGTTGTGCTGCTGTAAACACGTATGCATCATTGTTGTGTGATGAGTGTGACTCTTTTGGGAAGATACTCAGAAAAAGTATATCAAGGTCAACTGGGATATCAGTTTTCAGTGAAACACTGTCTTTGCAATTGCCATTATATGTTATAACCTCTTCTCATTCAATGATTTTGCCAGAACTGTGGACATTTATTTAGCTCTTCACTTACTTTAAAAAAAGAAGAATTAACATACTCCAGTCACCACAACAACCTGCTCACTGACCCATGGTAATTTAAAAGCTTTCTTACCTTTCTAATTTTAGGGAATTCCTTTAGGGGTTTAAAAGACACTTTTAATCCCGCCAGCAATTTATAGGTGGTTGGATGAGTGAATAAATGAATCATGCTGTCAATCAACAGGGCTATTTATGGCCCCAACAGGAGAACAACGCCGAGGTGGAACAAACAGAGCTGACAACTAAGTTTCCACGAAGCAGTCAGAAGAGAAAGCATGCCGGGAAGCACCTTGCAGTGATTTTTGGAATATCACAGAGATGTCACTAAACTCTTAGAATTTCCATCAAAAGGAAACATCCCTTTTTGCTGCTGATTGTAAATTTAAAACATGCAAATTGTAAAGACAACATTCGTCAAGGGGAAAACATTCTCCTGCACTTCAGAAACACATGTTTTGTGAATAAGTGGATTCTGATAGTTATTTTGAAAATAACCACTTTTTAATAGATTTTCCTAGATTTGTTTCATGTGGTTTTTTCCATATACACATTGTATACTTTCGTTTATTTTCTGATTTCATGACCTTTCTTATAAAATACCCTCCTCTCATAAGCATTAAAAACTACTTGAAAGCATACCTTTAATAGTTTCTGATACATTTATTAATGTTGGACAAGAAGAATAAATTTGATTTTATTTTCCAAGCATAATAACTAAAGTTATAATAAATATTTGAATGCAAATTCCTTCTTTCTTTCTCTCCTTCTTTCTCCTTTTTCTTTCTTTCCTTTGCTCTTTCTGTGCTACTGGGGATTGAGCCCAGAGCCTTCACACCAAGCTACATCCCCAGTCCATTTTCAGGAGTTTATTTTTTCTCCATTATATATATATATATATATATATATATATATATATATATATATATATGAAATACACAATGGTTACATTGAGCTTGAGAATTTTATGCACATATAAATGGCTTCAACTTCACCATTTTTTAGTTTTGTTTAGAGACAGCATCTCACCAATTTGATTAGAAACAGAGTCTCTCTTGGTATGGCCAAGTTGCTTGGGTGGGGCTCAAATCTGCCATCTTCATGCCTTGGCTCCCCACCATGCTGGAATTACAGGCCTGGCCCACTGGGCCTGGCTTGTATTTATTAATTCTTAACATTGATTTGCAAGAATGATATTAAAGGGACAAAGTCTACAGCAACTATCTGTTAATTTTCCCTGGCTGGCCTTCAGTTTCCTTTTTGTCTTTCTCTTTGAAAGCAACACTGCACTTAGGAAAATCACCATGTATGCAAAGTGATTTGGTAAAGCAGCCTCACCCCTAGCTCCAAGTGTGTGCAGGAGCCCAGTGTGGGCAACCGGCGTGCCACAGCCATATCCACAGTTGCAGTGACAGGTGGAGGACTGAGACCCCACAGGGGCTTCCCCAGGACTGGCGGTGGAGCCAGTCCTTGTCATGAGGGACTTTCACTTCCTGGGAAACAAGCCCAATCTTCAAGCACCCACTGCAGAGGAACTGACTTGCTGTGAAGACAACTCAGCCAGAGAGAAGACAGATGCTGTGATGGCAAGAGGCAGATCTGGAACAAGGTCTTCTTGTTGAAAGAAGAAAAATGCTATTTTATTTTAAACTATATATGTATATGTATATATAATTTATGTACACACACGTGCATGCACACACACACACGCACACACACACACACACACACACACACACACACACACACACATGTATTTCTTTGAAGTACTAAGGATTAAACCCAGGGCCTTGTGCTCTACCACTGAGCTACATCTGGAAATTTTAACTTGCATTTCTTAAAATAATGGTGTTGATTTTTTAACACGTCAGCCATTTTATCACACACTTGAGCTCAGCCTAGGCAACTTAGCAATTTCATAAGATCCTGACTCACGTAAAAAATCAGAAAGTGCTCAGGATATAGCTTCAGTTGGAAGGCCCTAGGTTCAGGCCTCAGTACCATTAATGAATAAATAGATAACATGTTTGATTTTGTTAATCAAATATTTTGACCACTTATGTTTTGATTGCTATTAATAGGGTTTTATGCAATCTGAAATGATTTTTATTTTCTGAATTGGTTTTCTATCAGATTTTTTTTTCCTTTATGTATGTGTTGTAAGTATTTCTTACTTTTTTTTTTTTTTTTTTTTTTAGCAATGCAGATTAAACCCAGGGCTTTCCCCCGGAGCTACATCCATAGCCCATTTTTGTTTTTATTTTGAGAGAGGGACTTAAGAAGTTTCCAGATTGCCCCGTTTGGACTTAAACTTGTGATCTTCCAGCATCAGTTTCCCAGTGTCCTAGAATGACAGGCATGGGCCACCAGGCCTGGCCACAATATTCACAAATCTATCACTTGACTTTTATGTATGTAAGGTCTGTGTTTCTCCTTTGGGATATTTCTGCAATACAAATTTGAGAAACAGATCTGATATGAAAAATGAGTTTTATCTATATTCGTATTTTACTTACCTCGTAGAGAACATCATTTTAGTATACAAAAAAGCATGGTAAGTCTTTTTACATACGTTCGGTGCCATGTCTAAGAACATAAATATTCTAGAGTAAATGTCCATGGTAGTGTAAATATTTCCCATTCCTCATACACTTTCCAGAAGCGCCAATGGAATTCTCAAGGGAAGACTGTTTGAGGGATGAAAAGGCCATTAACGTGATTTTTATTGTCTTTCAAACTATAGCAACTAGATTATAAAACTTCTTACAAAAGACAAAGGCAGTGAATGCCATCAGTTCAAGAGAAACTTAACTGAACTGAACAGATGTTATCCAAGCCACCCATGCAGCAACAAGTTCTCCCCAGATGCAAACTCATCTGCCACATATGTGCCCCAGTGTTCTGAAAGGGAACTGAGAACAACCTCAGAGACGCTTTATCACCTTTGTGGAAGTGGAGAAAGAGCTTTTCAGCAAATACTGAGATCCTATTTTTAAAAATTAGAGACTTGAGTATCTTTTGACACAGTGAATATGAGTTGTACGATGGCAGCGTGACACTGTGAGTTGTGGAAAGGACCATCATTTATCTCTTCCACCCAGCGTGGGTGAAGCCTGTGCCTCCTACCATGGAAGAGTGGGTCCCGGCAGTGAGTTGGGATGGGTCTGGTCTTTGCCTTCCACACATTCAATAGCTTGTCCTCAGCACCATGCATACCTGGACCCCTGCAGGCAGCACCAGCTCCTTACCTTGGTCCATAGGGGAGCGAACCAGTGGTTCCGCAAAGCCAGCTCCATCTTGTGTGTGGGAGAAACACCTGCTACACAGAGGACAGAGCTATGCCACTGTGTCATCCATCCCAACATGTCATGTCGTCTTTATCCCCTTCCCTCCTTGTTTTTATGGTTGTTGCTTTGGTTTGGTTTCGGTTTCCACGGGTTGGGGGGGTGGGGGGGTTGTTTGGGGTTTTTTTTTTTTTGAGACAATGTTTTTTTTGTTTTTTTTTTTGTTTTGTTTTGTTTTGTTTTTCTTTGTTTTTATGTAGTCCAGTCTGGCCTTCAGCGACCTACATAGCGCAGGTTGGCCTTAAACTCATGACTCACCACCCCAGGCTTCCAAATGCTGCCATCACAGGTATGTGGCACCCCACACACACTTTGTTATCATTTCTGTTTGAGGCAGGGTATTGCTCTGTAGTCCAGGCTAATCCTGAAGTCACTATGTAGCCCAGGCTGGCCTCAAACTCACAGACATCCCACCTTAGTCTCCCAAGAGCTAGGATTAGAGGTGTGCAGCACCATGCCCAGCTAATCCTTATGTGATGCTGAGGATTTGAGCTCAGGCTCTTGTTGAGGGTAGGCAAGCGCTTTAGTCACTGAGATATGCCCCCAACCCACTCCTCCTTTTTTTTTGTAAATAAGAACACTGAAGAAATTAAACATCTATGGATAAAGGTAAGGACTTGTAACAGTAGCTTGGAACCCTCCACTCTCTCATATCTTCTACTTAAGTGACTGAAACCACACAGCAATTTAATAAGGCGACCAGGAGTGGACACCAGCCCTCTAGGCTATCTGTGACAACAGTCTCCTCAGTACAAGAGGGACCTAGATGTGCTTCAGAACCACATGCAGATCTTTTTTAAAAAAATACACACTGATTCCTATCTTGAGACTCAGACTTAGCATACTTCTAGCACATTCTCCTCACGTGCTTTTAGCGTAATTCAATTTCAAATTGTGCAGATTTGACATTGTTGTTCCAGAGCACGCTGTATACTAAAAAAGTGAGAAGGGTTCTGATGACTTAATATACTTGCTTTTTAAAGTAAGAATTATATTTACTTAGAAGAATTTTATTTACTCAGAATGCCAAAACAGCTGTAATATTTTCTTGAAATTACAGAATTGTATTCAGAAGACAAAACAATTTTTTCATATCAGCTGTATCAGAGGCGACTGAAGCTGAGAAAGCCATCTCCACATATGACTCATTTGTGCCATGCAGGAGAACCGGCTTTACACCTTCGTGCCAGTCTGCAGCCCCCGTACTGTACCAGGCAAGGCTAGCGCCTATTAAAAATACCACCAGAACAGGGCACGTTTGATAGTGCGTTAACAATACAAAAAAAGACCTGGTACACTTTAAAATCAAACCCTCCACAGCCTTATAGCTCAGTTTTCTTCTTTAAAGGAATGAGTTGTGTACAGGTAGGTCAAATGCTTCATAAACGCGAAAAAACACTGCGCTAGGAGCAAGTGATGGGTCATCTTCCACTTTGTCGTCTTCGTCACGGATTCCTTCTTCTTTGTCTTCCTCCTTTTCCCCCTCCTCCTCCTCCTGTGTCTCGCTTTTCTTTTTGTGTTTGTGTGGGGTGTGTGTGTGTGTGTGTGTGTGTGTGTGTCACTTTTCTTGCCTGGCCGCAGTCACTGTTCCTACTTTCCCTTGGGCCGGCAGCCTTCTTGCCTTGGTGCGGCCTCACCTGCAGCAACACAGCCCCCACCTTCCAGTTTCTTAGCCAGGATGCTGTCCTTTGATTTTGGGGTGATACTCAGGGAAGCAACAGAAAGAAGGAGGTGCACTGAGGTCCTTGAACTTTTTTGTTTCTCCATTTCTTTCACAGTTGGCCTGTCCACCTCCGCCACGTCTTCACACTTCCGTTTCCTGTCAGCGGACATGGATTTCCGCCTCTCTGAGGTCTGCTTAGGAAGCTCTGGAAGTCAGTTAGTGGACACGTCCGGAGCTTCTTCTCATGCTCTTCCTGGCAAGTTTGCAAAGGGCACACGCAATGAAGCTTTACCTCTGGGCGTCTGAGGCTCGCCTTTCCTCATGCATAGTTGTTTTTCCTCAGCTCCACATAGGCACGCAGGGCCTGGCCGGCTCTCTCTTGCTCCTGTTTCTATGAGACCCAATGTACTCCAGTCTGTGAGTAAAGTTTCTGTAAATAATGGCTAGGCCGGGATTAAAATGTTAACAATGTTGTCCCTCATCAGCAGGGGCTACTGTCCTATCATCATGTCTGTGCCTGAGGACAGAAGGTTTTTAGTAAAAAAGAGTGAAACTGTAGGCTTGGAGACTTCGGTCTCCAGCCCAAGTCAGTGTCTAGAGGAAATCATATATTAATGATAAGAACGTGCTTGCTCAAAACATCAAGAGCAAGTTCATTCAACACCATATGAGATGGATACCTACTGTGAAAGGATGTTTTCCACTAAACATGTGGCTCTTGACCTTCTGAAATGTTTTTCTATTAATCTGAAAGCTCTGGAAATCAGCATGACAGCAACCACCACTGGTAGGTAGGCCAATTGCATTCCTGAAAATTTCAGGAAATACACAGATTAGGAAAACTTGAGAAAAGCCCATGAGGAGAGAACAGATAGTTTATATCCACTAGCATAGTTTCCTTAAGTATAGCCTGCCAAATCATGTGTTATTTGTATAAAAATGCAGCCTTTGAAAATCAGCTGCATTGTAATTTGATTTTGTGTTGAGAACTTGGAGGGAGTATTTTCCTAGCTTATGAGTCTAATTCACCACATGGAAAATGATTGTGAGATCCACACAGAATCGACTCAGAGATTCACATCTTTCTGCAAAGTAAACGTGAAGAGTATGGGGGAGAGGGAGCCATGGAGTGGGGGCAGGAAGAGGAGGAGAAGGCAGCAATGAAGAAGGTGTAGACAATGAAGGCAAATAAGGTGATGGGCAAACTGCTCCACTGAAAGGAATCTGGATGTTTGTCCTAAATATACAATTCATTTATAAGGCTCATGATGCCTCTCTGGATCTCAAATTCCTTATTAATAAAATGAGAAGTGGGAGAGTAGGAGAGGAAGAGAAATTAGGAAACCCTGAGAGTAGAGGCGTGCAACGTTTCTTTGTAAAGGGTCAGAGTGAGTTTTTACTAGGCTTGAAGACCATACTGCTTGGTCACACCTACTCACTCTTTCATTGCCGTCTCGAAGCTGGCATGGATAACACACACACAAAGGATCCTGGCTACATTTCAGTCACAGAGCAAGATAAATTTGAGTATGATGGAATTTGCAAAAATGCAATTCACAGTAATAAGTAGAAAGCAAGATTCACTTTGTAGGTGCCAAATCATCATCTCCTGCTTCACAGGACAAACTCTGTATTGCTAAGAATTATACTATCAGCATGCCAGAGGTTTTAACTGTAAAAGATAATCTTTTAAATATGCTAGAGAAAATTAGTTATGATTTTAAATGAACTTTTTATGTTATTCATATAAAACATATTCATTTCCAGATAAATTTAATGCTAGTTAATGCCACACACACACACACACACACACACACAAAAAAAAACTTTTATGGTGTTGACACCTTCTTTAACAATGCATGTTCCTCCGCCAAGAATATTGCTTACTAAAAATATACTTAAACCCATGACAAAGATCATGTATAGCTTCATCAGTGCCAGCTACCTGAAGGTAATAATCGTGCAGTCCCTGTAGTTGGGACCCCAGGCGCAGGAATCCAGCAGCCTCCGCTGTATCTTTTAGTACCGTGACTTATCTTCTCCTGCATCTGTGTGTTCATCTGTTAGATTATTGTGCAGATTATACAAAATGATACATGACATGGTGAAAAGATAGGATTACATGTTGACATATGATATATGAAAGCCTCTCTCATTGTCACTGGCATCTACTTGGCATCATCTGATAATGCCAGAACTACAGTCAGAGCTTGGTTCCATCACTGTACTTCTTGCCTACTTTTTTTTGTTTATTTATTTGTTTATTTATTTTTGAGACAGGGTCTTAGTCTGTAATCCAGGTTGGTCCTAAACTTACTATGGAGTCCCTGGTGGCCTTGAACTCACGGCAATCTTCCTGCCTCTGACTCCTGAGTGCTTGGATTACAGGTGTGGGCCACCACACCTGGGTTATGTAGTGTTGGGAAATGGAACGCAGAGCCTTACGCTTGCTAGGCAAGCGCTCTAACCACTGTGGTGTCCTTTAGCCCTCTTCCCTATGATTTTGATGACTGACATCAAACTTATTTTTTGGAAAAGTTATTTTTCTGGTCAATCTGTGTCTTGAAAAAAATTAATTAATGAATTCATAGATTCGTGTTTTATGGGTGAAACGATATGATTTTTTTTCCAGAGAGAAAAGGCTTAGTTTTTTGGTACAAGGTCTCCCTATGTAGTCCAGGCTAGCCTTCAAATTGTGTACATCTTGTGTACTCAGCCTCGTGAGTGCTAACGTGATGGCTCTGGGAAAGATGATTAGCTCATGATAGATAGATTTTGTGTGCTAAACAAATTAAAGTGTCACTTTTTATTTTATGACTGCTCTTATGGGGAAAAGTAACATTTTTTAAAATCTCATGAGAACAGTTCCACAAATAATGAAGATCAGATCAGAATCCTTGCAGAGAAAACATAGACCTAATACAAAGAGCAGCCACTCAAATCACAGGAGAGTAGACAAAGAGACTAATGGAAGGGTTTGCTTGAAAGGGCAGAGGGTTTTATAATTGAAATCCCATATCTCCCCACTTTCAGGCTGATATGTAATGCAGTTATAACACTGGTTCCTATGGGGCCTAGAAAAATGGAGGTGGAAAACATCTGGGAACCAGAGAACAATGGCCACTGTAAATCTTTGGTTAAAAACACTCACAAAGGAGATATCCAGATGCTGCCTGCCCATTTCTTTCATTGAACTTATTTGGGGTTATTTGTTTATTTGTTTTTTTGTTTGTTTGTTTTATGGGTAGGTTTTTTGTTTGTTTTTGTTTTTTTGGTTGGGGAATAGACAGGATCTTGCTCTGTAGTCCAGGGTGGTCCTGAATTCACCATGTTGTCCAGGCTGGCCTTGGACTCATGACAACATAAGAATCCTCCTGATTCAACCTCCTGAGTGCTAGAATTATAGGTGTGTACCACTAGGCCCAGATTTTTCACTGACTTTTTAACCCCAAGTGTGTGAAACAAATTTAAAGCAAGATTCTGAAAGGAAACTAAACCTGTTGCCCAGAAACAGTGTTCGCAGCTCAATTTTGCAATGATTACAATGGGTTAGATAATTGAAAGAACTTATAAAACTCACAAGGTGAGCTAGTTGTGGTCGGGTCACAGGTATGTGGGTCACAGGAGCCTGGGACACTGAGGAAGGAGGATCACAAGTTTAAGCCCAACCCGTGTAATTTAGCAACTCAGCAAGATGGTTCAAGTTAAAGACAGTATAATTTTTAAAAAGGATTAGGGATGTAAGTATGCAAAGGCCCTGGGTTCATTTCCTAGTACTTGGAGTCATAAATAAATAAATAAATAAATTTAAAAACAGGTGAAATAAACCCGACAAACATTACAGGGCATTTTTACTTAAGACTGTAACTAAAGGCAAACAATACAGCAGAGCAGGAAAGAGGGTGCAGGCACACTGTGTGAGCTTTGAGAAACTCCAGGCAGAGATCTTCACATGTGTCATATTCACAGTCCATATTTTTTCAAGACAAATATGACAGTGCCTACGTGTAATCCTAGAACTCAGAGAGGCTGAGGCAGGAAGACTGCAGTTTCTAGCCTCACCTGAACAATTTAGCAATTTAGTGAGACCCTGTCTCAAACAAAAAGAGGGGGTAGGATGTAACTCAGAGCAAAAGCCCTGGGTTTAATTCCCTAGTATCACAAAAAAAAAAAATTAATTTGGGATTGAATTGCCTAGAATTGTTTGATAAATTCTTCTTCAGGAAGTCTGCCCAAAAGTTTACGATGAGTTATATTATGCCCTTCTGTGTATAAAATCCAGTCCAGAAAGATTAACTGGCCAAGCCAGGTGTCATTTTTTTAAATATAAAAATCAGCCTTGTGTGCCTTAGGGCAGTTTTGATCTTAAAATAGTGTGTTACAAATCGTGAGTTTGCATACTGCCATTATGTTGGCCAAATTGTAGTACCAGACTTCCAGATGTTCCTAGAGATAAACAGCATTGTCCCAGTCCACCTATAAAATGAATTATCCTACACAAATTTTACTAAGATAATTACCTGCTATAACAAACACACATCAGAACAAAAAGTAGAATCCACAATGTCAACAATTTAGTATTTCTGAAATACAATTCAAAATGCCTGCCATATGAACTCTAAGTAAATTGAATATATTCTCAATAGAAAAGAAAAACAACCGAGAGCAAACTTGAATTGAGTCAAGTGTTAGGAAGTCTCAGATTTTCAAGTGACTATTTAAAAAATCTCAAATTAAGATAAAATATATTCATAATTTTATAAGGAGCTAAGAAAATATATGAAGAAATAGAAATAAAGGAAGAAAAAACCAAATCAAAGGTAGAACCAAAAACTATAACACATTTTAAAAAAACAACAACAACAAATAGAAAATAGAAGAACGAAGGTCATAGAAAATAAAAGTTGGATCTGGTGGCAGAAGCCTGTAACCCCAGCACTCTGGAAGTAGGATCACAATTTCAAGCCCAGCTTATGCAATTTAGTGACTTAGTGAGATGCTGTCAGCGTGAAGGCCCTGGATTCAATCCCCAGTACCAGAAAGAAAAGAAGAAAAAAAAAAGAATAAGGAAGGAAGGAACAAAGGAAAGAAGGAAGGAACAAAAAAAGAAAGAAAGAAAAAGAAAAGAAAAAGAGAACAGAGAAGGATATTGGCTCAGGATGGCAGCCAAGTAAAGAGCTATGCAATGTCTCCTCATAGACTCACATAAAAAGTTGAGATTACAATTAAAAACTGCCTGTTTAACTTTGCTAGGAAAGGGAGGAGTACCTCAACAACTTAAAGGAGGTCACAGGAAAATGGAAAATCCCAAAGACATATCAGAAGTGGAGGAAAACAGCAGCCCAGGAGGCAGGCTGAGGCCAAGTGACAGCTGCTCTGAACAATGAGCATCTACAGACAAGAAAAAAGCCTCGAGCCTGGATCCTCTGACCAAGGTCAGTGCAGATACAGGAGAAATGGGAATTGACAGCCTGTCAGTAGTGAAAACTGCAAACTCATTGCAAGTTCCCCCCAGAAAAGGCCTCCAGGAGTCTCGAACAGAAGCAGTACTCGGCAGCCATAACTGGCAGATATGTAAACAGGAGTGATGAGATAGAGAGAGAGAAAGAGAGAGAGAGAGAGAGAGGGAGAGAGCAAGACAGAACTGTTTAAATTTAAAAAAGGATCAGAAAAGCACATCAGGGTTTTTGGAATCATTCTTAAGTAGTGTCTAGAAAGAAACTGGCACAAGAGACAGTTGTGAAGAGGAAAGGCTACTGAAGTTCTGGGGTGGTAGTGGGAGCCCTCCAAGGGAGGAGAGTCTCACCCTCAGGGGAGGAAAGCCAGGACAGGGGGAAGAACTTTGCTGAGGGGGCTGAGTGTGATCAAGACACCTCAGAAGCCATTGGCTGCTAGGTCCTCCCTCACTGCCTACTCCCAGGACGTAACTAGGGAATTTCGGCTCACCCCACACACCCTCATAGCCGTGCAAAGAAACTTCTTGGCTGGGTCTTTAAAGATGAAGTCCCTCAACAACAGAAACATGGGAAGAAGACAAAGCAATAGAACACACAGAGAAATGCCAGAGACCCCAGAAACTACTGTCATGGGCCCTGAAATAGTGCAACTCATGGGGAAGAAAGTCAAGGAGCAAATACATAAGTCAAACAGCCAGTTCAAATAAGATGTTCAAATAAGATGTTCTCAAGTAATGCAAGCAATGATCAGTGGGCTTAAAGAGGAACTTACTAAATAAATAGTGATCCTAATAGAGACAAAGCTTACTGAGCTCAGAGCATATAGAAGCCATAAATAAAATTTTGGCTGAGGTAAATAAGGAAATGAAAGATATAAAGGAACATTTTGGTAGAGAAGTGGTGTCTTAGTTACTTGTTCATTCCTGTGACTCAATCCCTTAAATCCACAAATTTAGGCAAGGAAAGGTTTATTTTAGCTCAAAGTTTCAGAAGGTCACAGTCCACTCAGGGGTGGCCGGCAACAGTGGAAGTACCTGGCAGAGGCAGAGGTGTGATGTATATGTGCACAAAATACTTAAGTTCATTGTAAACATTATGTATTCCATATATATCTTAATAAAAGTAGAGTGGTAAAAATATAGCTAGCAGGAAGTATAAATATAGACACAAATACACATCACATTGTTAAAGAAGGCATAGTGGGTGGACCTAATAAGAGTTGACAATCTCTGGTGGTTTGAGTTAGCTTAGATAAGCCATATAGAGCTCGATTTATTTATTTATTTATTTATTTATTTATTTATTGAAACAGAGACTCGGTCTGTAGTCCAGGCTGGTTCTAAACACACTATGCAGCCCAGGCTATTCTCAAACTCACAAGAACGCTCCTTCCTCAGCCTCCTGAGTTCTGGGATTACAGGCATGTACCACCACACCCAGTTTATGTAGTGCTAGGGAATTGAACTCAGGACCTTGAGTTTACTAGACAGGCATTTTAACCACTGGGCCTCTATTATTTTAACAACTACACTATACTACTGATATTAATAGAATATTTTGATAAATAAATACTAGGTTTAGTTAGATGTATTGTGAAGATACATTGCACTTGTTAATATTGTGGTCAGAATAGTTGTAATATTAAATTAACCAGTAGGTTTTTCCAGTAAGTTGTTAATATTAGATAGTAATGTAAATGTAAATCTTTATTTAAAGTTTGAATATTAATATAGATAATGATAGTCATATCCAAGATAGCATAACAAACATTTTGTCCATAGACCATATACAGTTTTGCTTCTGTTTCTCCTTCACTGAAGGGTAAAGAAAATTAAGGACTCAACAGAAGGCTAGATATTGAGAATACCTTCAAAATTGGTAGCTAAATAAATTGAAACTGTCATATATTCTAAGACCTGAGTGAACTCAAGGAACCATTTAAGGTAGAAGTAGTCTAATAGAATCTCTGAAGTAGAGACAGTCCTTCAACAGCACCTGAGCTTCAATTCACTGCAAAAAAGAGCCATAGGGAAACAAGGTAATAAATCACCTACAAAAAGGGCCTGACACCCCAGAAATCAACAGAAAAATCGCAGAACGTACAGAAAATAAAATCAAAAAAGGGGTTGACTTACTGGACAAAAATCTAATGCAGGACATAAAAGAGAAGCACAGGGAACTCAAAAAGGACACAATCAAAGAAAGAACAACCATTAATAAGACGTTAGAGGATTATAAAAAAGAAATAAAGAAATAAAGAAGTCAATTCAAGAAATTAGGAAACAATTCTGCAGAGATATAAGAAGAATGAAAGCTAAACTCCAAGATATGAAAAATTCAAAAGAAAAAAAGAAAAAGCATGTAACCAGCTTGAACACTTGAAGGATTGATTATAAGATCTTGAAGATAAGGTGAATAAACTGGACCATACAGTCAGTGAGGGCCATGAAACAAACAAAACAAAAAAAAAAAAAAAGAAAGAAAAAAGAAAGACTGGTTGTGACAGCAGATGGATGACTCAAACAGAAACAACCTCAGAATTTTGGGAGTGCAGGACAAAACTGAGGACAGAACAAATGGTTTTCAGGACATGTTCAGTTATTGTGAAAGAAAAATTCTCAGATCAAGGGAAAGAAAGGCACATTGAACTACTGCAGGCATATGGAACTGTAAATAACTTTGACAGAAAGAGAACATCCCCACGACATTTCATAATTAAAATCCTAGCGATTCAACAACATTTGAGAATGTTAAAACCAGTAAGAGAAAAGCAGAGGGTAACTTAAAAAGACAACTCCAGATTTCTCAACACAAACCCTAAAGTCCAAGAGATTATGGAGTGACGATACAATTATAGACCAATCCCCTTAAGGACTATAGATGCCAAAATCCTCAATATGATACTGACGAATAGGATCCAACAGGTTATCAGAAAGATCATACACCATGATTAAGTGGGCTTAATTCCTGGGATACAGGAATCAATGTACTACACCACATCAATAAAAGCAAGAACAAAAACCACATGATCATCTCTATTGATACAGAAAAGGCCTTTGAAAAATCCAACATTCATTCGTGATAAAAAAAAAAAAAAAAAAAAACCCTGAGGAAAATAGGCATGGACTGACATTACTTCAACCTGATAGAAACATACATACCAGACCTTTCTCAAATATTACAGTAAATGGCAAGAAATTGGAAGCATTTTCCTTAAATCAGGAACACAACAAGGCTGTGCACTTTCTCCATTCCTATTCAACACAGTTCTCAAAACTTTTGCCAGGGCAATCAGGCAAGAGAGTGAAATAAAGGGAACACGTATCAGAAAGAAAGAAGGCAGGAGAATTGCCATGAATCCAGGGCTATTCTGGGCTACACACATAGTGAGTTCAGAACCAGCCTGGGCTACAGAGTGAGACAGTGTCTCAAAAAAATTTTTCTTAAATTTATATGGAACCAAAGGAGACCAGAATAGCCAAAGAAATTCTGAGTAACAAGACAAAAGCTGGTAGCAACACAATGCCAGACATCAAGTTATATTACAAAGCAGGACTTATAAAAACTATATGGTACAAACATATTGACCAATGGAACAGAACTAAGGATGTAGGAACAAATACCATCGGCCGCCTTATCTTTGATAAGAGCCAAAATCATACACTGGAAAAAGTATAGCCTCCTTATCAAATGGTGCTGGGAGAATTGGTTACCCACATGCAGAAGAATGAATCCAGACACACATCTGTCACCATGCACCAAATCGGATCAAAGTGGATCAGTGACCTAGAAATTAAGACCAAAACACTGAACCTTATGGAAGACAAGCCAAAATCCAAAAGATATAGGTATGGGCAAGGACTTTCTCAATGGAACACCCAATACAAAACAGCTCCAAGAATCAACAAATGGAATTATACCAAATTTAAAATTTTTTGCACAGCAAAGGAAACTATCAAGAGAGTGAAGAGAGAACTGACAGAATGAGAGAAAAATCTTCACCACTTATATCTCAGATAGAAGATGAATAACTAGAATATACACGGAGCTGAAGTAAAACAGACCCCTCAAAATCAAAGACTCAATTTAAAAATGGGCAATGGAAATGAATAGGCAGTTCTCAGATGAAGAAGTTCAATTGGCCAGGAAGTGTATGTAAAGATGCTTGACATCTTATTCATTAGATAAATGCAGAAGTAAACATCACTAAGATATCATCTTACCCCAGAGAGAATGGCATATGTCAAGAATTAGAATAGTAATCACTGCTGGCGAGGATGTGGGGGGAAAACAGCCTTTTACACTGCTGGTGGGATTGTAGACCCACTATGGAGGAAGTATGTAAGTTTCTCAAAAGACTGAAAATAAATATTTCATTCGATTCAGTAATACCTCCTCTGGGTATCTTTCCAAAAGAGTTAAAAGCAACATACAACAGAGAAACATGTATCCCCATGTTTATAGCAGCACAACTAACAATAGCTAAAATGTGGAAGACATCAAAATACCTATCAACAGACAAATGGCTACAAAAATTGTGCTAGCTGGTCTACTTAGGGAGTTCGGGACCAGCCTGAACTGCAGAACATGTCTCAAAAAAAAAAAAAAAAATGTGGCACATGTACATGATGGAGTATGGCTCTTTCATAAAGACAAGTAGAATTGAGGCGTCTGTAGGTGAATGGATGCAGCTTGAAACCATCATGCTCAGTGAAGTGAGTCAGACCCAAAAGGTTAATGCATGGTTTGTCTAATACGAGAAACTCAGAGTACAGGCATTCTATACAAGCAAATGAGGTGATAGTGGGAGTTAAGGGAATGGGGAGGGTGTGGGAAGGCTAGCCAGGGGGAGGGTAAGAGATTGTAATTTTGATGAGATACACATGTGCCAAAATATTCAAGCTCAGTATAAACATTGTGTAATGCATGTATATGTTAATAAAATGGAGGGAAAGAAAGAAGAAAAGAGAAGAATTTTCTAAATCAAAGTGAGTAAGGGCACTTGCCTATCTTGGCTCTAGAGTGCTTGTCTGACCGCAAGGCCCTGAATTGACTCCCCAGCACCTCATAAACAGGGTGTGATGGCCAAGCCTATAATCCTAGTACCTGGGAAGCTGAGGCATGAGAATAGCAGTGAGTTCAAGCCTAGCCTGGGATACATAACAAATTTAGGACTAGCCTGGGCTACAGAGTGAGACCTTGTCTAAAAAAGAGGGACAGGGTGCTAGAGGAATGGCACGGTGATTAAAACATTTGCCTAGCAAGCTCAAGGCCCTGAGTTCTGTTTCCCAGCACCACAGAAAACTGGACATGGTGGTGAATGCCAGTAATCCCAGCATTTGGGAGGCTGAGGCAGGAGGATTGCTAACCTGGGCTCCATATTAAGTGCAGGACCAACCTAGGCTACAGAGTCAGATCCTGTCTAAAATAATTTGTTTTAAAAAGTGAGTAGAATATGAATACAGTTACTTTCTCTCCTGGAGCCCAGCAGGTAGGAAAGGGTAGGAGAGAAAGGCCATTATCAGAGAGTTGACCTGGGCTTCCTGCTCAGGAAGGACCTCAAGAGTTCGGATATCATTCACAAATCAGATTACATACACGGTTAGCACAAAACCAATAATTTGAAAGTAAGTATATAGTCATCAAAAACTATAAATGTGGGCCAAACCTGGTGGCACACACCTGAAATCTCAGCACTCCAAAGGCTAAAGTGGTAGGATCAAAAGCTTGAGGCCAACCTGGGCCACATAGTGAGTTCAAGGCCAGTCTGGGAAAAATGAAAGACTGTCTCAAAAAAAATCAAAGCACAAAGCTGGGTGTAGTGACTCATACCTGCAATCGCAGCACCTGGGACACTAAGGCAGAAGGACTGCCACAAGTTTGAAGCCAGCCTGGGCTACATAATGAAGACAGGAGCATCCTGGGCTACATATAGAAAACTTGTCTCAAAAAAATCAGAAAAAAAGTTTTAAAATATGGGCTGGCTGGATATGTGCAGTTTGATGGTAGAGTCCTGACCTAACATGTCTGAGTTACTGCAAGCACAAAACAAAGTGAAAATTTTGAATATTAACATGGCAGAGCATGGTACTGCATACCTATAATCTCAGCGCCCTAGGAGCACTGCAAATTAATGAAAATATTAGGAGAATTAGCTTGCCCTGTAATGAACTATTAGGTAATTTATATATATTTTAAATAAACCTTATAATTAATCATATGAATAGCAGAATTATATAGCTTGTGGAGGGTATTTTTTTTTACATGCTGAGTTTATTTCACATGTATTTTCTGTGTGTCCCCATCACCCACAGATCTGACCACCGCTACTCCTCTGTCCTATCATAACATTCCTTACATACTTACACCAAGCCGAGGGCAGAGTTCGATCCTCGAAAGCTAAACAGGCATTTTGGACAACACATTCTTGGCAATGAAACCTGGACAACGTTTATCAAACACGGTAGGGAAAGCTCTCACTTTGGATTATAAAAAGGTCAGCCAGGTAATAGCTCTTACAGAAATGAAGTAAGTCAGAAAATTTTAACAAACTGTTTAGGCTGATTTCTTAAAGAGACTGTCTCCACTGACAGATTTTCACCCAATTTTTATTAACATATCTGTGCGATACATAATGGTTACAATGAGCTTGAGTATTTTGTGCACATATATATCAAGTCAGCATCGTAGTCCCTTTCCCTCCCCACTTTTGGCGCTGCCTCATCCTTTCCATTCCCCCAACTCCCACTATCACACCTATTTGGTTCTATAGAATGCCTGTATTCTGGATTTCCCAAATCAGAGAAACCATGCAATATTTTACGTATTTAATCTTCTGTGTCTGACTCACTTCACTACTCAAATCATGGCGCTTTATCTCAGCTTTCCACCTCTATAATGGGCTGCAGTGGCCATATTCTGATGCCTCTTCTCTGGTTTAGCAGAGCCCTATATTGCCCAAAGTTCCTTTTTTATCGTATATCTTATATCTTTACTGAGATTCTTTAACATGGCCTCACCCACCAGTCCACATTAAAAAAAAAAAAGAACTGTAACAATGGAATTCATAAGCTAGAGAAAGTGAGAAAGAAAAACAGGAGAATTTAAATTTCAAATCCCTTAGCTGAATACTGAAAGGTAAATGTGTGTACATTCCAAAGACATTCAGGTTATAGTTACATCAGTCAGTTTTCTTTGGCTAAACTTACATGAACATCTGTATAAGTAAATTGCTACATAAAATGAATTTAAGTCTACGTCACAAAAGTATATTACACATAAAGCAATAGATATAATGGCATACATAGTTACTTCAGAGTTTTTTAAGAGTTCTTTCCCAATGAGGAGTAAGTAGAAGTAACATCATTATTACATATTCAGTTATAGAGAATGAATTTGAAAAGTAAAATTCAAGAATCAGAGGTTGAACTAATAGCTGGCTGAATCCTTAGCCAATGGACTAAAGCTACATGATTTTTATCTTTACCACACCGTGACAGCTTCAGGGAACACACCCCAAGAACCACTTATTTACCAATGCTTACAGTGCTTAAAACTAAAATTATCCCAAATCAAAACCTCTGCCTTTTGCCACTCCAACACCAGCTAAATATCTATATGCATCATGCATATCAAAGATGTTTCTCAGACTAAGATTTTATACTCATTCAATGGGTTGAACATAATTATTATATTTTGCAAACTAATAAAAGTAATAATTATGGGGGAAAGTTCCACAGGTTTTATGAGAAAGCTGGCACTCTTTTTAGTGGGATACAACTCAAATGATTGATGTCTGTTTTTTGTTACACTTTCTCTTTAGATGTATCATTTCCTCCATGTTCTTTGGTGCTGCTTGTCTCTCTGTCTCTCAAAGATTCCTTCAAGTATTTTATGCAATGCTGGGCTAGCGGTCACAAATTTCTTTATGGATTCCTGGTCATGAAAAATTTTTACTTCCTCTTCAATTTTCAGGGACAATTTTGCTAGATAAACAACTTGGGTTGATACCTGCTGTCTTTTAAAACTTGAAAGATTTTGCTCCAGGTTGTCTTAGCCTTTTAAGTTTGTATTGAGCAATCTTTCTCCCACACTCATAATTTAGAGATTGGTTCTCTTTGAATCATCCACCAATTGCTGTATCCAGCTACTTTGCTCATTTCAAATTTTGGAGTCGTGCCTAATTATGGCATTTGTTTTCTCATTCTTGTCTTCAAAGTCTGAAATTCTGTCCTCACAATATTTGAGTTGACTTCCCTGCTTTCAAATATAACTGTCATATCCTGACTTTCAGCTAGATTTCTTTTCAAAATTTCTACTTCTCTATCAAGTGCTCCTTCATATTTTGTATTTCCTTGTTTACCTCAGCTGACTTTTTTATCTGTGGCTTCTATATGCTCAGTAAGCTTAATATCCATTAGGACCACGGTTTGTTTAGTAAGTTTCTCTTTAAGCTCACTGATCATTGCTTGTATTTCTTTGAGGACATCTTGTTCAAAATGACTATTTGACTCATTTATTTGCTTTTTTGACTTCCTTTCCTGAGTTTCACTATTTCAGAGCCCAAGACATTAGTTTCTGTGGTCTCAAGCATGTCTGTGGGTGTCCTGTTTCCTTATTTTCTTCCCATTTTTTGTTGTTAAGAGAGTTCCCTTTAAAGACCTAGCCAAGAGGTTTCTCTCAATGGCTATGAGGGTGTGATGGGGTGGAGGGTGGGAGGGGATCGGAATGCCTTCTCAGTTCTGTGCTTAGAGTAAGCCGTGAGAGGGGGCATAGTAGTCTGGTGGCCTCTGAAGTGTAAAGATCATCCCCAGCCCCTTCTGCAAAGGTCGCCTGCCTGTCCTGGCTTCCACTTTTGTCCTTGGTGTTGATGGTTTTGAGTTTTTTCCATGCTGGTTAAATTTCATTCATGGCTGGAGTTTCTCTTGCTGATTTCTTTTTTTTCTCCTTTTCTCCTCATTTTACTAATATATATTTATGCATGTTTGTATGTATGCAATACATCATTTTTACAATGAACTTGAGTATTTTGTGCACATATTTATTGTGTCAAAATTACAATTTCTAATTTTCCCGTGCTACGTATATACACCAAATACTCAAGATCAATGTGAACATTATGAATTGTATCTATACATATCAATGAAATGGAGGGCTGAAGGAATGGCTTAGCAGTTAAAGTACTTGCCTAGTGAGAACTAAGTCAAGCACTAAGTACCCGAGTTCAATTCCACAGCACCACATAAGCTGGGCGTGGTGGCACATGCCTGTAATTTCAGTACTCGCATGTAATCCCAGCACTCAGAGGCTGACACAGGAAGATTACAGCGAGTCCAAGGCCAGCCTGGGCTACATAGTGAGTTCAGGACCAGCCTGGGTTGCAGAGTGAGAGTAGGAGCCTATCTCAAAAAAAAATCATTATGGGGAAAGGGGGACACTATGTTCTTAATTACTTCATTGTATCCCATGAGTCCTAACCAAAAGGGTCACTCCATAAATATGTGCTAACGTGTATTAGATACAATTTATATTAATGGCCCACTCCCACCACTGTTTTATTTTTCTTTTTTACGTATTCTCTCCCTTTCTCTTTTTCACACCCTCATCCCCTCATTTCCCTTTATCTGCTTACAGAGTCCATCTTCTCACTTTCTTCTGTGTCTCTTACTTTTTTATGGTTTGCTTTTCTCATATTGGATAAATTATATAATATTTAACTTTTGGGGTCTGATTCATTTCACTGGGCATCAAGGTCTCAAGGTGCATCTATTTTCCTAAAACTGACTCAAATATGTCATTCTTCGTGGCAGAGTAATACTTCATTGTGAATATACCACATCCTATTTATCCAGTCATCTGTATTTGGACTTATTGGCCTCTTCCAAGATGTGGCTAGTATCAATTGTGCGGCTATACAAAGGATACTCGGGTTACCATTACATCAATCAAATTTCTTAGACTAAACTTACATCAAAGACTGAATAAGTAGATCACTACATTAAAAGAACTTAAGTCTATATCTCATAAATTTATCGCACATAAAGCAATAGATATAAAGGCATACTTAGTGTATTAGTTTGGGTTCTACAAAAGACAGAATTGACAGAAACTAAGAAAAAAGTGATCTATTTGGAAGGTTTACAAGTCTGAGGACAGAGAAAGTTCAAGATGGTGGGCTGCAAGTGCAAAAGCTGGAGGGTCTGGTGGCTGCTCCGCTGGGAGGTAGAACACCAGTCCAGGACTGCAGGACAGCCAGTGAGGGTCTGCTGCAGGTCTCAGTTGTTCAAAGAACAATGGCCGAGACTGGAGACTGAAGACCAGCAATGGGTAGGCAAACACAAGCTGAGACTGGAGCGAATCTGTGCTGAAGGTCTGCAGAGTGTACCAACAAGTCGGCGTCCATAGACAATCTTGAAGACAAGAGCTTTCCCAGAGAAAGAAGCTGTGTCAATCTTCCTTCTTCCTTCCTATTGTACATTTTGAGCTCCCAGTTGGGCCTCCCACATCCAAAGTGAGTGTTCGCCCCTCATTCGCTGGCCTACAAATCACCCCTACACACCTATAAACTCTAATCGGGCTGTAGTTTCTAATTGCTTCAAGTTGACATAATCTCTTCACTGGTCATACTTAGTTATTTTAGAATTTTTTAGAATTCTTTCCCCAAGAGGAACAAGAAAAAAAAAAAGGTAAGATCATTATTACAAATTTGCTTACAGAACATGAAACTGAGATGTAAAATTCAAGAGTCACAAGTTGAAGTAACAACTGAGTTCTTAGCCAGTGGAGTTAGGCAGTGATGTTTTATCTTTACCACTCAATTAACGCTTTAAGGAAAAGATTCCCAAGAATCCCTTATTTACAAACTCTTACTGTTTTGAAAACTAATACTATCCCAGATAAAAACCACTACCTCTGCCACTCTACTGCCATCTAAGTAAATACCAATACACATCACACACAACAAAAAAGATTCACAGATTAAGATTTTTGCCAATTCCATGGGTTGAACACAATTATTATGTTTTGCAAACTAATATACTAATAAAAGTCATAATTATGGGGGGAAGTCTCACAAATTTTATGAGAAAGCTAGCACTGTTTGAATGAGATACAACTCGAATGATTGACATCCTTTTTTGTTACATTTTCTCTTTAGACTTTTTTTTCCTGCATGTTCTTTGGTGCTGCTTGTCTCTCTGTCTCTCTCAAAAGATTCTTTCAAGTATTTTCTGCAATGCTGGGCTAGTGGTCACAGTTTTCTTTAGGGATTCTTGGTCATGAAAAACTTTTATTTCCACTTCAATTTTCAGAGATAATTTTGCTAAATACAGCAATCTGAGTTGACACTTGCTGCCTTTTCAAACTTGAAAGACTTTGCTCCATGCTCTCCTGGCCTTTAAAAATTTGCATTCAGAAATCTGCAGTAATATGAATGAGTTTACCTTGGTAATGTCTGCTTTTCTCTTGTGCTTTTAATATTCCATCTTTATGTCATATTTCTTAGGTTTTAATTATGATATGTTGTGGTGAGTCTCATCGCTGATTTGAGGTCATTTGGTGTTCTATAAGCTTCTTGTACCTGAAAATTAATTTCTTTTTCTGTATTTGGGAAATTTACTTGCATGATTTCAGTGAATAAATTCTTTATGCCTTTGGCACTGCCTTCTGCTCTTTCTCCCACACCCATAATTTGAAATTCTGAGCTCTCTTTGACTCATCCTTCAGCTGTTGTATCCAGATACTTTGCTCATTTCTAATTTTGGAGTTGTTCCTAACTGTAACACTTCTTTCCTCGAACTTGTCTTCAAGGTCTGAAATTCTGCTCTCACAATGGTCGAGCGTGGTCCTAACTTTCAGCTAGATTTCTTTTCAAAATTTCTACTTCTCTATCAAATGCTCCTTCATATTTTGTATTTGCTTGTTTACCTCAGCCAACTTTTTACTTACAGCTTCAATATGCTCAGTAAGCTTTGTCTCCATTAGGACCACTATTTGTTTAGTAAGTTCCTCTTCAAGCCCTCTGATCATTGCTCACATTTCTTTGAGGACATCTTATTCAAACCGGCTGTTAGACTCATTAATTTGCTTTTTTACTTTCTTGCATATGAGTTCCACTATTTCAGGGCCCATGGCATTAGTTTCTGTGGTCTCAGAATTTCTGTGGGCGTCTTGTTGCCTTGTTTTCTTCCCATATTTCTGTTGTTTAAGAACTTCCCTTTAAAGTCCTAGCTGTGAGGTTTCTTTGCATGGCTATGAGAATGTGTTCTGAGTTCTCTGAGTCCTCTGGTGGGAGAGGGAGAAAGGGAAGGCTGACCAGTCCTGTGGCCTCTTAAATATCTTTGTCACATCCAGTGCTCTTAGCAAAGCCCTTCCACCTTGCATGGCTTTCTTCTCCTGAGGAGGCGCTCTCCACCCTCGGAAGTGTTCCGATTACACCTGAGCCATTTAGGGAGTTGGTAGCCTTTCTCTTCTCTCAGTTGACTCTGAGGAAATTTCTTCCTAGGCATTGATTAAGAGAGACACCAAAATCCCTGATGTGTTCTTCTGAGCCTGCTTTTACTCTAAACATTTTGGTTTTGGAATTTTTCAAAAAAAAAAAAAAATGGCTCTTGCTATTATGGCTACTGAGAGCTGCTTCTGGTCTAGGTTCCAGGAGGCCTTTTTTAGAGGAAGCTTGGATTGCATTTGCAGTTTGCACTACCCTCAGGCTTGTTTGTGGAGGCTGGGGCTATCAGCTGCTGTCAGTTCTCACTTCTCCCAAATCTGTGCTTACCTTGGTCAGAAGTTCTGGGCTCTGGGATTTTCTTCCATCCATGGATGCCGACAACTCAGGGCCACTCTCAGTTGGCCTGGAGTGGCTTCCTGGGCTACTGTTTTTCTCCACTTTTCATGTGTCTTCGGGATTTCTAATCTTCTTGTGGCCTCCTTTCAATTTTTAAGGTTCTCTTTCCTAGCCTAGCTACATTGAGCAAGTAGTTTTTAATTATAATATTAACTTTTTAAGTAAGTTCCCAGGGATACATTGCATAGTTCTATTACTCAGCCACCTCCTTAACCAAAGTCTCTTATTGATTTCCTCACTAAACGTTTCTCTTCAGTTTCTTCATCAGCAAAATCATCATCATCTTCATCATAATCGTCTTCATCAGCAAGTTTCACTTTTTTGTGGAACTTTGCTGCCACCTCGAGAGTCAGACCACTTTCCAGATAGACTTAAGAATTTTGCTTCCTCTTCCCCCTCATCTTCTGAGTCTGCATCTTCCTCCACCACTACTAAATGTTGTCCACTAATATACACAGCCCCAGAACCACCCTTCAACCAAGGGACCAGAGATGGGATAATTTCAAAGCCCCCAAGGAAAACAATTGGCTGTGCAGCTATTTTCAAAGTTGGCAATGTGATCTTACTTGGCCTGCCTCCATAATTTATTGCCTTGGCTTCTACAATGTGTCATTCACCATGTGAGTCAGCCCCTGCACTGGTGCTCATTCTCATCTTTATCTGCCTTAAAGTGGTAAATTTTGTTGGCCTTTAGTTCAAAACTGAAAAAGTAATTCTTGGGTCTCAGAGTGCCCATGTCTCTGTCCACTGAACTTTCCAAGTGTTGTCGGCATGAACTTACATAGGAGATTATGCCAATCAAGGTAAACAACTTCTGCTCTAAAGAACAGGCATGCAGAATGGAATCAAGCCAGGGCTTGTGGAGCTTTTTAATTAAAATTGTTAAATTGTTGACTAGTGGATATAAAGACTAAAGACGACAAAGAATATTTTATGTGTAATACTGATACTTGAGCCTAGGACCTTCACACTGAGCTACATCTACAGCCCATTTTTATTTTTGATTTTAAGATTAAGTGTAAGTCAGTAAATTGTTTGTGCTGGGATCTAACTCACAATCCACCTGCCTCAATGTCCCAAAGTTCTAGGATTATAAGCCTATGACAGTGGATATGGTTAGCCCAAGTATTTAATATCTGACCCCAGCACTCAAAAAGAGGAGTGAATTTCACTTAAACTTGAGAATTTCCTGGGTTGGAAGCAAGGGCCTAGCATAAGTGTAAGGCTGAGAATTGAATCCTGAGCACCATAAAGGAAAGGGGGTTGTTGCTGAGAGGTTCTGGTGCTCTGGCTCTCCTGCTGAACCTCTCAGTCATTCCCACACACAGAGTTTGGCTCTCTGTGGATGATCTTGGCTTAGGAACAACTACTCCCTCATTCTTCCCTCCCCTCTCCCCCCGCCCCATGGTGACCTTCATGGTCTTACCAACCTTCTTCACCCTTACATAACTTTGCTGGCCTCTCAGCTGGCCAACAAATGACAACAATCCTGGCTTTCCGGGTAGACCACTCCCCATGAGCCTGCGCCCCACCTGCCCTCTCTCCGAACCTAGCTGTCTGCACTGCTTTGTCCGTTTTTGCTCAAGCCTTGACCGCCCACTGCTCAGCCCACCCACACTATATAGAAGTTCTAGTCACCCCATACTGAGGGCCTTACCCCTGCAATTGCTACCCAGGTGTGTAAGGTCATGCTTCAGATTCTCTCACTGCTGGTCATATTTTGGTTTTGAGTGGGTCTTTTTCCACTGACCTGGCGGGGGAGGGAGTGGTCATCTTAGCACAAAACTGTGGAAGTGTTAAAATAAATAATAAATTTTCAAACAAGTTTTTGATTCTGAGTCTAAAATTGCAGTTTGTATTTCGTAGGTAAGGTCCAAAATGAAGACTGATTTTTATATCCTACCTTGTTTAATGGTAAATTCATGAAAGTGCCTCCTGGAAATGGCTATCTACTAGCCTTTGGTCTGCATACATAGTAGGATGCCTTTCTATAGATCAGTATAAACAAAAGGCTTGATTCATATGCTTAAATTATTTCGTGGCTTGGCAAACTTTCATAAAACGTCAAGTTACTAAGAGCCTTTGTATAGAGACTCATGGGAAATCATCAAGCTGCAATTTTTATTTTATTTTGTTTTTGTGAAATGGAGGTCAAGCCCAGGGACTTCACACTGAGCTACATCCTCAGATCTGTTTTAGTTTTGATTTTGAGACAGAGTCTCACTAGGCTGCCCAGGCTGAGCTCAAACTCACGATCCTCCTGCCTCAGTTTTCCCAGAGTGCTGGCATTATGGGGCTGGGCTTAAATCGCAATTTTTAAAAATTAGTATTAATATTTTAAGAATAAAAATTTTAAAACTAGTAAAATTGGATTGGAAATGTAGCTTAGTGGAAGAACATGTACTTATCCTGTCTGATGATGACTAAAATGACCTAATTTTTAAGAGAATTAAGGGAAATTAGCTACTGGAATGAATCTCATGCAATACTACACAAATCTTAAATTAAAAAGTTGTCCAAATCTTCCAGACACATTAATTTTGTTATTTTGATTGGGAAGTTTGTAAAGCAGGACTATCAGGAGAACAGCAAATGCCAGTTGTGGGTGCCGTTAGAAAGGAGGCTGGCAAACCACCAAAGAAGTAACAGGAAGACGGAAGCAAGTAGGAGACAGGGAATGTTGGGGGGGGGGGGGGGGGGGGGG
>PVKB01002497.1:0-275449 GCA_004027205.1 Ctenodactylus gundi | reverse complement strand
TTTTTTTTTTTCCTTCTTTTTAAAATGGCTCCTGCTGACGTCACTGCCCGTGAAGGCTGCCAAGCCCTGTTTCTGATCTGGGATCCCGGGGCCTTTTCTAGGGGAGCGCACGCTGCGTTTGTAGTACATACCCACGGGTTGGTGTTTCGGAGGCCAACGATTCCCACTTCTCCAGATCCGCGCTTACCTGGGGCTGAGGTTCTGGCTCCAGACCTTCCTCCGTCTGGGCTGTGGGTGCCGGCAGCTCAGGGCCGCGCCGAGTCGGCTGCTTTTTTCTCCTCTTCCGATGTGACTTCAGAATTTCTGACCTGCCCACAGCCTCCTCTTCATTGTTGTGTGCTCCGTCCTCTCCCAGCTCTGTCAGATATTCAGGCCCACGCGAGCTCCTCTGTGGCAGCTGCCTGCAGCTCCAGCCATTTGCAGCCGGCTGCGGTGGCTTCCTGGGCTGTGGGGATTTTTTTCCCTCTGCTTTCTTTGTTCCTTCAGAATTTCTGGCCTCCTTTCAGTTGTTGGGGATACTCCTCTCTTTCCCAGCTACACTGAACACACTTTTTCTAACTAAATTCCTGACTTTTTAAGTGGGTCGATGAGGAGACATTGTGCAGCACTGTTACTCAGCCGCCATCTTGACCGGAAGTCTCTCTGGAGACCCACAGTCCTCTGGGCCACTTAACAGCTGATTCCACTGATAAGCTCAAAGACATGTTTAATTTTTTACCAATTTGTTGACTTTCTCTTTACAGTGATAGAAATTAGGCATACATCCTTATTTTTTTCCCCTTTGGCATACAGCATACTCCTAGAAGGAAAATTCTCTTGGGGTGACCAGCCTTCCTAGGAAGGAGAATTTAGGAATGTGCCCAGAGGGCCGGGGAATGTAGTTCAGTGGCAGAACACTTCCCTAGCATGCTGGAGACCCATAGCGCACTCCCTCGCACTGAAAAATAAAACAAAAAATTCAGAGAATTACCATTTATATAGCATTTAAATTAGCATATATATGTGTGTACCCCTCTGGGTATGTGTGCTAACACTCCTCAGTCCTGGCAAAGTTGCAAGGGACTTACATGTATTTGTTGCTGTCAGCAATGTAAGTTCATACACGCCTTTTGGATAACACTTTGGCAACGTCTTCCAAGAACCGGAGAAACATTCATGTCCTTTAACACAGCTTTTTTTTTTTTCCTGATAATTTACCGTAAGGAAAACATAAATCCAAAAGGAAAGATGAAGAGTAAAGCATATTCCATTTTTGCTGTTTCTTGTTTAAATGTGAAAAGGGTTGCAGAAAACACAGTTACTATTCAATTATTAATATTGTTTAATTATTAAAAGGATGAAGTGAGGACTATATAGGAATATGGAAGTGCTAACGAGAAAAATAAAGCAACACTTGGACCGCATTGTGATTACAACCGCATGTAGAAGTGGGCACCACAGGGGGGGCCAGGGTGACGGCGCATTTGGGCCCCCTCCTGCCTTCTTTAAAGACCTACCCAGGATCCCCCTCCTGTGGGGTCCTGCACGCTGCCCACCTCATGTAGAGCTTACCCCAGGCACAGAGACGGTACTGAACACACGGTACTTGGCAGGAATGTTCTGTTAACACTGCTGTGATGTTCTATAGTGCCACTTACAGTGAACCTGGATTCAAACTTGAACATGACTCTGTCCAGGCCTCAACCCCCCCTGAAGCCTAACCAAACCCTCCTGTGACTCACATAACCTGTTCATCTGCCCATCGTGAACACGTGGTCACCCACCAGCGAGCTCCTTGAGTGCAAGGAAAGCTGCCATGTGCCTTTACACAACGGGCAGGATTGTGAAAGGTCAGGCAGCACTCAGAGAACGTCTACTTGAAAAGCAAAATACCTTTTCAGGGACCTGCTTAGATTGTATCTGGAGAACCCACGAATCAAGACACCTGCACACAGGGGAGGGTTTACTTCCAGTCCCGGTCAGGGAAAGGGGCTCTGAGCAAAGGACTCTGTGACTCCTGGTGGGGATGGGACCAGGGCTGTACTGAGCACAGGGTGTCTGTACAGAGGGGGCTGCCTGCAGAAGGAATTGCAAATGTACTGATAGCTGTGTTAAAAAAAAAAAAAAGGATGGGGGGATACTAATCTTAATCTATTTTATTTCATCAACTCCAAACTACAATCTCATCAACATGTAACTGATGAAAACTGTTTCATTATTTTCTTATAAAGGCAGGAGCGTCATCTTCAGTATGTGCCAAGACTGACTAAACCTTTTGGTGACAGGAGTTTCACTTCGTGGTGGAAACAGGCTGGTGGCCAGAAGCCCTTCTGGCGTGGAGGGTCTTGTATCCCTCTCTGGGCTTGTGGGCAATTTTGAGCCTAGAAGTAGGAAGTACGTCCCATAGCAATCCTGGAAAACTACTCTGGGCAGTAAGCTTCAGGAGGACAGATTTTGAGAGAAGGGCTTTTGAGAAGGTGAGAGGACCGAGAGCAGGAAGTCATCTTCTAGACGCAAATTTACCAGAAGTTATTACTCCTTTATTTGCATTTCCTTTCCTTATCAAAGTAAAACATAACCTGACACACACACCACACACACACTTGCAGTTATGCAATGCTTTGTGCAGTTGCTATGAGACCATCAGCCCTTGCCTGTGTGTGAGTCGGCACATGCCTGGCTTCCCGCTCTGAGAACAGTGGAAGGCACTGGGAATTTCTCAAATGTTCACAAGAATGTTGAGAAGGAGTTCTGAGTAATCACAATTTCTTCAACTGGTGGGAAAACGTGGTCTCAATTTCCTTTTAGAGACAATAGTCTTTGAAAGTCATGCCTCCGAGCTTTTTTGTTTGTTTACGGTCAGAGAACGATACAAATGCACGTCTGCGGAAGACCTCGCTAGTGAGAAATCCTGCTGTTGGGGGTGTCCCCCAGGATTTTCCACCTCCAGCCCAGGGCCATCCTTATGGTCAGGCTAATTAAGCTCTTGATGTCTTTATTGTCTTTTCCCCTAAATACCCAGCCTTTCCCTCTGCTTCTTTTCTCTTATGCCTCTAGGCATCTCCTACGTAGAGCTTCAGATACCCAGGTCCCTGGGGTCTAGTGATCCACTGGCAATGTGGATAGGCCACCGGGCCACTCACCACCCAATCTTTCCTGCCAAGTTCTCCGTCAGAACTCTCTCTCCGGTGTCACATTTTTTCCGGGTTCCAGACACCACCTGCCAGAATGACCATTAGTCTTTTTTTTTCGGTACTGAGGAGTGAACCTTTGCACCATAACCCCCAGCCCGTTGTATTCTTTATTTTGAAACAACATCTCACCAAGATACTAGTTGCCCAGGCTAGGCTTGACCTTGCAATCCTCCTGCCTCAGCCTTCCAGAGTGCTAGAATTACAGGTATGCATCACCTCGCCTGGCTAGGCAATGTGACTTACTATGGAGAACACAAAAAAGGGGAAGGGAACAGAAAACGAAATGAGTTGGGCCTGGTGGCACAGGCCTGCAATTCCAACATTCTGGAAGCCTGGGGCAGAAGGATCACAAATTTGAGCCTGGATAGCTTAATGACTTAGCAAGACCCTGTCTCAAAATTATAACGAAATATGGTCTGGGGATATAGGTCAGTGTAAAGGTCCTGGGCTCATTCTCTTGTACCACATGTGTGTGCTTGTGCACATACACACACACAGAGGATATACAGATGAGACAGATGCATGTGCCCTTCTGTGTCCAGTTGGGAATAGCATGGGCAACAAGTGCCACAATTGTGGTGTCCAACCCACTGGAGCAACTACACGTGGGAATTTCCATTCAGGGAGGAGGTGCTGTGGGCTGGTGGAGCCGGCCCCCACCCACTCTGTGGGGACAGCCTGACTAGGACAGCCTGCCTGAGCTCCGCAGGTCCCTGCTCACAGTGCTCACCCCTTCCGGGCTGCTCGTGCTTAGCATCTGTCACAAGGTCACAAGGTCACAAGGCCTGCTGGGGAAGCACAGTAAGAGTAGTAGCAAAACTTGCCTGGCATGGTGGCACACATCTGTGATCCCAGCACTCAGGAGACAGAAACAGGAGGACTCCAAGTTTGAAGCCAGCATAGACGACATAATCAAAACTTATCTAACAGCCAAAGATAAGTATGTTCTAGATAGGTCTATAAATAATTAATTGATAGATGAGATAGATGATAAAGATGATAGATTAGATAGCTGGTAGATAGATGAGCAGAAAGAAATTCTTCTCAGGGTCTCAGCTGATACCCACTACCTGTAATTCCAGAAGGAGCTAAGAACCCAAGTGACCACTCCCAGCTTCTTGGAAGGATGGGGAAGAAGTACCTGGGGCACTTGGATCTCTCTGTCCCCATTGGGGCATCGGTTTACGCTGCGAGGATCCAGGCTCCTCCCAGGGGCCATACACATCACACGTGACTGGGAAAACCTGTATCAAAAAGTACCTTTAGGTGAGCTTTAGGGTTTGGTATCAGCTTCACTTCATGTTTTCTGTTGCTCAACCAGGCATGCAACAGGCATATTGATGGAAGTTCTGAGGCCTGGGGACACAGGGCGGACACTCTGTCCTGGCTCCACCTGGACAGTTGGGAAGGCCTCTACCCTGGTGTCAGCCCAGCTCCCCTCCAAGAGTTAGAGAACCTTCACTTTGTATAGTGCTTACAGAGCAGTTTCGACCTTTGTGAATGAGCGCTGGCAAGCATTCAGCTGAGTCACAGCTTCTGTGACACAGAACATGTGACTTCAAACTGCCCAGAAGTATGACTGACACCCTGGCTTGTGCCTCCACCCTGAGGGTCTCTGAATGAGCCACTGTCGACTCAGAACAAGGAGCCCAAGATTGTCCTTCTGGTTTTCTAACAGCCCCAGCAGCTGCCAAGTGTCAGGCCCTGTCCATACATGGCGTATTCCTTGAAGGCAGTTGAGGTAACTGCTGAATGTTTTTTTTTTTTTTTTTAATTACCTCAGCAAATAACCTTTCTCTAGGAGGAGCAAATTCCCCTGTGGATCTCCTGAACAGTGGGAAGGTAGAGAGTGTTCTCACTGGGGAATGAGGACAGCAGCCCAGCTCAGCCTGTCGGTGGCACCTTGGTTCCGGAGCCTGGAGGTGCTTGGTGGTCGGTCTCAGTCCCAGTCTCCCAGCAGCACCCCCAGAGTTGCCCCAGGCTTCTGACGTGCTCTCAGCCCCGCACGACCCACAGTAACCGTCCACCTGGCCATCCCCCACGCTCCTGCAACCCATCTCCCAGCTCAGGACAAAGCAAAAGTGGGGAAAGGCAGTGGCCAGCCACTAAGCCAGCTGGAAGCCAGGCAGCGGGTGGCTTGCTAGTGTCAGCCTGAGCCCTGAGTCATGGCCCTGTCATACCTCTCAGTGGAAGACTGACCCACAGAGGAAATTACACAGCGTTCTGTGGCCCATTGTGGAGGCAGGGACTTTTTCAAGGATATCATCTGGGAAGGCCAAAACGGCCTCAAGCACGCTGGAGTCCAAGGCTTGGGGACCTCCACTTACTCCAGGGAAGAGGGGCTGGTGACTACACCCCGACCCATTGGTAACACAGCCACATGCTCGCCACGCCAACCTTGACCCACACACTTCCTGCAGCTGCAGCTTCCACAGTCACAGCCACTCACCTAGAGCTTACTGTGGTCCTGGGGGCACACTGAGGGGTTCTCTGGCAGTGAAGATGGCATCTCTCAGCCAGCTGTGTGATTCTGAAGTAAGCTACCACTCAGCTCAGTTGTGTGCACCTGTAGTCCCAGCTACTGAAGAGGCTGAGGCAGGAGAACTGCTTGAGCCCAGGAGCCTGGGGCCAACCCAGGCAACATGGGAAAAAAAAAAAAAAAAACACAAAAAAACCCTTAGAAAACAAAAGAAATATATTAAGAGGTGCATGACAACGACTCAGGAAGCTAAGGCAGGAGGATCAAAGTTTGAGGCCAGTCTAGGTGACTTAGTGAGACCTTGTTTCAAAGTGAAAAATAAAGAAGAGCTTAGATTATAGGCCAGTGCAAAGACCTGGGTTCAATTCCTAGTATTGGGAAAAAGAAAACTCAGCCTTCTGGGCCTCAGTTTCCACATCTGTAAAATAGCTCTTGAACACACACCTCACAGAGTTACAGTGGGGACTAAAAACGTGGATGCAAAGGGCCTGGTGTGGCGTAAGGGCTCTGTGGGTGTCCTTGTTCTCAGTCTGCTCCAGGTTGCTACCAGCCCTAGAGTTCGAGCCTCAAAGTTTTTCCCTTTCCTTCCCCATATCTAGTCCCACCGCCTTCCATGCAAATGTGTGGCCGGAGGAGACCGAGGTCCCGTGGTAATCACTGGCTCATCTGGGTAGGTGAGAGCTACCCGCCCCCGACAGGCGACACTAAAGGGCAGGCCACTGAGGAGGACGCTTTTCTCTCCCACTCCCATTTCGCTAACACATCTGTGTGTGTGTGTGTGTGTGTGTGTGTGTGTGTGTGTGAACACCACTCCCTGTGACCGACTTCGTGTCCAGCCATGGCTAGCCCCCGCAACACACTATTTCATGGAGCCGGTGTAATTTGCATGGCTGCTCTGCATCATCCATAGTGGCTTTTCACACAGATGTTCTTCAGCTGGGGTGGGGGTGGGGAGAACTCTGTTTCTATTTTTATCTCCCCAGAAGAGGGTGCTTGGCTCTTGGGCCCTTCATCTCCCCCAGCACTTTCCCCTGCATCCGGCTGCAAGTGGAGCTTCGGGTTTGTAAAGGCAACAGTGTTTTCGCAGCACCCACCTCACCCTGCTCCCGCTGAGCCCTGTGTGAGGCCACGTCTCCTAACTTCCTGTGGGTGGGATCCATGCTTCTTCCGGGCGCCCAGATGCCACCTGGGATTGGATCGCTCTCCTTGCTCCTGCCCTCAGCCATTCAAGGTTTTGCTTGGACTAATCTCCCCTGCCTGCCGTGGCTGAGCATTAGAGGGGAGACCAGGACCCCAAGCGGCCCAGGAGCTCCCCAGGGCCCTGAACGACACTGAGACTGATCTCCTGCGGCCCACCCAACTCCCAGCTGAGCATTAGAGTGCAGTTGGGGCTGGAAGTGCAATGAGGACTTACGTTGTGATTTTACATTTGGGAAAAACTTATTTTTCATGTTTTTTTCCCCAGTGCTGGAGATCAATCCTGGGTCCTGGGTGTGTTAAACATAACTGGACTATTAGCTAAGCTCCCTCCCCTTTGCATATGATCTTTACCTTGCACCTAGGTAGGAGAGGAGGGCAATTATTATCTCAAATGTGCAGCTGGGTGCTGGAAGGCCCTGGGGCGACTAAGTATACTTTCTGAGTGCACTTGGCTACTTCACGGAATCTCTCTCTCTTGTGTGTGCAAGTGCACGTGTTACTGGAGACTGAACACAGGGCCTTGACACTGGACTCTATGTTCTCTGCCCTTCTTCCTTTCTTTGTTTATTTTTTATATAGGATCTGTATTCGTTTGGGATCTTTCAAAAGATAGAATTTACAAATTTTATCACAGAAAGGTCTGTTAGGAAGGCTTACAAATGCAAGGATAGAGATGGTCCAAGATATCTGCTAGCTATCAAGTAGATCCCCTATTCAGGACTGCAGAACAGCCTGTGAGGTGAGAGTCTGCTGTAGATCTCAGATGAAGACCGAAGCCTGAAGATTGGTGACTGAAGAGCAGCAACAGGCAGACAGGCACAAATCGAGACTGGAGTGAATCTGTGCTGATGATCTGCGATGTGTAGCAAGTCGGCATCCGTAGATAATTGCAAAGGCAAGAGCTTTCCCAGAGGAAGAAGCTGTAACCAGCTTCCCTCTTCCTCCCTTTTATACCCTTGGAGTTCCAGTCGGCCCTCCCACATCTGGGTGGGGGCTCTTCTCTCATTGGCTGGCCCACAAATGACTCACACTCTAATCCAGACCAGTTCTTGATCCCCAATCTAGGGTGGTTCACAAATCCTAATCCTGACAGAGGTGTGGTTCCTAATTCCTTCAAAGTGACGTAATCCCTTCAACAGACACAGGGTCTCACTAAATTGTTAAGTTGCCCAGGCTGGGCTCGAACTTGCAATCTTTCTGCCTCAGCCTCCCAGAGTGCTGGGGTTACAGGTGTGTGCCACCACGCCCAGCACCGTAGCCTCTGAATCTCACTCCAGGATCCTTTTCCTCTACCCAGTGCTGCGGGGTTGGTCTGAGATGGAAGAGGCATGCCCTCAGTTCTCGACACATGGTCTCCTCAAGAAGACAAGGTGACGCAGGGCTCTGCTCAGAGGCTGGCTGATGTTGGGCTCTTCCTCAGAGTCACCGCTTTTGTCGCCAGTAGCCACAGTATCTTTGGGCAAACATTGCGTACCTCCCTCTCTGGGCTGGCATGTGGTAATCTTTCAGGTAATATTTAGACACAATAGTTTCTGTGTGCTAGACATGGCTCTAGTGCTTTCTAGAAATTGCCTCATTTAATTCTCACAAAACCCTAATAGACTGTACGATTATTCCCATTTTGCAGACAAGAAAATGGAGGTACTGAGAGGTTAAGAAACGCCCAAGATCGCATGCCTACAAGGTATCCAGTAAATGTACCTTTAATTCAACTCTTCTTGGATTTTTTTTCAGTCCTTTTGGATAAAAAGTGTGATCGGTTCCCAGCACTTGTCTAGACATGGGCTCGGACATCCTCCATCTGTTTCCTCATTCCATGTTATGAAATTGCTATTGTCTTACTTGGCTCTGTTGTAGGTCGCTTAATTTTGTAGAAGCAGAACTCCTTTTAATACTTTATGTTGTTGGGATTAGAACTACATTTCTCCTTTTAAAGCAATCTGTAGCCACGGGTGCTTTGCTTCTGCAGGAGCTCTTGTGCACAAACAGGGGCAAGGACGGGGTTGCTGAGTGTCAGGGTGGAATGTGTGATTCAGAGCCTGACCCTTGTGCCCACTTTAGGGGCTTTCCTGGACCGAGGGCTCATGGGTGACGGGAGCAGGAGCGCGGGTGTGTAGAACAGCTGGCCCAGACCCCAAGCGAGGAAAACCTGCTTTCCAGAGAGACAGAACACTATGAGGTGACAGTTTTGACTTCTGGGACATCTGGATACAGCTATTTTTATACAGTTATCTTTAAACTTCAAAGGCAAAACTGTTTAAACACTAGCTAGCTGTGGCCTACACTTGTCCCTCCAGTTGTTGCCACATGGGGACAGCTAATAGGGTCCCAGCTGGACTCAGCTAAGGGGGAACTCCAGAGTAGATGGCCTGGGAAAGAGAGAGAGGTTAGGGCAGCTTGGGCTGCCTGAGGGCAGCACACAGTTTCTGTGTGTCTCCTGGTTGTCACTGGCTCCAGCTTCCTGCAGCCCCTTCTCCAGCCAGGTATCCTGGATCAGGATATCTGCCTTGAGACCTGAGCCCCGCACAGTCCTTGTGGCTTTGCCGTACCCTGGTCTTGCCTGGGTGAACCATCCCTTTATAGACTGTCTTCGTGTGACAGCTGACTCGGCTGTGACCGTTGTGATGCACACGGCAACTATCTCAGGTCCTGTCCTCTACCGCACGCCTCACCTACCTGATCGGCCAAGCTGGACTCCACAAATGCCACTCTCCATTCCAGGGACCCAGTGCCTGCAAGATCCCATGTTGGGTGGGTGTGACCAGGCCTGGGAGCAGGTCCCCAGGAAACCCTCCTGGACCAGATTCCTCCTGAGGTGGAGCCTCTGGAGGTTCCAGATGTCCTGTGTTGTTCAATGAGGTCAACTGGGACCTGCTCTGAGTCAAGTCCTGCTACTGGCAGCAGGCGCCCAGGGTTCTTTGGGTTCTTTGGGAACATCCGGGCTGTGAGGAGTCCTTCCCCCTTTACCAACTCCACTCATGGGATGGCAGCTAAGCGGCTCTGGTCATGCCCAACTCTGTCAGGACCCTGGGAGGCAGAAGTGTGGGCGTGTGATGCAGAGGGATGCTGACATTCTGACAGCTTTTGGAGAAACAGGAAACACTCCAAGACTGGTCCCTGCTCGGGGGTTTTTTCGGGGTCCAGTGTGCGCATGAAATGCATCCTGTTACCGTCACATGAGTCAGATGAATCCTGTTGTGGGCCTCTTCCCAAGGTGCACAGATGTGCAGACCAGGGGCAGGGCAGGGACGGAAACCTTGCAGCCTCACAGAGTGTGCCCTCACCGATGCTTCAAGCTGAAGTCTTCTCCCTATTTTTTTCTTATCTTCCAATTAAAGTTTTTTCCCAGCTGGCCAGATAACACAGGCCTATAATCCCAGCACTCTGGGAGGCTGAGGTGGGAGGATCCTAAATTTGAGCCCAGCTTGAGCAACTTAGCAACTTAGTGAGACACTATCTCAAAATCAAAACTCAGTGTGAAAGCCCTGCTTTGGATCTCCAATACCACCACTAATAAAAATAAAATAACAATAATGCCTTTACTTTCACGTTCACACTGCTGCTTTAGTTTTGATTTCCATTATCACTAAAGCAAGGACCTAATTAGTTGGTGGCACAAGGAAGGGACCTGGGGTGGGAATTTGCTCGTGGGCTTAAGAGCTGGACTGGAACCCAGGACTTCCACTGTGGTGCAAGGCTCTGACATCTAGCCCCGTCTTCCTCAGCTGTTTTCTGAGCAGCTTTTCTTCTTTCCTTATTTCTTTCTTTGGCTTTTTTTTTTTTTTTTTTTTTTTTTTTTTTTTTTTTTTTTTTTTTTTTTTGAGACAGGGCCTCACTCTGTAGCCCAGGCTGCTCCCGTACTCACTACGGAGCCCAGGCTGGCCTTGCACTCACTGGCAATCCTCCTGACTCAGCCTCCCGAGTGCTGGGATTACAGGCCCGAGCAGCTATTCTAACCCCCTTGTCATAGACCTGAAGTCTCAGGTCGAGGATGCTTTGCTGAAATGTATTTATTCAGAAGCTGAGGTGAGATGATTCCTAGTGTATTAAAGCAGGAAATGCAGCCTCCTCCTGAGGCCCTGCCTGGTGATCTGGGAACAACTGGTCACCTCTCTGAAATCCCGTCCCTCGGGATCTTCCTTAGTAGGCTCTGACTGTTGATAGTCACTCCCACATTTCCCATGTAATGTTGGTGTTCCTCTTCCTGCACTGTACACTGATTCCTAAGCAATTTTCCACCTTCCTGTTCATGGAGTCTGCAGACCACGTGTTGAATGTGGATTAACAGAAGCCACAGATGCTTTTAGAACAGAAACCCAAAGAGTAGGAGCCTGGAAGGTCAGAGGGCTGCATCCCGCGGCCATCCCAGGCAGGGTGGATGTAGGCGTTGGTGCTGGATTAGGACAGACTGACTAAGATTGTTTTCTGAAGCAGAATAGATGAAAACATTTCCCGAGAGAGAGAGAGAGAGAGAGAGAGAGAGAAGCCTATTGTCTCCATTACGGTACAATTAATATTAAGTCAGATTATTGACCCTAGTTTTTTGTTTTCTTCTCTTAGTGGTGCCAGGGATCAAACTCAAAGCCTTGCACATGCTAAGCAGGCACTTTACCAACGAGTTATACCCCAGCCTAGTGGTTGTATTATTGAGAGGTTACCGTGGGTCACATATTTGTATTACTTCTTTCAACACTACTAATAGGAAGCCAAGTGTGATAGCACATGCATGTAATTCCAACATTTAGGAGGTTAAGGTAGGAGAATTGTGAGTTCAAGGCCCATCTGGTGCTGAAATGAGTTTTAGGCTGGCCAGACTACATAGTGAGACCACGTCAAAACAAAACAAAAATGAAAACACTACCTCTAAGAACTTGTACCCCATAATTTTCAGGCACAGAAAAGCCAAGAAAGGTTTGATGGTTGACAGGTAGTGAGGTCAGGAGGCCACCATTAGCCACAATTTTCCATTGCCCTTTCCCTAGATGTGACTTCACAGTGGCCAAGATCCCCGCCCTTGATGGGGCCTGGAGGGCTCCCCTTTGTGACAGGCTCACAAAGGCTAACCAGACAAGCTGGGTTCCAAGATCCAGGATTGTTTTCTTTGTAACTCACAATGAGACTCCAGTGATTTCATAACCCTGAAGTGTGAGAAGCCCTGTAGCATCTGAGGCAAAAACTGAGAATTGAGAAAACACCATGAGGAAAGCACGCAGCTTGACCGGCCTCTGCCTACTGAAGGGTGGGTCTTCCCTCAGAGCTTGGTTATTCAAACAGGCTGCCAACAATCAAGCTGGACCAACAGCCTGAAAAAATAGGAAAAGTACCCTTCCTTATCAAGATCACAGGGACTTGGCTCACTAGCAGCTGGGACAAAGAGTTCCCACGAAGACTCCAAACAGCTACTACAGGAGGCGTCTGGGGGGCAAGTGGACTGCGTGTGTGGCCGGCCCTCCCTCCCCGGTGAGGGAGCCAGGCAATCTCTCCTGCAGCTGTGATCTGAGCCCTTGGCAAAGAGCAGAGACAGGTTCAGTTCTAGAACTCCAGGCACTTAAAGCAGACCTAGCTGTCAACACCAGGGCCTGTCTACTGTCTGTGACATTTACTAGGGAACTCGTTTCATTCATGTCTTAATCAAGGAGAAATAAAGTATTGAAAAACTCTCAGGAAAACTAAAAGGCTCATTACAGGATACTGTGGTTTTACTCTGGAAGATCCCCCAAAAGTCTCATGTATTTAAATGTTATGGACTGTCTATGGGACAATGTGCTGTTGGTAGATTGGGGCCTAGTCTGGAGGGGTGGATTACAGGCATGTAAGTTAGGATTAATGGCATGTAGTGGCCACACCTTCCACACCTGGATCCAGGAGGGGCTAATCATTGGGCTGAGACCTGGAAACATGTATAAGGTGCATCCTGCCTTCCTTGGAGGACTAGGACAAGTCTCAACTAGTCTCAACTAGTCTCAACTAGTCTCAACTTGCCTTTCCATTTGTGATGTCGTGAGAAGCAGCCTCCACCTCTGTCTCTGCCATGTACTTTGATTGCTGCCAGCCGCCCCTGAATGGACTGTGACCTTCTGAAACTGTGAGCTAAAATTAACTTTCCCTCCCCTAAACTTGTGGATGTCGAGTCACAGCAACAAAAAAGTAACTGAGACACAGGAATAATTCAGAAAGATGACCCAACACTACATTTTGCAAAACAAATAAGTAGGTTTTTTTTTTTCTGCTGGGGGTAGGGAGGGGAAACAGGGTATTGCTCTGTAGTCCAGGCTGGTTCTGAACTCATTATGTATACCAGGCTGGCCTAGAACTCATAGCAATCCTCTTGCCTCAGCCTCTGGAGTGGTGGGATTATAGATGTGTGGCACCTCGCCCAGCTAGTATGTGGCACTGAGGGATTGAACCCAGGGCAATCCCTAGGCAAGTGCTCTAATCCCTGAGCTATGCCCCAGCCTATAATCAGAACTATTGCAAAGACAATCTATCTTCTTCCCCGCATAAGTGGACTAAACAGAACCTGAACTCCCTGCCAAAGCTCCAGGCTTTGCTCCTAAAGATTCTGGGTTGGCAGGAAGAGTGTTCTTACTTTTTCAGAAGTGACCAAGTAGCATGACTGGCTTCTGTGACAGGAAGCATCCTTCAGGAACACAGGAAGTAGCGCAGGATTGATCTACCTGAACAACCGAGAGCAACAGGAAAACCAAACCTGTAAGCACAGCATAATTGATGATTTTCTAGTTCCTTTCCTTAATATTAACTTGCTTTTATTAAGCATATAATTTTATAATACATATGGACATGAACTATAATTAGTCAAGAAATGAGAAGGAGAGAAAGTTGTATGTTCTTACAGTGATTTGTTTTGCCAAGTTACTTAAGTGGTTTATTAAAAAAAAAAAAAAAAAGAAATACAGCTTTTCCAAATGCATTCTTTACAGCACTCTAACTTTCCCAGTTTTGCGCTTCATGGAGTGTGTGTTTCAGCCAAAGCAGCCGATTTCAGAACGCCTCAGCTTCATACGCCACCTTGTTATCACCCACCTGCTGAAAGCAACTGCAGTGTGGTTGGGTCTGAAGCTGACTCGGAGAGCTGAGAGAGTTCAAGACCTGGCCGAGAGTCTGAGAAAAGTCCTTGCCCTGGGGACTGAACCTACTGCTGTCTGAGCCACAGCGGCTCAGGACTGTGTTTGATTTTGTAGTTGTTATTTTTGTTGTTGTATTTTTTTAAAGCTAAACTAACACACACACACACACACACACACACACACACACACACAGAGAATTTTTTTGTTTGGTAACATATTTTTTTCCTTATCCGGAGATACCATTCTATAAAAAGAGGATGTCGGAAGATTCTGGAAGCTATGCTGGCCTTCGCCTAGCCCTAGGACTTCTTCCTCCCTGACAGTCTCTCTCTGGGCTTGGTGTTACCAGCATTCTTCCCATAATCTGCCTGACATGACTTTCCCCCAAACCTGGGCGGCTCATTCCAGCACTTGGAATCACTGTAAATTCAAGTTCACTCCGACAGTCAGTGACTTAGTGAGGCCTTGTCTCAAAATTTTAAAAAAATTAGAAAAGGGGCTGGGGATGCAACTCAGTGCCAAGGTCCTGGATTCAGTCCCCAGTCCAAAAAAGAATTATGATGATAAAGATCTTTGAACTTAAATCTGGTAAGACATATTGATGGTCAAAGTGGCAAAGAGAAGAACTTTTTACTGTATCAGTACATAAAAAAGAAAAACATATTTAAAGGATATTTATAGCTAGATCAATTGTGAAACAATTTTGTGAAACAGAGTATCAAAGCATGCACATTTACAATTAGGTACATTTTCCATCTATAAAATTAGCTGATTTAAAATATGTAATATCCAGGGTTAAAAAACAGTGTTGTTGAATGGGTCGACACCTCTAATCCCAGCACTGTGGGAGGCTGAGTCAGGAGGATCTCAACTTTGAACTCAGTCTGGACAATTTAGAGACTTAGTAGGAATTTGTCTCTAAAAATTAAAAAAGGGGGGAGTGGCGGTGGGGTGTGGCTCAATTATGGGTCCAACCCCTAGTACCACAAAAAAGTGTTGTAGAATAAATGTCTTCAGTTACTTCCTGCTGGGTGGGAGATATGATTACTTGTGGAAAGTAAGCCAGTTTGGCAACGTATATACGGAAGTGTAGCAAGCTTGTGTGCTCTGACGCAAAGTGCTCTTACGAAACTCTGTCCTGAAGATATAACCCTGAGTACACGAAAGACTCTGTGGTCAACATTATTCCTTTTCTTCTTTCTTTTCTTCTCTCTTTCAAGAGCAAGGGATTGAACTCAGGGCCTTTCATACTGTAGACAAGCACTCTACCTTCTGAGCTGTACCTCCAGCTTTCAACATAATTTCTAATGTTAAAAATTAGAAATAAACAAAGCAGGCGGCAGGAATGGCTCAGCAGTTGAAGTGCTTGCCTAGCAAGCACTTAGGCAAGCACTAAGTACCCGAGTTCGATTCCCCAGCACCACCTAAGCCAGGAGGGCTGGCACACACCTGCAATCCCAACACACTGGAGATGGAGGCAGGAGGATTGCCATGAGCCCAAGGCCAGCCTGGGCTCCATAGTGAGTTCAGGACCAGCCTGGGCTCCACAGTGAGTTCAGGACCAGCCTGGGCTCCACAGTGAGTTCAGGACCAGCCTGGGCTCCACAGTGAGTTCAGGACCAGCCTGGGCTCCACAGTGAGTTCAGGACCAGCCTGGGCTCCACAGTGAGTTCAGGACCAGCCTGGGCCGCAGAGTGAGACCTTGTCTTGTCATCTTGTCTAAAAAAAAGAAGGAAAGAAAGAATGAAAGAAAGAAAAGAAAGTATCTAGTGTTAATGAAGTGGTAAATTACAATATTCACTTGGACATTCTACAACCATTAAGAGTTACACTTAGTATCTTAGTATCTATGCGACAGTACTTATAATGTTACACTTGCAAAATTATACTCGCGACTGCAGGAAGAAGAAACCGCAGAGAGTTAGGAAACGAACCCTTCAGAAGGGTCGTTCCGAGATCTGCCCTGCAGCCCAGTTGAGCTCTGTTTGGCAGGAGAAGGCTAGTGAGTTTTTCCCCCTTAGAGGGTATTTTCTTCAAGAAACACATTTTCTTTCTAGTGAAGAAGATCTAAACGTATAAGAAGAAAAGCAGAGCCGGGCCTGGTGACCTAGGCATACCACTCTGGGAGGCTGAGGCAGGAAAGTCACAGGTTTGAGCCTGGCTTGGGAATCTTGGCCACTCAGGTCTCAAAATAAAAATCATAAAATGAGCCGGGGAAGCTGAGCGTGGGGGCTCACGCCTAAAATCCCAGCACTTAGGAGGCTGAGGCAGGAGGGTTGCCCTGAGCTGGAGGCCAGCCTGGGCTACGCAGTGAGCTCAGGACCATCCTGGACAACAGAGTGAGACTGTGTTTAGACCCCCGCATGCCCACAGAGGAGGAGGAAGGTGATTTGTGTTGGTGCTAGGCAGCCTCTGCTGTCTGGGACTTGCTCATCTGGTTTGCTCCTGCTAACTGAAAGGGTTCGTTCATTAGTAGGTGTCCATTTTGGATTTTTTTTTTTTTTTGCAACGTTCTCCAAAGACCAGCAGAACTGCAGGTGTTGGCTGGAGAAGGGGACGGGTGTGGGTTTATAACCTGGGGCTGCAGGAACCTGGAGACAGCCTGGAATGGAGCAGCTGCTGAAACTTTACACCACATGACATTTTCAAAGCTAAAGAAAGCTGGAACCCTGTGCATTTTTGTGAAAAAGTATTTATCAAACACTTACCTGGGAGCACAACACAGAAAAGGTGCAGAATTTGCCCTGCAAAGGGATGACAGTCTCAAGAGATAGTGCCGGTGGGTCGAGCACAGAGGACTTCGGGCGGAAGCACCAGTAGAAGCGAGGGTGGCTGGAGCCGAGGGGCACAGCGGGCACCCCCAGGGGACTCGCAGCTTCATCTGGGGGTACAGAAGCCTTGTCTGGGCCTCGTGAACGAAGGGAATGAGGGGTCACGGGCCCTCCAGGGGCTTCCTGCTCGCTCAGGGCCAGCCAACCCCTCTGCTACCCATAGAAGCATCCATCCGATGTGGCCGAAGTTGTGGAGCAGGGGCTGGGGGACCCTAACAGCGGCGATGACCTTGTAGAGCAACTTCAGGAGAGGAGGAGGATGGGGCACCAGCTCAGCAAGCTGGTTACTCAGCAGCACGGAGACACAGGCGCAGAGAGGAGCTGGCTGCCATGCTGGGTACTCCCTGCGGGACATTACCAGGTGTGCTTTCCGCTGAGGACAGCTGGGGGGCTCAGCCCTCCTCCTCCACCCCCATCCCGGCCTTCCCCTGGGGACAGGAATGTGGGTCTGCTCGGCCAACTGGATGCTCCTGCCTGGAGCTTAAGCTCCACATCAGTGAGCTAAGGACAGTGGTGGCTTGAGGTCATTTGCAAAAGTAGGTGAAGCAGACAATGCCCCCCCCCCTCATTTTTTTTGAACTCACCGGAGCCCAGGCTGCCCTTGAACTCACAACAATCCTCCTGTCCCAACCTCCTGAGTGCTGGGATTACAGATGTGTGGCACCGTGCCTGGCTTATGTGGTGCCAGGGAACCAAACTCAGGGCCTTGTGCTTGCTAGACAAGTGCTATAACTGCTGTGCCATTCCTGCATCTCCCCATGATCACTTCTGCTTGGCCAGAGCCGTTATTTCCTGGCCTTCCCAAGCTTGGTCTCTCCGTGAATTCCCCACTGTGGGCTGCCATCACATTCCTATGCCTCAGTTACAGGAGCTGGTTTACTGCACGTGGACACAAGCAACGGGTTGCAGGGCATCGGCTGCCATATCCTGCAGGTGATCTCCATGGTGCCTCCTGAGTCTGACTCATCTCACCGCCCCATCTAGGTCTGTGTCCTCTTGCTCCTGGGCAACTGCGGCAGCATCCTACCTGGGCTCCTTCTCATCCTTCTCAGCACCCTAAGCTCCCAAGTGTTAGTGATGGACTTTTATCTTGTGACTTCCCTGCTCAAGAATTTAGTATAGAAGTCAGGTGTGGTGGTGTGCACTTGAAATCCCAGCACTTGGGAGGTGGAGACAGGAGGATCACGGGTTTGCAGCCAGCCTGGGCAACACAGCTAGCCATATACTACCAAGAACAGAAACAAACAAACAAAACCTCATGTGACAATATGGCTCCAGATCTCCGTAGGTCAAGTCTACATGTACACCACACCTTCTATTACCTGGCCTTGACCTGTCGTTTGACTGCACAAGTCCATGCTGTCCTTGAGGGGTTGCCAGTGGGCCACTCCAAAGCCTTCCTCTGGCGATAGGCCTGTTCTAGCTTGTCTGTCCAAACTGTAAGAAGAGTTTGAGGTTAGGCAAAGGAAGAAAAAAAAAAAAAAACAAGTTTGGGATGAAGGAGGCTCTTTGGATGTAGGCACTTGGTTTGGGGCAGTCACTCACTGACCTCCCTGAGGGCTGTGCCATGGTTCACAGAGGTTTGCGTGGGGTCACATGACTGCTGGTCAGTCATCACATTTTTGATTGAACCAGTACTGCTCAAAGTGCTTCCTGGCTTTTGTTCACTCTTTTGGTGAGGCCTCAGCCCTGGCAGAGGTCACCAGGGGACCATTCCAAGGCTTCCTCTCTGCTCTCTGCCTTTGTTCATTGTGGCACTCATAGGAGCCAGAGGGTACATGTGGGCTCACACCACAGAGCCTCAGGAAAACAGAGACAGACTTTAGTCCCAGGCCTATTCAGACACAAAGCTCCTCCCTGGCAGCAGCTATGTAGATAAGTATGAAAACTCTGGGAATCTGATACCATGGGCCACAGGACCCACCTCTCCGAGAGCTGCTCACAGACCGCCCTGTCACCTACGTCCTCTGCATCATCCTGCTTTGAATCACTTTCTAGCCACTACCAGCACACGGTCGTTGTCCCCCAACCAAGCTATGTGCAGCACAGACCTGTCTCTGGACACTCGCTGTCTCTTCAGCTTATAGGAATGTCCCTCCAGGCCACGGCTCTTGTTTGGTTTAGACCCCATCAGGGGTTTAGTACAGTGTTCTCAGGAGTTAAACATGCCCCAGTTCCCAGGATATAATTAGATCCATCTGAGTCCTTTCCCTGGCTGTGTGTGTGTGTGTGTGTGTGTGTGTGTGTGTGTGTGTGTGTACGTGTGAAAGAGAGAGAGGAAGGAGGGGAGAGGGAAAGAGAATGTGCTTGACTGAGTGGTCGGCTTGTCTCAGTTCTGCGCCTGTCACCACGAGCAGCTTGGCAGCATGACCACAGTCTCCTGCCAAAAGGAAGCCTTCTGCAGAGGAGGCAGGCGAAGCTCCTCCTCAGAGAGGAGGAGAGGTGGAAGGCGAGGTGACTCACAGGGCCTTCCACTATCAGCACGTCACTGTCCTCTGTTCGCATGAGCTCCGGCGCCTTTACTCAGGGGCTCTGTTGCTTGTGACACAAACCATACCCACTGTGGCCCTGGCTTACGCTGTGTCCTCTGGCTGTCCTTTCCCTCAGGACTGGGTATGTAGGGCACGCTCAGTAGCAGGTTCATGTTTTTTGAGACCAAATTAAAAATAAGAATAGCTCGCCAGTTATCTTAGTTACTTTTTCATTGCCAGGACACAGTACCCAACACCCACAACTTAAGGAGGAAAGGTTTATTTTAGCTCAGTCCCAGAAGGCCTCAGTCCATTCATGGGTGGCCAGCCATGGTGGAAACACATGGCATAGGCCAGACTGAAGGAAAACTGTCCCTAAAACCACAACAATAAGCAGAGTGAGTAAGAAAGGGCGGAGCTAATGTATACCCTTCCAGGTCAAGCTCCAGAGATCCGCCCCTTAGGAATAGCGAGAGAAAAAAAGCGACAGATCCGTACCCTAAACACCTGCCCCTTCCAGCCAGGTGCCACCTCTTAACGGCATGTGGGATCCATAACTATTCTGCAACTTCCAAATACGTGAGGCATTTGTGTGCCATTCCAGATCCAAACCATAATCCCAGGTGTGGTGGCGCACACCTGTAATCCCTTCACTCTGTGGGGCTGAGGTAGGAGCATCACAAGTAGAAAGCCAGCCTGAGAGACTTAGAGACTTAGTGAGACTCGATCTCAAAATAAAAAAGGGCAGAGGATGTAACTCAGTGTGAAGGTCCTGTGGTTCAACCCCTAATACTGAGGGGAAAAAAGCATACAGTAAATCTCCCTGGTAGAATTTTTTAGGTGTCATAACGGTATTAAACTTTTAGAAATGAGAGCGTAGTTCAGTGGTAGAGTGCATGCTGAGGGTGCATTAAGCCCTGCGCCTTACCCCCCAACGCCACGCATGTGTGTGCACGTGCACGCGCGCACACACATACACACACACACAGGCTGGACGTGTAGCTCAGTGGTAGAGCACTTGCCGAAGCCCTGGGTTGGAACCTCAGTTCTGCAAATAGAACCGTTTTTATCTTTTAGGGGTAAACACTAAAATGTTAGGAGTGATTTTATATGGTCTGACTGGTATTTACTTTGAAATGGAGGTGGGAGCTGGAAGCAGAAGTGAAGCAGAGCTGTCCACGAGCTAATAACTGATGCAGGAGAAGGGGTTTGTTTTCTTATTTTGTCTCCACTGTGTACACGTGAAACTCCCCGTTAGCCGTTTTTGTTTTTGTTTTTCAATTCCTAAAATAAGGCCATGTAGCGTGCAGGACAACCACTATGGACATTTTGGGACACGTGTGGCCTAAATTTGTCATCTGAACCCATTTTCTATGCTTGGAGCTAGCTTGCTAACTTGGAGCCAAAATGCCAGGCCCCTGGTTTCAGAGCCTCCCTGGTGAGGGCCGGCAAGCACACCCCAAATCAGAGATTAATAATGGGAGGGATTGTGCGGGTCCATTCGGGGCACGGCAGCCAGTCAAGGTCAGTGTTGTGAGGCGCCCCGGCTGACAGCAGCGGGGTGAGCTCAGTGCTCCCCTCTGGCTCTGCGGGCCACCTAGAGATGATTACGGCTTCCCAATTTTTTTCCACAGATCTCCTTTCTGCCTAAATTACCTAGAACTAGTATTTTTTTAAGTTGGTTGTTTTGATTATTACCAAGAATCTTGGTGGATAGAACATTTGAGTGTAATTTTTTGTTCATGGGTAGGATTATACTATGTAAATTACCCTGTAACAATCCTATTTCCTACCACTCAATAGCCCAGGAAGGCTGCCTTTGTGGAATCCAGAGGCCTGCTCTCCCCCATTCCCTCCAACGCACGAATGCTGCCGCAGGTGAGGACTCTTGCCTGCCTTTCCCACAGGTGAGCCCTGAGAAGGAAAGGCTGGCATGACTTCCACGCCTCCAATTCACTTTCTGCACCACAGAGGCAGGCTGGGGAGCTGGAGGCCTGAGGACTGGGGAATCAGCTTCCGTTCTCTAGCACTGGGCTCCGCACACCCCAGGACAGGGTGGCCCCTCTTTAGGCAGCTTGTGCTTCTCCCCTGATGTGCATATTTCAGGCACCTGTGGCCCACACCCCGCCACACAGAAGCAGGTGTTTCTCTTGCCTACTGAGGCTTCAAGGGACTTTCAGAGCTCAGGCTCACACTGGTCTGCACCCCATTACAATCCTCATTTTCCTACTTTCCATCCACCCCTGGCGGCTCCTCCTGTGGGTCAGCTCTGGGCTGGCAGGGATTGGAAGGCTGAGACGTGGGGACACTGGGCAAGGGACAAGGGATACTAGGGCGATCCTCACTGGTGGCATCTTATTTTCTCGTTGCTGGGGGCAGAATATCTGACATCTACAACTTAGAGTGGAAAGATTCATTTTAGCTTACAGGTTCAGGAGATCAGAGTCCATTCACAGGCAGGCAGCTGAAAATGTTGGAACAAGGCCAGAGCCAGACCCACAGACAGAGCTCCTCATGCCATGGCAGAGCTGAGCCAAGCCCCGGAGGAAGGGTGGAGCCGGCACACACTGTCTAGGTCCAGCCCCAGCATCCGCACGTTTCAACCAGCCCCCATTTCCCAACAGTACACAGCGTCTATCCATCGGTACATGAGGCTTTGGGGGGATACTCCATATCCAAACCACAACAGGTGGGCTCAGATTTATAAGGAAGACATCATTCCATGCAACCTGTCACGGATCCTAAGGAAAGAGGGGACTTTCCCGACCAGCTAGGAATTACCATGGAGTCAACAGTGCAGTCACTGTCTTTAAGTGGAGTGTGACCCAGAGGCAATGTCTAAACCCGAGCTGACTGAAACCCTTAGAGACACAGGAAGAGTTAGGAAATGAGCCCCTAGCTCGCCTGTGGCTAGCCACCGTGAAAAGCTGTATAAGGCAATTGAGTTGGAGGTTAATGGTTCATCTTGGTCGTGTTACAAGTGACAAGACCAAGATTCTTTCTTCTTTTCTTTTCTTTTCTTTTCTTTGAGACAGGGTCTCACTCTGCAGTCCAGGCTGGTCATGAACTCACTATTTAGCCCAGGCTGGCCTTGGACTCAGAGTTACCCTCTGCCTCATCACCCCGCTAGGCTTTATAAAACTCAGGGCCTTGTCTTGCTAGGCAAGAACTTTCACTACTGTACCATTCCTCCAGGCCCCCACTAACAAGATCCTTAGCTTCACGCACCAGGTGACAGGCCTCTGCGTGTAGGCTTCCATGAGCAGGTTCCACCCTTTTCACCAGTTAAAGGGTCATTAGCATTTCCACACAAAGGGTTTTGTCAGATTTCTGCTTCGGGATGACAGGTGAAGAGTCTGGCGCCTACAGAGAGGGCAGCCAGTGCTCCTCATGCTAACAATACTGATGATCCCTGGGTACCTTCTACATGTTGGCCCATTGCCAGAACATGACAGCCACGGTTAGGGACAATTCTGCATCACAGAAACTCTGTCCTGCAGCTGGGCTCACCCTGAGACACAGGTAAGAAATGGAAACACAGGGCTGGAGGGATGGCTCAGCGGCTAAGGTGCTTACCCAGCAAGTGTTAAGTCAAGCGCTAAGTACCTGAGCTGGATTCCTAAGCACCACCTAAGCTGGGCGTGGTGATGCATGCCTGTAATCCCAGGACACAAGAGGCTGAGACAGGAGGATTGCTCTGAGTCCAACGCCAGCCAGGGCCATGCCGGTGAGTTTGGGACCAGCCTGGCCTGCAGAGCTAGAGCCTGTTTCAAAAAAAAAAAAAAAAAAAGTAACAGAAACACAGAGAAGTTAAGCAATAAGCCCAGGGTCACACAGTGGCACCTATTAGGGCTCAAGGTGGGATGTAGGTGAGAATGAACCTCCAGTAGATGGGCAATCACCGTGGAGGCTGGTGTGCCTGCTGGCCTGCTTCCCCCATACCTGAGGGGGTGCACCTGACACACCTGACAGCTTCCCCTGCCCCTGTGCAGCGGGTCGGCTGAACACGCACTATAAATTTAATCTCACAAATATCCCTGCCAAAGTTTCCTGGCATGCTCTGAGGTGTTTTTTGTTTTGTTTTGTTTCCTCCTTGGCTGGTTAGTTCCTGCTTTCAAAATCCCTGCCAGGGACTGGGGGTGGGGGGGCACTTGGTGGTACAGCCTTTGCTCAGCAGGCACAAATCTCTGGGTTCATTCATCCCCAGCACAAAAGGAAAAACAAAAACAAAAACAAACTCCTGGGGCTGAGCTGGGGCCAGAGCTGGCCTGGAGGCTCCTTAACTTCGGCTAAGAAGCCTGTCACCCACACAAAAGCAACATGCCAGGACCATTCCCAAGGCTGCTGCGGGGGCTGGATGCTCGCTGCATGTCCTGTAGGAATCCTACCCCTACCAAGGCGACCGCGGAGGCAGTCCAGAGGTTCTGCTGTGGAGCCTCGTGACAGGAATAGTGACTTTACAATGAAGAACCCAGAGGGCTGGGAGTGTAATTCAGTGGTAGAACATTTGCCCAGCCTGCGTGAGCCCCTGGGTTCAAACACCAGCACAAAATAATAGCACCAGAGAGCTGCTGACAGCATGCCCCCTTCTGCCATGCATGCAACGCCAAAGAAAACATAATATTTGAAGAGAAAGCGGCCCCACCACGCTAACATGCTTTGGGACAAAGGACAGAGCCATGAATTTCTAGGTCTCAGGGACTAGGGAACCTGCAGGTGACTACACAAGTCACTCCTTTGGGGTGCTGTGTGTGTGTGTGGGGGTGTGTGCATCCTTGAACACAGGTGTATTTTTTGGGGGAAAAGAAAAGGCAGAATGAGGGGAAAAATACTTTAGGGCAATGAATCATTAACAAGAATTATTAAAAGCAGACCTGAAGCTTACACAACGGTTAATTAAAGTCACAGAGCAGGCAGGTGGGGGTAGTCTTCAAGACTACAAGGCAGGGTGTCACATTATTGATCTCTGGCATTACAGGCAGGCAGGCATTAGGCAAATTCCACAAGTTGGATGGGGGGCGCCTTACAGCTGTCTTAGAAAACAGCAACTTCCCATAGGCTGGAGGAATTAGCTCAGCTGTTAAAGTGCTTGCCTAACAAGCACTGAGCAAGTGCTAAGTCCCAGAGTTCAATTCCTCAGCACTAAACTGGGTGTGGTGGTGCACGCCTGTAATCCCAGCACTCAGGAGGCTGAAGCAGGCGGATTGGCCTGAATCCAAGGCCAGCCTGGGCTCCCTAGGGAGCTCAGAACCAGCCTGGAATACACAGAGTAAAAAAAGCAACTTCCCAATACTTGACTCCATGGGTAAACATTACCCACATTACCCGGCTGTGGTAGAGGTGAGGAGAGAACAGGCAGGCCCACGCTGCTGTTCAGCCTGTACGTTCCAATGTATGGACTATTAAGAGGGTCTCCGCCCCAGACACCAAGCCTGCCGGCACCGTGGCCCTGGGCCTGTAGCCAGCCTCGACAACTTTGGGAAACGCGTGTCTGTTGGTCTCAGCTACCAGCCTGCGGTATCCTGTGGAAAGGCCCAAAAGACACCAGCCAGCTGCCCTCCGGCCGTTTCCGTTGTGCTTGGAGCAAGTCTGCTACTTGTTTTCCAAAGGCTCTTGGGAAGTAGCTTCCTAATATTTCCAAGAAGAACGGTAGTAGTAGCAAGTAAGTTTCTCAGCGTAAAATGAGTTTTTGTAGCGAAGGTTAACAACAGCAGTGGGGAGAAAATGGCCGCCTGCAGAGAAGCTTGGAACAGGGCCAGGAATAAGGATGAGGCTCTCCTCAGGGCAGAAGAGCCTGGGTTTGACCAGCACGGCTGCTTGTTTTGGCTGTATAACCTCAGAGAACCACTAAGCCTCCCTCAATAATGCTGCCGTGAAGGTCACGACACCCAGCAAGGAGTCATTGTTGGGCAGGTGACACTACTCTTCACAGTGGCAGGACTAGCTGGGCACCGTGCAGTGTGAATCGCAGCAGGAAGGTCAGATTAGAGCTAAGGCTGGCAATTACAGGTGAAAATCTAGAACAGGTAAAGCCTGCTTTCTGATTGGCTTTCTTCACAGAACCTGACCTGGTTAGCCCCCTTCCCTACCCACAGTGCTTCTGTGTCCATGTTCTGAATTTCTAACCTTTTTAATCTTCATATTAAAATATTTCTATAAACTGGGTACCTGGTTTATGCCTGTAATCCTGGCACTCCGGGAGGTTGAGGCAGTAGATCACAAGTTTGAGGCCAGCCTGGGCAATTTAGCGACTTAGCGAGACCCTGTCTCAAACATAAAAAGGTGCAGAGGTGTTCAATCTCCAGAACCACAAAAACGAACACACAAACAAATAAAAAACAAAAACAGAATCACACTTGTTCTGTTTCCTGTTGCTCAAGGCCTTTTTATTGGCTAGACTTAATGACTAATCAGTTTGAGGCAAAACTACTCTCTCTGCCTTGGACTCCGCCAGGTTGCTGTCTACATTAACATGACTTCATTTTATTTTATTTTATTTTATTTTGAATCTTCATTACAATAACTTTACTATTCCAAGAGACTCTTGTCGAGGCAAATAACATGATAGTTCATTACAGGAATTTTCTAAAGGTGCCAGGAGTGGTGGTTCATTCCTGTAATTTCAGCACTCTGGGATACTGAGGTAAGAAGGCTACAAATATGCCCCTTCCAGCATGCAGGCACCAACACAGAAAAAGTGTCATCTATGAACAGAAAATAGGTTCTTACCAGACACCAAGCCTGTCAGTACCTTGCAGCATGTTGATCCTGGACTTTCAGCCTCTATAACTGGGCCCAGCCTGGGCAATTTAGTGACTTGCTAAGAATCTATCTCAAACAAACAAACAAAAATACCCACTATCTCAGTGTGAAGGCCTGGGATTTCATTCCCAGCACCAGGAAAAAAAAAGAAAAAAAAAAAGTCTTGCTTGATTATTTTTTTTTCGAGCATCCCCAGAGAGAAAAAATACTGCAAAATTTTAAAAATCTGACCAAAAATGTTTAATGTGGCGACTTCGGGTAGACCTAGCCTCAGTCAGCACCACGTGACGGGAAAGACCTGGAAGAAGAGATGAGCCTCGCTTCCTTTATTTAGCACTGTACGGAACTCAGCGCTGGAAATTTCAGGGAGATGGTGAGGATTTGGATCCACACATGTCTAGGTCTCCCGCCATTCTTCAGTTCATGGTAGCTTCCTAGTGTCTCCCTCCTTGAGTCCTCTGCATTACTACACAACTTCTACGAGACACTTGCCCATTATCAGGAAGTGCCAGGCACCTGACTGTCCTTGTAATGTGTGACCTGCACCTAGCCTGGGCAGGACACCAGCAGCAAATGCATGGGAAATGTAATCAGACTTGATGACCTGGTGTCTGTCACTCGCAGGGGATTCCTAGGGAGCTTGGAAGCTGCTTCGGTATATGCGTGTACCTGCTAAATTGTTACAGCTGAGCGACACCATATTACGCAGGAGAAAGAGCACTGTTAGAGGAAAACTCAGGAGTCCTCTATCTAGCCTGTGACCGAGAATGGGCTCGTTCCCCAAAGGACTCTCAGTGCAGACACTGGGATCTGTGGGGCTTATGAAGGCAAAACCCACAGAAATGGGAAGGATCCCAGGAACAAAGGGAAGGGATGAAGAATCATTAGCAGATTTACAGAAGAATGGAACCAATGGCAGGAATCTAGCAAGGATCTACATTTCTATCCATGCCTTGTGCCTGATGGGGGGATTTTTATCAGCAGGGAGTGAGTCACTGGGTCACTGAGGCAGCTACTCAGGGAAGATGGTAGGGCAAAGAGGACATTGGGGAAAATCCAAAATTGCCGAGCCCTCATCACTTCAGAGTTTACAAAACATTGGATTTCAATGTGGTGTTTTCATAAATGAATAGAACACCTTTCTTTCTTTCTTTCTTTCTTTCTTTCTTTCTTTCTTTCTTTCTTTCTTTCCTTCCTTCTGTCAACTTTTGAGACAGGGTCTTAATCTGTGGCCCAGGCTGGTCCTTAACTCACTATGGAGCCCAGGCTAGCCTTGGATTCATAGCAATCCTCCTGCCTCAGCCTCCCAAGTGCTGGGATTACAGGTGTGCGCCACCATGCCCAGCTTATGCAGTACTAGGGAAATCAACTCAGGGCCTTGCGCTTGCTAGGCAAGTGCTTTATCCACTGTTATTTGTCTAGCCCCAGGCTATTCTCAATACATTTAAAAAATATGTGAAATGATGACAGCATTTGTGAGAAAGTTATGTATGTACATATGTATTTTAGTACTGGGGATGGAGCCCAGAACCTTCACACTAAGCTGTATCCCCAGCCTTTTTTTTTTTTTTTTTTTTTTGAGAGAATGCTTAGCCACGTCAGTAAGTTGCCCATGCTGGGCTCAATCTTAAAGGTCTTCCTGGCTCAGCCTCCCTGAATGCTGGAATTTCATGCTACACCACCAGGCCCTGGCTTAACGTTATTTCTTCTTAAAATTTTTCCTGATCTGGGCTGATGGAATGGCTCAGCGGTTAAAGTGCTTGCCTAGCAAGTGCAAAGTCAAGTTCTAAGTACTCGAGTTTGATTCCCCAGCACTACATAAGCCAGGTGTGGTGGCACACACCTATAATTCCAGCACTTGGGAGGTTGAGATAGGAGGACTGCCTTGAGTTCAAGGCCAGCCTGGGCTCCATAGTGAGTTCAGGACCAGCCTGGGCTGCACAGCCAGACCCTGTCTCAAAAAAAAAAAAACAAAAAAAACAAAAAAAACAAAAAAACAAAAAACGATTTCCCCTGATCCATTTTAGCTGACTGCTTGCTAAGGCTTCTCATGATCCAGTTAGGATGGTGGGAACTTTGTCCTGGGGAAGGAAAGCAGCTACCTCTCTACTCCTTCTAGTTCTGAGGCCTGTTAGGCCTGTCCTGCACCATGTGTCCCCTACACAAGGCCACTAAGCTCATCTTAGGGCTGAGAACACAGCACAGAGCAATTCTTTAGCACGCACTGGCCCTGAGTTCAATCCCTACCCCACAAAAAAAGACAAACTGTATCTTATTAAAACCAGTTTGTCATCTTTTTATGGACAGCTTCTTCAAATGCTGCTCCTACACAACTTCCATTCTTTTGCAGAAGGCCTTGTATCGAGTTAGCTGGCCTCTACTCTTGTCTGGTTTGAGAACCCATCTGCAGGCCTTGGCCCCTATTTTTAAGGCCAGTGCTTATGCCCCTACTATTCAGAAGTCCAAAAGACTCAAATTGCCTGGTGCTGCATCCTCCTTTTGTTATTATTAATTTTTTTTTGAGAGTTTTACTACATAGCCCACACTGGCCTCAAACTCATGATCTGCCTGCCTCAGCCTCCAGGACAAGAACTGTGACAGGTGTGCGCCACATACCCAGCTCTCCTTTTCCCTGGGAGCAGCTGCAGAAGGACTCGCCTGGCAGAGCTGGACTGGTCTTCAGTGTGATCCCAGCGAGGACGCATTAGAACCGCAGGCTCTCAGCTGGCCTCAGACCATTTGAGCAAAAACTCCATGTATCAACAAATCTCTCAGCAGTTTGAGTGCACGAGCAGCTTGAGGTGCTCTGGACTAACGCGTCCATACTCTGGACGAAATGCTCATCATTTGCCATAAATTCAAAGACAGACTCGAAGGTCGCACTTGCGGAAGGCGCACAGCACACCTGCTGCAGGTGCCCGTTTTTGTCCCACCCTGGAACTTAGTTTGGTTGGGAGCACAGCTTGGTTTCCTCGCACCTGTCAAGGGTGCCACTGGCCCCATGGGGCGTGGGGCAAGAGAACACATAGCTGGTCTTGGTACAGAATTGCTAATTGGAGTGTCACCTCTCACCCCCTGGCCCTGTTCTGCCTTTCTCTACCCAGCCTGCTCTGCCTGTGCTGTTTATCTCTCCCTCCACCTAACCAAGGAGGCAGGGCCCAGGTTTGATCATCCCTGGGTCTCCAGCTCCTGGCACAGGGCCCGGGGAATAATGGATGGTTCCTTACAATGCAAGTGAATGACGGAGTCGTCCCACTTCTGAGGGAAGCACGAGCGGTGAATTAGGCTTCAGTTCTCAAGGCTCTTTGGAAATGCAGAAACGACCTGGAATATTCTTGTCCCGGAACAAAGGTTGGGGGATGCTTCCTGGGCTGGTTTCTGGCTGGAGTCCACCACTCTGATCGTTTTGGCCAAATGGAACATCAGCCACCTAGGGCAAATCAGAGAAAATTGAGCAGAAAGAGGGACAAAGGGAGAATCCACCTCTGTGACTCGGTTTGAATTATCACCACGTAATCATTGCCAGTGACAAATCCCGGCTAGCACCAGCCCTCAGCATTTCCAGACCTTGGAGGAAGGGCCTGAGATCGTTCAGATGGCATCTGCTCCCTCCTTAAAGGAAAACCCTTCCTCCTAGACGGAGCTTGACACGCACGACCGTAAAGGAAGTTCATCCTGCTGCGTGAGGCAGGCAGGAGGAATCAAGGAACCAGACTTACGGAAGTTGCTGAGTGACTTTACTTCCCTCTTTCCCAAGGCTTGCTGGCTTCTACCTGTCCTGATGGGACCTTAGCTTCCAGGGGAAAATCAAAGAATGCAAATGAAGGCTCTGTGCCTACTGAAATGTTTTAGTTGTATAAACTTTTCTTTTTGTTTGCTTAGAAATTGGAAGATCTTCTACAGATAAATATTTCTATCCTGAAATTTTCCTTCTAGGAACTCCAGGCTCCAGCCGCCTAACCAACTCTCACGACAAGAAGAAAAAAGAAAGAAAGGAAGAAAGGGAGAAAGAAAAACACCCATGGTACAGGAATGCACGCCTGTAAGCCTAGCACCCTGGGAGGCTGAGGCAGGAAGATGGCAAGATTGGGGAATTCAGTGACTTAGAGATACCCTGTCTGAAAATTAATAAGTAAATAACTAAAGGGCTGGGGATGTAACTCAGTGTGAGGGCTCTGGGTTCAATTTGGAGTTGGGGGAATGGAGACTAGAACTAGAAATGGAAATGAAGGAATGTGGGCAGACTTGAGTCTGGAATGGGGCCCAGCTACCTCAGGATTTACACAGGTGACAAGATCAAGCCTGACAGTTGGGGTTCTTGAAGAGAAAAACTGAAGCCTAGAAAGACAGGACAGTGGGCCCGCATGTGTTGGGGAAGAATACTCCCTGTGGCCACACTTCTTTGTTCTACCCCCGCCCCCCCCACCCCCCACCCCAGGCCTTCTAGCATAGAACTAGAGCGGACTTGCCTGTGCCATTACAGGGGACAGACAGGTCACTTCTGATGGAGTAGGAAGCACTGAGGCCATCATTCCAAAATTAGCCAGCTGACTTTCCAACCGTTGTTCTTCAGAGAGTGACTACACCAGCATTCCTGTGTTTGGGCATTTAGCTTATATTCGGGTTCTCTGGGACGGACAAGAAACTCCCTTTTATTTTGTCTTACTGGGTACCAAGTCCTGGGCCTTCCCACGAGGCTATATCCCCAGTCCATTTCTATTTTTGATTTTGAGGCAGTCTCATAAGTCAGTAAATTGACCAGATTGGACTGGAACTTGAAATCATCCTGTCTCAGCGTTCTACAGTGCTGGGATTACAGGCCTGCCAAGGCCCCACTGATGAAGAATTTCAGTGTCTCAAAGCCTAGGACTCTTTGACACAAAATAACACAAGTAGGAGGGGCCACCACGGAGCGTGGCCGATGGCTTGAGGCTGCAGGAATGGGACACAGCTGGCCTTGACCAGTTCTGTGGTAATGCTTTCTACATAAAAGATCCACCAAGAGTCGGATCCTTTTAGTCTGAGAGAGGTGATCATATATTTATTTAACTTTGATATTGTTTGTAGATCAGGAAAAGGACAACGTAATATTAGATACAACCTAACACACATGAATTATGATTACATATCTTTCTGGGTTTTTTCTTCCCAGAAGCGGGTGTTGACCCAAGGTTGTTTACACTAAGCTACTGCCCGGTTCTCCTTTTATTTTATTTTTTTAAATGGTCCGAATTTCCCACGGTGGGCTTGAACTTTCAATCCTGCTTCAGCCTCCGCGAATGACAGGATTACGGTTGTACACCATCATGCCAGGTTACCTTTTTGAATTTTACAAAAGGCCGTACACTACTTTCTACCTAGGCAAGAGATACAGTCTAGGAATAGAAACACTAACACGGAGATCTAAACCTACGTGAGCTGGGCGTGGTGGTGCACGCCTGTAATCCTAGCACTTGAGGCTGAGGCAGAATTGCTGTTTGAGAACAGTTTGGGCTACATAGTGAGCTCAGAACCAGCCTGGACTATAGTGTGAGACCCTGACTCAAAAATAAAACAAAAACCCAATGTCACAAGTTACTGGTTTATTGTGAAATCTGGTCCTGTAGATTCATTCAACTGATAAAACTAATGATGCAGCTTTTTTTTTTTTTATCACTTTTACACTGAATAGATTGACTTAAGAAACTTTTTTTTGAGACAATGTCTCACTCTTTAGCCAGGTCAGGTCCTTAACTGGCTCTAGAGTGTAGGCTAACCTTAGCCTCAGGCAATCCTCATACCTCAGCCTCCGGAGTACTGGGATTACAGGCCTGCACTACCACGCCCAGTTTATGTGGCGCTGGAGAACTGAACCCAGGGTACAGACCCAAAGACATTTAACCGTTGGAAAACAAGAGGATATTAAGTGAACGAACCACTCGTCCTCTGGGAGGTGACTTTGAAGAGACCTCTGGGTTTTTTTCCCCACTGTGAAATGCAGGATGTGCCACAGCTCTGACTTTACTTCAGCACTGTACACCTGCACCCTGCTGACATTAAGCATGTGTTGGTGTCTTGTGCAATGTTCCCAGAGGCCCAGAATTTTTAAGAGAAAAATAAGCTTCTGAGGTGGGACATTTGTTAACAGGTATCAGTTGTGGTAGCTTTTCTGAGTCCAAGAAACTTCCATTAGCTCAGGTGAGATCTTTCCAAACTCTACAAAAACAGAAATTGAGAAGTTGTGTGTGGAGGCATAGGCCTGTAATGCCAGCACCTTGAGAAATTGAGGCAGGATTCATCCCAGTCTGGATAAGTTAGGAATTTAATGACTCTGTCTCAATCAAAACAAAACAAAACAAAAAAAACAACAAAAACAAAAACAGGCTGGGGATTAAGGATTCTGGTTTCAATCCCTTTATCACACACACGAAACCAAAAAACCCCACAAAAACTTCAGCATATCCCTTTTGTCCAAAGCAATTTTCCCAAGTGGAAGGCAATCCCTGTGCACCTTAACCTGCGGGGAACAGAGAGTGGGTCCTCCTACTACTACAGGCCAAGCACTGTTGCCACCCAAGCCTGAGACTGACATTTCTTACCGCCTTGCAACAGCCTCCCTCCCACACATGGCCCAGGGGCTGCCTACGAAGCGCTGCCAGAGCCTGGCGTGCGCGTGAGAAGCTGTTCTCTGCCAGGGCTCCGCGGCTGGTGGGCCCCGACAGCTCTCCCCTCCGCCCATGGCTGAGGACCCAGTGACGGCCTGAACACCACGATCAAGAAAACCGTTTGTAAAAATGTTTAATAAATATACATCTCGGCAGTACCAAAATAATTACCAACAAAATACACTATATACACCATTTTACAGGAGGGTGATACAGACCTTGACAGAGAGTGACTGTCACCCCATACTACCAAACACCTTTTGTTCCGTGTCACAGGACGCAGCAGGGTTCAGCCACTAACCCCAAGGCCATTCTATTAAAAGCACAATAAATAAGATGTGGTCCTCTCAGCAAAATCTGCATAAAATCTCTTTGAAGTCCAACAATGATCTTTCTTGTTCCCCACACGAAATTCAAAAACGACAAAGGCTGACCCACCACCATGCTACTTGGGGCCAGGCAGTGTGCAGTATGGTGGTAAGTATACCCTTTAAGTTTTTTTTTCCCCCTTTTTTTCTTTTTTAAAAAAATAAAACTCTCTTTTTGTACAAATATACAAGTCTATGTTCTTCTGGACACTTCTCACAATGTCAGGCGCTGGCCTCCAAACACACAGTCATCATATGGCAGCTAAAAACAAAGGGAAAAAGACATTAAACTTCCAGAACTTTCCCAAGGCATGTGGGATGGCTAGGGGCTGCTACTGGCAATATCTCATGTGTTCTTGTTGGGCTCTTTTCTCCCTTGCCAAAGTATCTGAATCTGGTAGGTGAAGGGTGTTTTCCTTACATTTAATAAACGCTAAGTTAGCCAGATGTGGTGGTGCATGCCTGTCAAGCCAGACCTCACGAGGCTGAGGGCAGGGGGACTTTCAGTTTGACCCCAGGCTGGGATACAAAGTAAGTTTAAGGATGGCAGATGACATAATGTTACCTTGTCTCAATAACCCCCCTGCCCCAAGAAAAAAACCAAAAAAAAAAGAGGCTAAACTATTGCTGGGTGTGTAGCTCAGTGGGTAGTGCAGGCCTACCATGCATGAGGGTCTGGGTTTAATCCCAGGCCAAAAAAAATATATAAGCTATTAAAACAAATCAAAAAAGAGACACACACTTGGGATACTGGTTCTGTAGGCTCAAGTCTGGGGAATCAATCATGTGGAGACTTCCCCTTTGATGAAGAGTAGTGACAGGGGCTATTCTGGCAGAATGTCGCAGGTGTCAGTGGAAACTCACCTCGTCCTCTGTGAACTCCGACTCCGTGTCATAGCTCTCCTCATCCTCGCTCTCGGGCAGCATCTGAAGGTTTTCCGGGGTCAGCTGGCCCAGTTGCTGCTGTATCCGGGTGCTTGGCCGGCCCCAGGTGAGCTGGTATGGGGAGTAGCCTTGGTAGGTGACTCTGTTGACATCAGCCCCACACTTTAACAACAGTGATACGAGGTCAGGATTCTGAAGGTCCACTGCCAGGTGAAGGGCTGTCCGGCCGTTACAGGGCTCCTGAGACCAAAAGACATTTGCAACACTTAGGACTGAGTTAGGGAATTTTTGCTTGCAACAGGAACATGTATGGTATTAGGGAGAGTTCTCACCCCCTCTGGCGGCAGGAAGCACTCACCTGAGCATTGACATCAGCACCCAGCGACACCAAAAGTTCCACGATGCCTAGGTAGCCGTGGATAGAGGCCAAGTGCAGACACGTGTGGCCTAGAAGAACAACAGACAAATATAGCTGCTTGTTTCAACCCTCACACCTGAAGTAGAACTTTCCTTCTATTCTTTTAAGGGACAAACAAGTCTTTTCAGTTTTGAGAATCACATAAAAGGTTGTGAATGTACTTCATGAAGGCACAAATAGGCATTCTGTATACCTATTTTCTCAACCTCTTGCATGCTGGAAGGGTAAGCTCTTGGTTGGACTCCTTAGGTTGACACCCCACCCCCCCAACCGTTCTCCATGTCATCCACACTCATACCATTGTAGTTGGTGGATTGCAGGATGGAGTGGAGGTGCTGGGTTGTGCAGGTCTGCGTGAGGACTCCAACACTGGCCAGACAGCCTTGCTCACAGGCAAGGTGTAGGGGGGTATTTCCTCGAAAGTCTCGGAGCTCAGGATCACAGCCAGCTTCCAGAAGTGCCTCCGTAATTTCAGGCTGGTTGGTGATCACAGCCAAGTGCAGCGGAGTCTACAAATGGAACAGGGCACAGAAACAGGATCAGCCATGGGACAAAACTGGTCAACTTGAATACCCTGAATCTCTGACTTGGGGATGCTGCTCCTACACAGGTACAGGGGCCAGGAAAATAACAGAGGCCTCGGGTGGGTCTTAAAGACCTCATTAAATCAAAGGAAGTTCCTGCTTCTCTAGGATGTTGGATGATCTTAAGTTTAGACCAAGGCAGGTAAGGACCTGGGACTATCAATTCACAAAGACTCCGGGGGTGACCTGCTATATCCGGCTCCACGTGGGGGGGTTGGGTGCTTGGGTCAGAGTGCACAGGGCTGGGCAGCTGCCCACCTGCTGAAGGTTGTTCTGGAAGTTGAGGAAGGCCAGGTCTCCCTTCACCTGGCGGATGACTTCCATGGTCAGTGCCTTCTCTTCGTGGATGATAGCCAAGTGCAGGAACCTGCGGGGAAGACAGGGAAACCCCCCAGGGGTGGTGAGTTCACTGCGTGGGGCCCGGGAGGCGCGGGCTGCGGGGGATTGCGCAAGGCTGGGGTTTCTGGAGGCCGAGGCCTCGGTGTTTTCCGCGAGGTTATTATGAGCTGAGTGTTCCTGGCAGGCGCCCAGGGACTTTCCGGGCCCCACCTCCCGCGCAGCGGGCGCCGGCCTGGCCGCCCCGCCCCCCGCCCGCCCGGAACGCCCTGTACTTCCCCTCCGGCTGCGCGGCGCCCGCCGGGGCTCAGCCACTCCCGCCCGCCTTATGCAACCGGGACCTCGCGTCCCCGCCGCCGCCGCCGCCCCGCCCCTGGCCGGGAGCTCGGGTTGGGGGTGCGCAGCCGCGCGATCCCAGGGCCCCGTCCCTCCCGCCTGCAGCCCCGCAGCTCTGCAAGGGCCGGGGCGGTGCACACCCGGCCCCGCGGCCCCGGCTGCAGGCCCCGCGCCCGTCCGGCCGCCGAGACACTTACGAGTCGCCGTCCTCGGTGAGCTGCTGCTTCCAGGGCTCGGCGCCGCGCGGCGGCTCCTGCGGCTGCAGGCGGATCTCCCGCAGCTCCTTCACCATCTGCTCGTAGTCCTCGTCCTTCATGGAGTCCAGGCCGCTGTCGTGGCGGTCGTCCAGCAAGCGCTCCTTTTTCAGGTTGTCCCGTGGGCCCTCCATGGCCCACTCCTGGACGTGCTCGGCCGGCTGAAACATGGCGCGCTGAGAGCTCCGGCGCTGTCCCGGCGGCGCTCGCTGCAGGCTGCGCGCTGGCTCGCTCGCGGGTCGCTGCGTCGCGGGCTGACCGGACGGCGCGCTCGGGCGGTTGTGGGCTCGGCAGCGCCGCCGCGGCGCCCTATAAACGCTGGCGGGGGAATTCTCCGGGGCGGGGTCAGGCGCGGGGAATTTCCGAGCCAGTCAGACCAGAAAAGAGAACTGGCTTCGTCCTCTGCTCAGCACCTAAACGCTGGGCCGGGTTCATAAGAGAAACTCCCTGTGATGAGGCACTGGGGTCAAGCACAGGGAACTTTTTGTTGAGCGCTGGGTGGCTGGAAAGTCCTTCCGACGAAGCCCCCTCCTCCCGGGTACTTCCCTGCAGCCTGCACTCACCATCCCGACCCCCTGCAAAAACCTTCGCTCCCAGGGGTTTCCCATTATCAGTTCGATTTGGGCTCGTGGACTGCTGAGATCCCAAGGACGCAGCCGGTGGTTCCTTTTTGGGGTTTGCCAGCTTATCGGTCCTTTCCGTTTCTTGATCTTTTAAAAACGCAAAAGTGGATATGATGGCCAAGGGTAAGGATCTGCTCTCTCCGAATTTCCCCGTGAGGGGAAGGGCGCAAATCCTCTGTCTGCCAATTCTGAGTCTTGCAGCGCAGAGATACTTCGCCCCACTCCCCCACCGCAGAAGTTGTGAAAGGTTTGGCATGAAAAACCTAAATATTTGGTGAACTTTCATATCATTGCTTAGGGATTAATTATCCCGCTGACTGGAGGAGGGGAAAACTCCAGCCCTATGTGGGGAAAAATCCCCTCCCTCCAATAAAGCAAGGTGTTAGTGTTTATAGTAGAAGCATGGATACCTTGCACTGTTGGAATAACCGTGGAGTTCTTGCTCTCTGATTGACATTTGCTACTGCAAGAATGGATTCTGCCCAGCTGAGTCCTTGAGTTAGTGCCCTAATTGTCCCTTGAGGACAGCTGAGAAGCTCACGGCTGGGCATTCTGCAGGGGTCTCGAGGCTTTGCCTTCCACCTGCAGACTTCTACCCACCCCCGCCAGGTGCGGCTGGATCCATCCACTCGTGGGTAGCCGCCCCTGGGCGAAGGGTTTGGGCTCGCCATCTGTCCTCTGGATTGACCAGCAGGAGTCAAACAGGTGCTGTCCTCCCACTGTACCACCTAGCCCGTGTGCCGTGGGTTACTTCTAGAACCAGTCCTGGTAAAATAAAGCAACTATGGCCAAAATTCTTAAAATTTAATCTCAGTAGGCCTCTGCAGTTCTGCAGAGATTGGGGGTGATTATTGCAATCAGGTGTGTCTTGCCTGGCCAGGTCCTGCCCGCCATTCCCCTCGCCTCGGATCGCCTCAGATCGCCTGGGATCTCATGCCCTCTCTGCCAGTATTAGCATGTAAGAAAAAGAAGCCAATAGGGTGAGACAAATTGCGAGGAGAGAAACACTTTCAGGTGATACTGATCATACATTAAAGTAAGAACTTCCCAGGGATTACCTCCATTATGCCTGCAGGCTTATGATATGCAAATATATAATTATTAAGGATAGGGAACTCTAAGTAGGAGATGCTGCGTGGTATTGCACAGGTCGGTTAAGTTTTTTGTTGTTATATACTTGCTTTTATAATAGGACTGGACTCAGTGCTGTTGATGGTCTTTCCGTGGCCGACAACACTGTTATTTGTCCGCAGATACATTTCTAACCCTATTTTGGAAGACTGGTCACCACCGCTCCTGGAAATGGCAGAATATTGATTTTAAAAGAACTTCATTTAAAACTCATGCTAGCATCCAGAACTAGGCTCTTAAAACAGGCATTGTTCCCACTTTACGAAAAAGAAAGTGAAATACATAAAATTGTACCTGTAGCAGTTTGTCTAATTCCTATCCCATCATATTCATAACTTTGCCAAAGCAGTTGAAGCATTAACCTTCAAAACACATTGTGAAGATGTGACGGAACACATTACAATTTGACATATGCTCGAAAGTATTTTCCAGCTGTTAGGCAACATAGAGATAAGTGTTCCCCTTTTGGGGATGTTTGCTTCTTTGAAAAATGCCCGACCTCAGACTCTAAAAGCCCCACTTCTAATGAGTGTGTCAGGAGAGGTAAAAATTTAGGGACAGGTTTCGTGGTTTTGTATTCCTGATAGCCCCAGGACCTGTGGCCTGTGTTCCTGTTTAGTGTGACATCTAGTGGCGGGAGGCAGGTCCAGGCATTCCTTGGTTTGTCACATGCCTTTTGGAACCGGGTTGGTGTGTAGCCTGACTGAGATGGGGATTCCCGATACCTTTCTTTGTCCTGCAACCCCAGGAGACACCTTTGAATAATGTGAGCCGACAGGTCTTCTCTGATTCAAATACTGCACTGTATGGTTTAAGTCAACAAATGTTACAACTTGGGTAAAAAAAGAATACATTTGGGAATGGAAACCATGAGCAGATTTGCTTTTTTTTTTTTTTTGGTGGTGCTGGCATACAGAATGGAAGAAGACAGCAGGATCTGTTTTTTGGCATAGGAAGATCATTACAGATCCTTTGGTACTTAAATTTTTCTTCATAGTCACTGTTAAAGCCTTTTATAACTAATTTTAAACGTGTGTGTGTGTGCGCGCGCACGCATGTGCACACTGCTGCCAGGGATTGAGCCAAGGCTTCATGCATGCTAAGCTGGTTTTGTACTCCCTGAGCTACACTCCCAGCCTTACCCCCTTTTTCTTGTGCAGAACACAGTATAATCAGTATGTTTCCCCTCAAAGCAGCATTGTATCCAGCCCAGGATATAGCCACGGAGAATGACAGGATGGCGACGTGGGCGCTCCCAGACTTCACCCCGTGGGTAAAGAGCCCTGTCAGGGCCCGTGGTACTGCAGGCATTCCATGCCTGCTTCCTGGCTGAAAGTGCACAGGTTGGATCCAGCCTACTGCCCGAAGTGCCTGGCAGCATGGAGATAGATGTTCTGTAAGTTCAGCCAGGTAGTCCCATGTCCCCTGCTTTTCTTAACATCATAGACAGGGTGGCCTGTGCCAATTGGCTTGGGCAATTAAACCTACATTGTTTTGTCCCTGCAAATTAAACTCCTGAGTCAGGCTGCCTATCACTCAATGTAGACAAGCTGGAGTCTGAAAGAGAGGAGCCGTGACACAGTCATTGAAAGGCCAGCAAGGCAGGCCCACCACAGATGGCAGCCCCTCATGAGATCCTATCCATGCCCCCTCAGAGCCTGGAGCCCTTGCTCTGTGAATTTTTTTTTTTTTTTTTTTTTGGATAGGGTCTCGCTAAGATGTCCAGGCTGGGCTTCAATGTGATCCTTCTGCTGCAACCTTTTGAAAGGCTGGGATTACAACTATGTATAACCATGGCCTACTGGGTGTTTTGCTATAGAAAAGTTGCACTCAGAGCCTTCAATAATCTTTCAAAGCCATGTCGTGTGTTTCCTTTGTTTGAAATTCTGCAATGTTAATGGTAATCAAAGCCTTATAGGAGGACTGGCGGTGTAGCTCAGTGGTTAGAGCACTTAAGCTTGAAGCCCTGGTTCAATCCCCCAGCACCACATACTAGCCAGGCGTGGTGGCACACACCTGTAATCCCAGCACTTGGGAGACTGAGGCAGGAAGATTGCTGTGAGTTCAAGGTCAGACTGGGCTACATAGTGGGTTCAGGACCTACCTGGAATACAGAGCAAGAACCTATATCAAAAAAACAAAACAAAACAAAAAACCTGATGCCTCTCAGGTGTCTTGGTCACACCCAGATCCTCAGCAAAGCTCTCCTGCCTGTCCTGGCTTCCCTCCCCTGAGGTCAGGCTCTCTATCCTTGGAGGTACTCCCACTACACCTGAGCTGTTCAGACCTTTCTCTCCTCTCTGCAATTGTCCCTTGTGCCAGTTTCTTCGTGGGCACTCTTTGAGAGTGATCCCCAAAACCCTGATGAGCTCTTCTGAGCCTGCTTTCACTCTAAATATTTCAGTCTTGGGACTCTTTTTTTAAAAATCGCTCCTGCTTACTTCACTGCCTGTTGTGGCTAATGAGTGCTGCTTGCTTACCTCACTGCCTGTTGTGGCTGCTTCTGGTCTAGGTTCCAGGAGGACTTTTCTAAGGGAAGCTTGCACTGTGTTTGCAGACTGCACTGCCCACAGGTTTGTTTTTGGAAGCTAGGACTACCACCTCTTGTCAGTTCCCACTTCTTCTGCCTCAGTGCTTACCTCAGTAGGGGATCTGGGCTCTGGACTTTCCTCCATTTGTGGATGCTGGCAGCTCAGGGCTGCTCTCGGTTGGCCTGGGCAGCTTCCTGGGATGCTGTTTTTCTCTGGTTCTGATGTGTCTTCAGGACTTCTGAACTTCTCTCATTTCACCTGTTGTGGTGATTCTTCCTCTCTTAGCTAACTTGAACAAGCATTTTTTTCATTATAATCTCAACTTTTTAAGTGAGTCACTGAGGAGACACTGCATAGCTCTGTTACTCAGCTGCTATCTTGACCTGAAGTCCTGAAAATTTCAAATGTTAATACATGAAAACCAAACAAAATGCATTTCTGCATCTTTTGGCTAAAGAGAACCCATAGGCCTCAAGCTTATAGCCTCTTTTTCCAGCCTGTGTATGATGCTTCAATGGTAATTTGGGAGAAGGCTACTGAATTCTCTCTCTTGTCATCATAGGGTGTCTGCTCTCATGTAATGGGAGACTGGGGCAAAGTACGTACAGTCAGGAAGTGAAGGGCTGCTCTGAAGGTAGGGCTGGGATCAGGATCCCCGCCACAAGTGTTCTTCTCCCAAAGCAATTTTTAAAAACTACATTGTAAAATAAACTGAAATCCAACAAAGCCCTGATTTCTTTCCTTCCTTCCTTTCTTCCTTTTCTTTCTTCATTTCTTTTTAGAGACAGGGTCTTGCTCTATAGTCCAGGCAGGTCCTGAACTCCCTATGTAGCCCAGGCTGGCCTCAAACTCACAGCAATCCTCCTGCTTCAGTCTCCTGAGTGATGGGATTACAGATGTGTACCACCATGCTCAGGTGTTATGTGGTGCTAGAGGACTGAACCTGGGGTGTCATGGCAGGTGTTGTGTTTTCTAGGCGAGCTTTCTAATCACTGAGTTATACCTCAAGCCCTGACATTCTTGATACATAATTTTAAAAAATCACCGTGTTGTATAACCTCCTGTTCAGAGGTTCTTCTGGGCTTTATTCCAGACACATGGCCCAGCCACATGCCCTAACCACCTACAGGGAAGGAGAGGCCTGCACGTGTCGTCCTTGGCCAAAATTCCTGGCTCTTTCTTTTCATGGCTTATTGGCAGCAACCAAATATTTATAGGTATGTAGGACTGTCCATGTGCTGGTGTATTCTGGAAGGAGCAGCTTGATCAGTAGTTTAACAGCACACCGTTTCCTGGCATACCAGTGTCTTTGCTACTTTATCTCAAGTGCAAATTCATTCTGAGTTTAGTCAGGGTGGGAGTTGACCTAGAAATAATACATATGCCATATAGGAGCCTGTTACTTGGCAGGATATGAAACACAAATGATACAAGTTTCCTATTCTTGGGTGTCATAATTAGTTGAGGGTCTTATGATTCTTCTCAGCATCAAGGGCCATTGTGGTCTGAATGTGCAACTTCCCCCAGAAAGACTCATGCATTTGGATGTTATGGATTGTCTGTGGAACCATGTGCCATTGGGAGATTGGGGCCTGGTCTGGAGGGAGTGGATTATGGGCGTGTGGATTAGTTTAACGTGTGTGGACTGAATTACAGGCACTTGCACTGGATTATAGGCATGTGGTGGGGGCTTAAACCTGGAAGGGGTGGAACACTGGGACCAGACTCAGAAGGGGGGAATCATTAAGATGGGACATGGAAGTATATATGTGCTACTTCCTTCTTGCCTGGATTTGACTTGACTAGACTGGACCAGACTGGACTTGACAAGACTTGGCTTCCTGTTTGCAATGTTGTGAGGAACTGCATTCACCTCTGCCTCTGCCATGTATTTCCACTTTTGCCAGCCACCCCCGAATTGACTGTGACCCTCTGAAACTGTGAGCTGAAATGAAACTTTTTGACCTCTAATTCACGTATGTTGGGTATTGAGTCATAGTGATGAAAAAGTAACTAGGACAGACACTAAACCAACCCCACCACCAGAAGCTGGGCAAGGTGGCAAACACCTATAATTTCATCTCTTGGTGGGGGGGGGGGGGCGGTGAGGCAGAAGGATTGCCTTGAGTTCGAGGCCAAGCTGGGCTCCATTGTGAGTTCAGGGGCCAGGCTGGACTACAAAGCCAGACTGTGTCTCAAACACACCAAAAACAAAACAAAACCTGATAAACCAACGGACCAACCAAGCAACAACATCAACAAAAGAAATCCAGTCACCAGAAACTACATGAGAAGTGGAAACTTTTTTTCTCCCTATTGTCTTGGAAATAATTTAGGACAAAGATAAAGTCAGAGTTGCTAAAAAAAAAAATTGCTTTAGGTAACAAGTAGAGGAAGTATTTGAGAAACTTGATTCTTGGCCCTTTCTCGTAAGCACTAAAATACTGCCCTGTCCAGATATCCATTTGTTTGTTTATTTATTTATTTATTGAGACAGGGTCTGATTCTGAAGTCCAGACTGGTCTTGAACTCACTAGGTAGCCCAGGCTGACCTTGAACTCATGGCAATCCTCCTGTCTCAGCCTCCTAAGTGCTGGGGTTACCGGTGTGAAGTACCACACCCGGTTTCCTAGACCTTCCTTTACAGACTCTATTCTCTGGAGCAGAGACCCAGATTATATACATGAGAATTAGAAGTTTATTTTGTCTCTGAAGTTCAGAGGGCTGTATGATGAAAACAGATACATGTAAAAATGTTAATTTTGACCCTCAGGCCTGTAACCAGCTTTTTTTCTTTCCTCTCTTTTAAATTATGCATTATAACTTTGAAAAAAAATTTTTAACTTTTCAAAGCAATTCTCTGTCTTGGCACACTAAAGGCACACGAGAGCGTAAGGAGAGTAGCCACCGGAAGCTCCAGGTGGGAGCACGGGACGGGCTGGCAGGGAGCTTTTTCTCTGTTTTGAGGTTCCAGCTGACAGAGTCCAGCCCCACGATGGTCACACATTCCCTCTGGATAAGTCACCCAGCTTGCTTCAGGACCGCTCCTCAGGTCCTGTATCTGAGGGCTGTTTACTTCCTCCCTCCCAGGATTCAAATTCAAGGCCTTGCGTGCTAGCATCTCCAGCCCCCTTCGGGCTGTTTATAGGCTAAAGTAAGCCTCAAGGCTGATTTTGTTGTTTTGCCAATAACACAGATAGTTTTAGAAAATGAGGAAGGTAGATTAATGCATCACCAGCTCTTTCAATGCTAATATTTGAAAATACGGCCCATTTGAAAGAATGGGAAAAACAGGGAGCGGGGCACCCCTACTCACTGATGGGAACTCAAGGGGCTAGTGGGGACGATGGGGCTGCGGTGCGGGTGTGGATCGCAGTAGGTAATCGTTATGAAGTTGATGATGAAAGAGAAAGCAGGGAAGCACATAGAACCCTGTCACCAGGTCGGCCCTGCCGCCATGCCCAGGATGCCAGGACATCAGGAAAGCGCGGAGCTGGGTTTCAGGGCAGGAAGGTCGGGGGACACAGGAGAAGGGTTGCAAGAACTGCGGGAGCATGAATTAAAAGTGAACAGGTTTGGAGCCAGGGTGGAATTTTTCCTTCACGAGTGGGGAGGACACAGTGCGGATGGCAGCGTCTACAGCGACATCTCCTGGCCAATGGTGGAAGAATTACTCTCAAAGGTTTCTTTCTTTTTTTAATAAAATATGCTGTCTGGGGTAGCTCAGGGTGGCTTAGAACCTCCTGCTTCAGTCTCCCTAGAGCTGGGACTACAAGCATGAGCCATGCTATTTTCTTAGGAGGGAATTTCAGCAAAGCTGGGTTGAGAGTGTGTGCTGCGGCTGGAGATTTTGTTGAAGTATTAACAGTGGCATTTACCACAGCGTTTACTCCACGGGGCTGTGGCCGCAGCGCCTCCTGCAATCCCTGTGGCAGTCAGCCTGGCTCATGCTGTTGTTTGTTTTCTTTCTTTCTTTCTATCATTTCTTTCTTTCAATTTTCTCTTTTTTCTTTCCAGGTATGTCTTCCTTTCCATGATAATCTTTAATAATGTTAAAGATAAATAATGATAATGTTCCTCCTCAGACCCGTATGAGAGCAGGCCCTGTTAGAACACAGTAGTCTTGATTTGTGTATATATTTACTGAATAGAACTTGATATAATTATCAAGTATAGTTATACAGTTATCTTCAGAACCATTCTTCTAGGTATCACTTTCTTCTTTTTCTTTCTCTGTGTTGGAGATTTTACCCAAAGCTACCTTCTCACTGGACTATGTTTTCAGCACATTATTGATTTTTAGAAGCTCAGACAGTGTCTCCTAAATTGCCCAAGCAGAAACTGAATGTAAGATTCTCCTGTTTCAATCTCCCAGAGCACAAGGACTGCAGGTGTATGCCATGACTCCCAGTTTCTCTTTGTTTTAAAGGAAACTGAGACTCTCTCACAAGGCTGTGGCATGGCGGTCTCACAGCCAGCATTAAAATCTACCCCTGCTTGCTGCCCTGACTTGCTGCCCCTCTAAGCCCCACAAGGTTGTTTTACTGTTCCTTCTTTTTTTTCTTTTTTAAGAAAAACCTTTCAAAGGTATTGGCTTAAGTTCTAGATTATATTTTCCTTCATTTTTTATCTTTTGGAGACAATATCTTGTTCTGTAGTCCAGGCTAGTCCTGAACTCACTATGTAGCCCATGCTGGCCTTGAACTCATAGCAATCCTCCTGCCTTAGCCTCCCAAGTGCTGGATTATAGGTGTGCCTGCTGCTACTTTTAATACACATTTTCTTCTTACTATTTTCTATGACAGACCCTCCAGGGACTTACTGTCGCCTTCAGGAAAAGTGTGACTTCCTCTGCTGGCATTTATAGTCCTTCAGGGTCAGACCCACCTGGCGGAGCCACTGCTGGTCCCCTTTCCCCAGCACTAGCACTGTGTTCCAGCTGCTCTGGCCTCACACAGGACCTGCCTTCTTCGTTCCTTCCCACCTAGGGATCAGGGACCACCTTCCTTCAGCTTCCTTTACAGCACCCACCTTTCCCAAGCCCTTTCCTCCCCGCTGCCTGTCTCTCCAGGAGTGACCTGCCATTTTCTATTCCCTTCTGTTCTTCCAGCCCGTCTTGCAGACCGGGCTACACATTGTCTCACAGTACTTGGTTACTGCCGAGTTAGACACTTCAAGGTGTGGGGTGGACTAGGGTTGGCTGGGGGGAGGCAAACATCGGTTTCCTCTGTGTCTCCTTTATCCAGTGTCCTCCCTCCCTTTTGGTGCTAGGACTGAATCCAGGACCTACGCTCTGAGCTTTATCCCAGCCCTTTTTGACTTTATCATTTTGAGACAGTGTCTCACTAAGTTGCTAAATTGCCCAGCTTGGGCTTGAAATTTCCATCCTCCTGCCTCAGCTTCCCAGAGGGCTGGTATGACAGACCTGGGCTGCCATCATGCTCAGCCACCTAGGTCCTCATTTGACCTGTCACCATCATTCCTCGACTCTCCTCTTCTTCACTCCTATATCAACCATCATCCAATCAACCTTCCTTTCTCTCTGGAGGACATTATCTGCAAAGGTCATCTGGTCCAGCTTCTGGAGCAAGGGTTATTAGGAAGATGGGCACACCCATGGCCCGGAGCCCAGGCATCCTGTCCTTGTGGAGGGAGGATTCGGGCAAGGAAGGGTGAAGACTATGAAGAAGCCTAGATCTTGCCCTTCTTCTGTTTCCTCTTCTGGTGCCTGAGTGCAACTGTGGGGGCATCCGGGGTCAGGAGGAAGAGTTCTGTCCTCAATCCCCCAGGTGAGGTGCTGGAGGCTTGCCTAGGCCAGCTGCAAGTTGGGGCTGTATTAGAAATCCTTGGAGGACAGAAGGGGGGAGATGCAGAGAATCAGCTTGGTTGGCAGAGATGCCTAATCACACCTCTAAGCAATGGCCTTGGGGGGTAAAGGCTTGTGGACATGTTATTGGCTGGTGTGGGAGGGGTGTGGTTGTTCAGGCCCACAGCTGCCCTCCCAGTGTGCTTTTTGATGGCTTTCAGAAGTCAGGCAGTTTGTGATAAAATGTTATACCTCAAGAACTTGACCTAGTTTTACAAGAGAGATTAAAAACCAATGTAATCAGAATTTAAAATGAAAAATCCCACTGGCATTTGAAGAACAATGTGGGATTTGTAGTCTTTTTGACTCAGGAGCATGTAGTTATTTTTTGTTTCTTTCTTTTCTTTTGGGTACTGGGGATCAAACTTAGGATCTTTGCACGGAGGTATATAACAGGTCATTTTTTAGTTTTGATTTGGAGAAAGGGTCTCCGTAAGTTCTAAGTTGCCTGGCCTAGGCTCAAATATCCTATTCTCCTGCCTCCATCTCCCCAGGTGCTGGGGTTACAGGGCTGCATTACCAGTCCTGACTGAGGAACATCTAGAACAATTTGTTTGCCAGATGAATTTCCCTTAGAGAGGAAATCCTAGATGAGATTATCCAGGTTGGACTGCATGTTTCAAGACTCTGATCATAGAGAATTTGTCCAAATACGTCAATACATGACCATTCACTAAATTGTAGAAAAGTAGTATGAGAGGTCACAGATGTACCTGATGTCAGGGCTTTACCACAACTTTCCACAGCTAAAGGCCTTTACCCTTTCACTTTAAGGTTTTTTTCCCCCTCAATTTCAATTCCCCCTGGCAATTTGTCAGGCCAGCCCTGGGTGATTCATACCAGAGATACAGAGTGAAAATTAACAGAGATAGACAGAAATGGGTGCTGTCTGAGGGGTGTCGAATTCAAGATAAAAATAGGAGGGGGTTCCTGGGCCAGCCTCTTTTGTGACCACGGGCACCAAAAAGGAACACGCAGCAGGGAAATCTATCTTTGAGCCCTGCCCACGGAGAGGCCAAATGCCCCCTCATTGGTGCTTTCAAAATGTCACAGACAGGCTCTCACTCCTTCCTCCCCCAGACTTCTGAGTGAGGCTTTCCCTTGGCGTAAATTCGCTTTCTTAGTTCAAGATGTCCCTGGCTGTCTGCAGCTGGGCTTTGTCAAAGGTTAAGATTAAGGAAATGCATGGATCTTGCCACAAGTGCACACACACACACATACACACACAGAGAGAGACAGAGACAGAGAAAGGGAGTGTAAAATATTAGCAAAGCAAAGATATAATGGGGGAAAGGACTCTAAGGAAAGCCCCATTACTATATTCCTGTCACCCCAGCAGTTTGGGGGGTTTAGACAGGAAAATCATGAAACTTGAGGCCAGTCTAGGCTGCGTGGTGTGTCTGAGGTTGTTGGCCTGATCTAGCCAGTGATCCCCTTCCGAAAATAATTCCAGCCAACCAACCAACCAACCAACCAACCAACCAATTGTACTATCTGTGAGAAAAAAAAAAAAAAAGAGCAGTCATCAGTTTGACAAACGTTTATCGAACACTTACTTTTGTGCCGGGCATTGTGCTAGGCACAATGTGCGAGCAAACCTGGAACACGCTTCCAGATCTCAGGGGTCCTAGGTTGATGGGGGGACAATCAGTCAATCAGTCATGCTAGAGAGGAGGACAAGTCCTCTGGCTGGCCTAAAGGGGAAGCTCAGTCTCCCACTGAGTGGACTGGTCAAGGGGGCTTTGGAAGGACAAACTGGGGTCAGTCAGAGAGCAGAGGCCTGGGGAGGATGTGGCAGGGGAAGGGCCTAGCACAGAAGTGTGGTCAAGCAGTGCCAGGGGGCTGGTGTGTGGTAGAGGGCAGTGCGTGAAGGTGTTAAGGAGGAAAGACATATATGTGCACAACCACGGGGCCAGTAAGAACCATGGACGGCTACTGAGGTTTTCTGAAGGATGGCCCTGGTCAGATGTGTGCTCGGGAGACAGAATGGCAGAAAGATGGAGTGGTGAGGTGTAAGACTGGTGGCCAGTGAATGGCAGTGACCGGAAGGGAGCACAATGATCTTCAGGTCTTGATGATCAGCTGGCTGAGGTGAAGGAGAGTGGGTAGAGCTATGAGCTGTAACTCTCATTTGGGTTATTTGGAAGGAAGCCAGGAAGACGATGACAAGTTCTGTCTTGGACACATGAATTTCAAGGTCCTGGTGGATGCATGATAGGCAACTGAATGTGGGAGTCCTAAGAGTGTGGAATCAGAAAGCACACCTCTGTTTTATACCTCAGCATTCTGTGCATGTTTTACTGGAGACTGAGCCCAGGGCCTTTACACTGAGTTATAGCTCCAGCCCATTTTTTATCTTTGATTTTGAGATAGGGTGTTGCTAAGACATTAAGTTGCCCAGAGTGGGCTTGAACTTGTAATCCTCCTGCCTCAGCTTACCAGAGTGCAAGGATTATAAGCTTGAGCTATTAGGCCTAGCTACAACTCTGCTTTAGGAGAACCAAAGGGACCATTTGGGGAACACAGACTTGTTACCCTGAATGACATGGTCTGTCACAGATAAGGTTACATAAGTTGCTATCATCCAGAACAAAAGAAAGTTATAAGCCAATACATTTACCAGTTCTACTGGTGGGATTGTCAGGTATCTGCTATAGTAAAGTGAGAAAATCTCTTCTGTAGGATTCAGATGTTACCTTATAGCATTCTTAGCTTTAGGGTTTGAGGAGGATCGTTTTGTCTAATGTTTCAAGGATTTTATCTACAGGTCACAAGGATGTCAGGCCAGAGACCGAGGTTGATGGTAAATGGCTACTGAAGGGGGCTAATGATGGGCCAAGGTCACTGCTCCTGATTTGCAACGTGCTCTCTCTCTACCATCAGAACTCCAGTAAGCCAAGGTCAAACAGTCGGCAGGCTCCCTAGCACAAACGTGGTGTTTCCCGAGGGCTTCAGTTCATAGGAGTAGTTAGCTTACTTGAGAAAGAGCTAAAGTTGGGTGAAAACAAAGCCACCCAGGAATTGTATGGAGAGATCCAAAGACCAAAAATGAGAACCCCAGAACTTAGAAGGATAAGCTGAGCTTAGAAACCAAGAGAGCAAACAGAATGAATACTGCAGGAAGTGGGGAGGAGAACTGGAAGAGGGGATATCTCAGGGGCTAAGAAAGATGACAAGTTCAAGAAGGTGGCCATTGAAGAGTGTCCAGTGTGGCAAGATAGTGTGTCTGAAGCGTAGTTCAACAGTTGGAAGCTTGCCTAGCAAACACAAGGCCCTAGGTTCAATTCTCCAGCACCACCTAAGCCGGGTATGGTGGTGCATATCTGTAATTCCAGCAGTTGGGAAGCCGAGACAAGAGGATTACCTTGAGTTTAAGGCCAGTCAGGGCTACACAGTGAGTTCAAGAACAGCCTGGACTACAGAGCAAGACCCTGTCTCAAATAAAGTGAATAAATAAATAAATAAATAAAGTGTACAAAACCACATGATCTTGGGAAAGCTCACTAACTCAGGATAGGCTGAACAGAAAAAGGGCCACACTGAAAGAAAATTTTACTTAAACATGTTTATTTTCAAATATAGTCATGGATCACTTAATATGTTTTGAGAAATGCATCATTTGGTGTTATCATTGTGCAAATATACTTACTTGGCACGGCCTGTAAATACATGCACACACATGCACCTATTGCTTCTAAGGCCATGATGAACAACTCAATAGGAGATTAATTCAAGTACAAATGAAAAATGATACAAGGAAGGGATGTGGTAAACACAAGATGTCTGGGGCTGCTGCTGGTCTAATGAGGCACACTGTTTTACAGTAAAATCTTTCATAAGTATAAGTACACTCTAAAATAATAAAAAGTATAGCACAGGCTGGAAATGGTGGCACATGGCTGTAACCCTAGCAGGCTGGGAGGCTGAGGCAGGAGGATCACAAAAAAGCCCAGCCTGGGTAACTTAGTGAGTTCCTGGGGCTGGGCCAAAGATGCAGCTCAGTCTGAAGTCCCTGAGTTCAATTCCTAATACTAGGGGAAAAAATATAGCAAAGTAAATACATAAACCAGTAGCACAGTTGTTTATTAACATTAGCAAATATTATATGCTGCACATAATTACACATGCTGTGCTTTTATATGGCCTATGTTTATACCAGCCTCACCACAAACACATGAATCATGTGTTGTACTGCGCTAACAGGAAGGTCACCATGTCACTAGGGGACAGGAATTTCTCACCACCACTTTAATTGTACAGGAGCATCATTTATGTGGTCTGCTGTTGATGAAAACATCCTCAGGTGGCACATGGCTGAATCCAGTGACAAGGCTAACAGTGTCCTTCGGGGCCAAGTCTGAGAGATTTATCCATCCCACAGAAGCACGTAATGAAAATGTAGAGTCTCTTTCATTTTATCAGTGAACAGATGAAGGTGGATGAGGTTAGACGATGCGCCCACGGTCACGCAGTTGCAGTTAAGTAAATCAAAACCCGGTCTGCAGACAGTGAGCCTGTTGCTCTGTCCTGGCAGGGGGTGCTTTTAGACTTGAGTCTGCATGAGAGTCACCTGAAGGGTTAGTTGAAACAGATCACTGCAACTGAGTGCAGAGATTTTACTTAGTGTATTCTGGGAAGATCTTGATAATGGTGTGTGTGTACTCATGTGTATATGTGTTACTAGAGACCAAATCCAGGGCCTTCATATTGAGCTACATCCCCAGCTCTTTTTATTTATTTTGAGACAGTCTTGCCAAAATGCTGAATTGCCCAGGTTGGGCCAAAACTTGTGACCCTCCTGTCTCTTCCCAGCTCTGCAGAGTGCTGGGGCTACAGTAGGCCTGTACCACCAGCCCAGTTAGAATGTCTTTCTTAAAGATTCTAGGTTTCTAGGTGCCTACTGCTTTGGGGGCAAGGCTTGTCTTAAGTGCTGTAGATTTATTTATTTATTTTTGAGACAGGGTCTTGCTCTGTGGCCCAGGCTGGTCTTGGATTCACGCAATCCTCCAGCCTCAGTTTCCCAAGTGCTGGGATGACAGGTGTACACCATCACGCCTGCCTTATGTGGTGCTGGGAAATTGAACTCAGGACCTTGTGCTTACTAGGTAAGCATTCTATCCGCTGTGCTATTGTTCCAGACTAGCTGCAGTTTTATAAGCCTGTCTCTCTAATGCTGAAGGTACCTGAGGGTTCTAGACAGCATTAGAGCTCTCAGAAACCCTCCTTGTGATATTAATTTTCTTGGAAAAGAATATTTTCTAGCCAGGTGCCAGGTGAAGTGACCCATGACTGTAATCCTTAGCACTCTGGGAGGGAAGATTGAAAGTTTGAGCCCAGCCCGGGCAATCTGGTGACATGATATAAAAATTTAAAAATAAAAATAATAATAAAAGAAAAAAGAAATGAAATGCAATGGGCTGGGAGTGCAGCACACTGTGAAGGCCTAGGTTCAGTCTCCAGTACTGAAAAAGAAGTCTTTATGCAAATCAGTGTGTTCTTAGAGAAAGTGTAAATGTGGATCCGAACCTATTTGTCACTTTTATATTATTTATATTTTGTTCAATTATGATTATTATTTTACAGTGCTAAGGATCAAATTCAGGGCTTTCCCCATGCTAGAGAAGTACTTTACCACGGAGCTACATCCCCAGCTTTGGATTTGGACTTGATTCGTTCGAAACTGTTTTGAACACTCCTGCTATACTAGTTACTGCTCCAGGCATTGGAACTAGGAGTGTGGAACTATTCTTACAGAGATATGACGCAGGAGGTCCAAATACAATAAAAAGTAGCACATATGATAGTGAAAGTGCAATGGAGGAAGAAAGCAATCGGAGGAGAGTCATAAAAATGTAGGTCAGGAGAGCATGCTGATATTTTAGTTCTGGTGATTAAGGAGGATGAGAAGGCAATAGTGAGCCAGGCCCACTAACACAGGCAAATAATTACAGTGCTGTGGGAGGCTGAGGCAGGTGGACTGCCGTGAGTTTGAGGCCATTCTGGGCTACGTAGTGATTTTGGGACCAGCTTGGACTGCAGAGCAAGACCCTGACTCAAAAAAAGTGCTATACCCCCCACCTCTAACCGCCCCCCCCCCCCTCCAAAAGGCAACAGTGAAGCAAAGACCTACAGGATGAATGGTCCAGACAATACTGGGTGAGCGCAAAGGCCCTAAGGTGGCACCACCTTGGTTGACAGAAGGAGCCCAGTATGGATGAAGCAGAGTGAGTCATGGGAAGAGTTATAGGAAATGAAGTCAGGGGTGACAGAAAGCCCAATCAGTGCTGGGCTCTTAGGAAGTGGTTATGCCCATGTTTAGTAAGGTCTCCCTTGAACATTTAGTAGGTTCTCCTCCCCTCACTGCTTTTCTTGTATTAAAATCACCAGCATACTTTGGAGGGAACATTAGATCCCAGCCTTGCAGGGACCAGGGAGCTCCTATGGCTGAGGAGTGAGAGAAGGTAACTGAAGAAATTGCTCCCTGCTTGTTTCTCTCAAGCAGCTGAGTGCAGCGCAGTCCACGGTAGCCAATATGGAAGGAAATACGTTTCTGTGGCTGCCTCTTCTGTGTGTACACACTCCCTCTGCCTCATCTTCCTCCCACCCCGCACCTGATTTCTAGCCTGCAGCCTTTCACTAAATTCCACAAGAATCATCCTGGCAGTGTTGGCCGCATTTTTTCTGTATTACCAATTACATTGTCTGTGTTTTTGGGAACAATTTACCCCACCCTTCTGAGTCGTGAGCTATAGCTCAGATCACCAGTTCTTTTTATGGTTAAGTCTGTAGGTCCTGGCCCACCCACCCCTCTAAAAAAAGACTCATTAACAGATGGAACAGACAGGGTGTTTGTGTTTCTGGAAGGTGGCTGAGCTTACAAACAAGTAGAAATCTTCAAAGTGTAATAGATGGTATAGTCAAAGGGCAGTGCCAGGGCTGGAAGAATGGCTCAGTGGTTAAAGTGCTTGTCTAGCAAGTGCTAAGTGAAGTGCTAAGTACTTGAGTTCAATTCCCCAGCACCATATAAGCCAGGAGTGGTGATGCACACCTGTAATCCCAGCACTTGGGAGGCTGAGGCAGGGGGATTGCCTTGAATTCAAGGCCAGCCTGGGGGATCCATAGTGAGTCCAGGACCAGCCTGGGCTACAGAGCGAGACCCTGTCTAAAAAAAAAAGCAAGAAAAAAGAATAAGAGCAGTGCTCACCCACGTGGATGATCGCTGGTCTACTGTGTGTTCTCTGTCCTTGCATGCACACTGTGACCAGGATGGAATGGGACCTTGTGGGTAGAGTAAGGTGCTCGGCTACCTAGTTGGTAGGATCCTGGGCCATTTCCTACAAAAACACAAGACTAGAATGATGTGATAATTGGTTCTAAAATACAAATTCCCTACCCCTGTGAGAACGTGGGACTGTGGAGCGAGCAGCTGTCCCACCACTGCCCTGTACTTCCACGGTTGCAGCCTGCTCACGAATGGGCTATGTGAGACCTGAAACCATAAGCTAAGTAAGTCTCTCCTCCATTATGTTGTAGATACCGGGTATTTTGTCACAGCAATGAGAGAGTAACTAAGAGCTGCTTTTGCTAAAATAAAAACACCAGCCCTCCATATTGGTGCACAGATGTCTGTTAGGTAACTAAAAGCACACCTAACGTATCACCTGCATATTTTACCCTTACACTTTGAGTGCAATCCCTGCTCACCTCTGCGTTTAGGCACATGAATTGCCCCTGCATTTATACAGTTATCTCTTTTCAACATTCAAGATACCAAGGCAAGAGGACTCAACTACCAATGAGGACCCAAGAATCTCAAGTCATGGTGCTAAAACCTCTGGTCAGTTTGCGTTCCAGCAGAGTCTTCACAAGATGGAGAATGTCCCAACTGGAAAAACAGTCACCTCATGGAGACCAAATTGTCCCTTCAAGCAGTAAAGGCTCTTCTAGAACCACTTAGTAAAGCCAGAACTGAGCCAATGATCTCCGGACTCTAGCCCAGCCAGTGAATTCACAAAGGCTGGTCTGATTATTTGCTAACAGGCCAGTCTAGTTCTTTCAGCTCCCCCCATGAAGTTCCTTTGGGGTTTTCTCTCACTTTCTAAGTCTGCCTAATAAATCTGTCTGTGCCTCTCACACTTATGTGTCCTAATATTCTTTTTCTGTGACAATGAGTCAGCCACCTACTCTGTGGCTGGGAGTTGAAGTCCCCATCTTCTCTTTTGGGGGGGGGTCCCTCTGGCCCCATCCGGTGACATTTTCACATGGCTATATAAAAAATGTCTGAGCAAAAGCAAGAATTCTCAGCTTCCTTCACATTTTGGGTTTGAGCCATCAGAGATCACATGGACTTCCTTAAATAAAATATAATTTTGGTGTCACGTTTAGCCAACGATCAAATTATTTGGGTTTTAATACATTTGAGTTTTCCTTGGTGATTTTTTCTTTCCGGACTTGTTTTAGCTCTGGTGGTCCACATAGAACAGAAAGTGACTTTTAAAATTATTTTTTTGTGTGTGTGATACTAAGGATTGAGCCCATGGTCTTCACACTGAGCTACATTTCCAGCCCATTTTTAGTTCTGATTTTTAGTTGGGAATTGAATAATAGAAGGCTGAGCTCACACTTGGCAATCCTCCTGCCTCAGCCTCCCAGAGTGCTGGGATTACACACCTCTGCCACCTGGCCCCACTGAGGATAACTTTCTGTGGCTCACTTCTTTAGGGTAGGTCTGTCTGTCCCACCCAGAAAAAGACATCACATGTGGGTTACTTCAGCATCCCCGCTTCTTCTGGGTCCGAGGAATGTGGAAGTGGGGATGTTTTGCTGTTGACTGTTGATCCCTGTGGTCTAGTCTGTAGGAGCTGGGAATGATCTTTGGGGTTTTTTATTCCAGCTATTTTTTTAATGCTTAAACCAGCCCTTCCACATCAATGTGATGGTCTGGCGACTTTAGTTAATCTCTAGTGCTTAACCTTAGAAATAGTATCCGATGAGAAGGGAGAACCTGGCTCCGTTTACTGAGGAAGGCCCTTGTGCAGAAGATAAATTTTGTTGTGGTTAATACGTTTAGTTTAAACATAATTCATTTCAATTAAGAAAGAGGAAAAGAAGACTTCTCTAATGCCTCTTTTCTTTTGGCAGATGAAACAACATTGTGGGTGGAGACTCAGGAAGATCGCTTTGAAACACAGAGAAATGATAAAGATTCTACACTTGTATTTTTCGCCCTAATGAGAAATACTCCTAAATGCCTGACCACAATAGGAAGGTGCTTAATAGCGCCTCTCACCGCTGTGGCCCGCTGTGCTGGTCTCCACCAACGCAGATTTTATGGCCCAGTTTTTCTATGAATCACTTTGGGAAATGATAGCGAATGGAATAACCCCAGACAGCTTCAATTATCTAAATGTCTCCCTATTAGCCGTTTGAATGGCTAAAGACGTATAATCAGATAAGAGTGGATGCTAATTGAAATCTAATAGAGCTTACATCCTTGTGATTTGGTATTAGAATTTGATTCCAATATTGTTAAATTACAGACAGGGCCCATCAAGTCACACTAAAAAAAAAAAATACTGTAACCTCATTAGTAAAAATGATACTTTCAATAAACTGGAGAGCAACCTGAAACGGTTTGTATGGCGTTACTGCCACCTACCGGGAATTAGAGGAACTGCAGAGACAATTGTTCCCCAGACAGGGGCACACGTGTTTTTCGAAACCCACAACTTCGTTGACAAGCAAGAGGAACTGCCCCAATTTTTGATTTTATGATTACGTATGATTAATTACCATAGAAAACATGAATACTTATCATTTCTGGAAGATGTAGCCAAGAATATTATGGAGAAATTCATACACAGGTACTTCAGAAAGCAAGAAAGGCAATGTTAAAAAATATCCCGGGGACAGGGGGGTGCACGCTGGCTGGCGTGACACTGTCGTGGACCCAGCTTCTAGAGCGCTGCTGGGTGGGTGGCTAGAGAAGTGACCGACATGCTCCACGCCCAGCTGACTGCGCTCTTTCCTTACTTTCTGCCAATGCAGTGTTTGCTGACTGCGTAAAATATCTCCAAAATAAATACCTTTTACTAAGTCTCATATCTGTAAGAACAGTCTCAACTTCGAATTGAATAGTAGAAGTATAAAACGTGGCACCTTCTCAGGGAATTTATCTGTCATTCCTGTGGGGGGATTAGAAAAAAATTCAGGACAGTTTATACTAGCAATTAACTTTTATCATATAGCAGTCTCCTTAGAATGAACACTTGGGTGTAAGTTTTCTGAGGCTTTGCACACATGATAGAATGGTATTGGCCTTTTTTCTGCACTTGTGATTAAGATAGTTTGGTAAATATAATTCTCTTTCCTTTGCCAAAGGTATAGTGAATCTTGACTGTAAACTATGTGACTCTGGGATGTCAGAGGTAACAAAAGGGTAGGAAGTCAAGTATGTTGCTTAATTTTACTACCTACACAGAAATTTAAAGTCTACACATATATCTGCTTACTGGATTTGAAGTAGCCTTTGTTTTTCTGTGTTGGGGATCAAATCCAGGGGTACTGTACCACAGAGTTTACCCCACCCCCAGTGCCTTTTCAGTTTTTATTTTGAGACACACTCTTGTAAGTCACTAAGTTGCCCAGGCTGGCCTCAAACTTGTGCTCCTCCTGCCTCAGCCTCCAGATTAACTAAGATTACAAGCAGAAGCCACCATGCCTGGCTAAATTTTCTTCCTATTAATACAAATTCGGTACCAATTTAGAGTACCATTGATTTATTAAGTTTTAGGAGTGATTCAAAATATGCAGAACTTCAGAATGTTAAATACAATTTAATGTTTGTAACTGAGACTCTCCCCAATGTAATGTTTTTACTTGATAGCCTCTCCAATAAAAGCTAATGATTTTATCTAATGTATATATGTATATATATTTCACACAATTATACATCACTTAAACATTTATATGAAATAATTCTATACTCATAAGAAGTTCTAAAATAGCATAAGATTTCCCTGTGTCCTTCACTCTGTTTTCTCCAATGATATTATCAAAACCCAGCAAACTGATATTGATACAGTGACTAACTACAGATCTTATTCAGATTTCACAGTTCTTGCATGTGGTATTTTTGTTGCTGTTGTCATGATTGCATTTTGGTATATAGTTCCATGAAATTTTATCAAATATACAGATGCTTATAACTACTACCTTGACCAGGGGATAGAACTGTGCCATCACCCTTGCACCCCGTATAGTCAGCCTGCTCCAGCTCCACCCCCTGGAAATGACATTCTATTCTCCATCACTGTCATTTTGTCATTTCTAGAATGTGACATAAATGGAAATTATATATATATATATAATTATATATTATATAAAATCCAAATTCAAATATACATTGAGTATATATAAGGTATATATTCAATACATATATTTGAATCCAAATTCAAATATATATTGAATATATATAAGGTATATATATTCTATATATATATACTGTATATAAGGTATATATATTCAATATATATATATATATATTCTATCTATCTATCTATCTATCTATCTATCTATCTATCTATCTATATTGAATTTGGATTTTTCACTCTGTAATGCCCTTGAAATCCATTTGAATTCTGGCATGCATCAAGAGTTTGTTCCTTTTTGTTAATGAGTAGTACCCCATTGTTTAGGTGTCCCATAGCCTAGCCATTCACCTATTGAAGGACATTTGGGTTGGTCTTAGTTTTTTAGCTTTTATAACAAAAACATTCATTTACAAGATTTTGTGTGGACATTGCTCAATTTCTACAATAAAAAATATCTGATTTTATTAGGTTGTAAAGGCTAAGATGCTTTGTAAACGGTAATATTCAATTCAAATTTGAGTTAGGTTTCTCTGAGTTATGTTAATAGCGATAAACAGTGACAGAAGTGCTCTCAGCCAAGCTTAATGCGAGATTTTGGTCAGAGTTCAGAAGACCTGAGTGCTGATAAAAGTGTAGATTGGAAAGAGCAGGCTCAAGAAGCTTTAGATGGGGAGGGCTAGAGGAATGACTCAGCATTTAAAGTGCTTGCTTAGCAAGGGCTAAGTACCAGAGATCCATTCTCCAGCACCACATAAGCCAGGTGTGGTGGTGCATGCCTGTAATTTCAGCATTTTGGAGGCTGAGACAGGAGGATTGCTTTGAGTTCAAGGCCAGCTTGGGCTCCATAGTGAGTTCAGGACCAGCCTGGGCTACACAGCAAGACCCTATCTCAAAAAAAAAAAGAAAGAGTTTCAGATGGGTTTCAGATGGGAAGAGAATTGTAGTGGCAAACTGTCTAAAAACCACACATGCTACACTCTGGCAGAAAGTGGCAGAAAGTTTGTCAGTATTTTGTCCTTGTTGAAAGACTGTGCCTAAAACTGAGATTAAGTGGGGGTGACTACTTAATCTGGTGGCGGAAATCTCAAATTAGACTGATACTCAAACTGTTATACTGTTTGAGGCCAACTAAAAAGCCAACTCTAAGATGAAAGGCAGGAAAAATGGAAAAAAAAAATACAAAAAGTTTGCAGCTTTGCCAAACAGGTTCTACAGTGATGGGGCAGATGAACACGGGGAAGTTAAAGAGACTAGCATTAAAAAGAAGCCAAATACTTGCAATATAAAAAAAGGCTATGAAAAAAGAAGCCTTGAGGGCATCTCAAAAGTCAATAAGACCCCACTCTTTATCAACTCAAGGGTGAAAAGACAAAAGGTTTTGTTCTGAGAAATATACTTCAGGGCTAAAGAGAAAAATGTCTGCCAGAATACAGCCATCTGGAGTTTAACTGAATTTAGAGGCATCTACAGCATATGTGCAAGAGTGTCAGGCTACTGCTCAAGCCAGTGGTGGACCTTGGTGATGTTCATGCGGTTCTGGCTTTATAGGCTTGCAGAGTGCAAGAGTTGTGGGTTCATGGAGGCTAACACCAGATTTCAGAGGAAGGCCTGGGAAGTCAGGCAGTGTGGCCCTGGGAGGGCAGTGTGCGAAGTTGTAAAGGAAAAGCCTAAGGTACACTGAAGACCTCCAAAATTTGGAAGATGTGGATCATTCCTTGAAAAATGGTACAGGCTGTGGGTGAGGCCAGCCCAAAGTAGAGAGATGGAGGTTACAGTAGCAGTGATGCTGTAGGGACAGGTCCACCAAATTCTTGGGACTTAATATCTAATCACAGTTTACCGTAGGTGCTGGACACGGAACTAGAGGATTTAACCCTTGCCCCTGTAATGTTGATGTGATATATATGTGCACAAAATACTCATGCTCAACGTAACCACTGTGTGTGTGTGTGTGTGTGTGTGTGTGTGTGTGTGTGCACGCGCGCATGTGCGCGGGTAATTATTTTGGTCCTATTACCTTTACCTTTTATTCTATACTCCTTGTGCCATTTACCCTAAAAGTGCTTAACTCTGGTTTTCACAGGAGCTTACAGCTGAGAGTTGCCTTGTGTCTCAAAGGAAACTTTGAACTTCGACTTTTTAACAGCTCTAAAACTGTTAAAACTTTGACAACTCTTAGAGAAGGACTGAATACATTTAATCTTTAAGGTAAACATGAGTCTTTTGAAGGAGAGACATAAAATGTTAGGGTTTGGAACTGGAGTGTCCCCCAGAAGCCTCATGTACCTATGGATACTGTGTACTGTTGGAAGGTGGGGCCTAATTACTGGGAGCAGATGCTTGAATCTTGACCCAGAGGGGTGTGTGCTGGTTCTGCCCTTCCTCCTTGACTTGGTTCTGTTCTGCCATGCTGTGATGAGCTCTCTCTCCAGTTCTGGCCTGTTTCACTATTTCCAGCCACCTGCCTGTAAATGTTCTGAAACTAAGCTAAAATGAATTGTTTTTCCCTAAAGTTGTGGATGTCAAGTGTTCTGTCCCAGCAACAAATAAGTAACTAGGGCAGATTTCATACACTACCGGCTATCAGCAATTTATTAAGTCTGCCTTTTAATATTGTCTTGGATGGGGTCTGAGGAGGTGCCTTAAAGAGGAGATGAGGACCTCAACTTACCTCATGTAGGTTCTTGATTTATCCCACAGAAAAGCAGTTTAGGTCATGTCAGTGTGAGGCACAGGTAGATTAATTAGGCAGAGTTGGAAAGCAAGAAAAGAGGGAAGAGACTACAGATGGAGGAGTGGAGGGGGTATGATTTTGACTGATCAAACTGGCCCATTAACAAAGGAAGGGGACCAGCACTGAAGGAGTTAAGAGTGGGCTGGGGCTGGTTCATCATTGTCTCAGTTCTGGTTTCACAAGATGGCTCCAGTGAAGTCCCCATTGTTTGAGCGGACAATCTAGTCTCCGTAAGATGATTATTTCTGTTTGGGGGGCACTCTCAGTTTTTCAGGGCTCTTCTGGAATCCAAGGTAACCTTAGGTTTAGGGCAATGACTAGATACTTCTGAACACCCACTGGTAGACAAGAGTTTCTGTGAATCTCTGTTTCTGATGTTCTCAATCTTGGTGAGATAGGCTGTGCAAACTTAGGACTAATCAATCCTGTATTGAAAGTGGGGTATGTGGCACAGGCCTGCAACCCAGTACTCTGGGAAGCTAAGGCAGGAGGATCTTAAGTTTGAACCTAGGCTAGGCAATTTAGTGACTTAATGAGACTCTGTCTCAAAATTAGAGACAAAAAATGGTCTGAGAATATAGTTCAATGTGAAAGGTCCTGGGCTTGATTCCCAGTACTGCAAAAACAAAACAAAACAGAACAAAACAAAAACCAAACCAAACCACTTCCTTCTGAATAAGACAAAACAAAACACCCAATCTCGTATTGTCACTGTTTAGGCAGACACTTCCTAAATTATTAGCATGCCTATGTGAAGACCTGAATAGGCCTGACTCAAAGTTTTGAGGTTTTTAAGGTATAAAGTGATTTCAAAGTGATTTTGGTGTGATTTTAGTCACTGGGCAACTACAGGCCCAGGTGAAATAATTTTTTTTTAAAGTTTTAGTAAGGCAGCTTTTAAGTCTCTGCTTGAGAAGAAGAAAATACAAATTACAATTTCACTGAGTAACAGGTTAAAGGCCCTGTTTCTATGGTGGTTTGTGGTAAACGCCATTTAGGGGTTCACCTGCCCAAACAGAGGAAAAGCACAGAGAAATGAGGCTTTTACGAACACCTTGCAAAGTGTGTGTGCTCCTCCCACAAGGCAAAGCAGCCTGTCAGAATATGCTAGGTGGGCACCTTTATCTCCAGCTTCCAAGTCCCTCCCTCCCTCTGCCTTAATTGGCATAGTTTACAATGTCTTCTATGAAGTGTAAGGGGGTCCCCTGTTCAAATAAGGCAGAAAAATGAGGTGCTTAAGTCATACTGGGTCAGGGCTGAGCTGGCTATTGCTAGGCAAGTGTGCTAGCCACTGTGCTATATATTCCTCCAGTCCTCTTCCTCTGTTTTTGTTCCTTGCCATACGTCCAGGGTAGAACATGCGTGACTGAGAAGCTGCCATCATACAGCATCATAGGAAAATACGCCACTGCTAGGTGTCCTCAACAGTCTCTGGCTAGGCCACTATTTCAAATATTTAAAAACTCCTGTAAGTATGGTACTTCTGAAAGATTTGTTAGCCTGCTAAATATCTGTATATTAATCTTGTCATTTAATTCATCTTGTGTTAAACTCAGTTCAAAAAATATTTTAGTGAGCTTAGCATGTACTTTGCTGACTTCCACGGCTGCAGGATGGGTATGACACAGTCTGCGCAGTAACCCATTTAGAGTGGTGTCTTTGCCTAGATTATAAACATGGCAAAGCAGGGATACCTAATTTTAATCCATTGCTGATATTTTTGGGAGTTGGCAGAAAGAGCTTGCAAAATTCTTACCTTATATAACAAGAGCACAACATGTGTTAGGTCAGTGATATGTCTAAGCTCTGATAACCTAAAAACACACCTTCTCACTTCTAGAATAAGTCATTTTATTCTAGAGTCTAATATGTGTTGTCATGGCCTGGGAACATGAATTCAGGTACCCCAAACAGCACATTCCAATGAGTAAGCAGTTACATGTAGTATTTATCATTACTGAACAAACAATGTGGATGCCATCAGGTAGGTGGGTCACCGTGAAGTAGGGAAACCTCTTCTATAGGCCTCAGATGCCACCTGATAACCTTAGCTCTCAGGTTGGTGGAGAGTTAGGGGTCTGCTCTGTACATTTCAGAGGATTTATCACAGGGTGTTAAATCAGGTGGCAGGGGGCGATAGATGTAGTTATGAAAAGGGCCAAGATGGTTCCTAGTAATTTGGCTGTACAAGCATCCCAGTCTCTCCACAGTCCTTGGGAATCCAATTAACTGAGCTGTAGGAAGCTCAATGTAAGTGAGGCTGTTTTCTGGGAACTTCAGTTCTCAGCTGAAAACACGCAATATCCCTGGTAGGTCTTCTGGAACAGGGGGTAGTACGGGTCCCAACCCCAGGACCATGAACCAGGCTGTTTATGATCTATTAGGAACTGGGCCACAGAGCAGAAGGTGAACTGTGCATGCAAAGAAATGAGACTGCATGCTCCTTATGAGAACCTAATGCCTGATGATCTGAGATGGAACTGAGGGAGTAATGCTAACTCCATCTCCTACCTCTATTCTGTGGCAAAACTGTCCTTCTGCAAACCAGTCCCTGGTGCCAAAGACGATTAGGGGACCACTAGGGTATAGGACTCACCAATAAGGGAAGCAATGTAGAGAGCTGGAGTGACAAACATGTTGCCTGGTAGAACCAGGAAGAAGTAGTGGGAAGCAATTATTATTCTAAGTATACCATTACTAGTTACAAAGTCTAGAAGCATGTTTCCTAACTAATCCTGGTGTTACAGGGCTTCATATCCACTGGCCATCGAACTATCCATCTTAAGTGGTCCATTGCCTAATCCCCACTCTAGCCTGCACCAGCACCTTCTACTTACCACCAGTTCTCCTTGTACTTTTGTTTTTCTTTGCTTGGCTTGATTCAGCGCCATGTAATAAAATGCCTAGGGGCTTAGTTTTGTCACTGTAGAAATCAAATGAGCCTAGAGGTTATTTGGCTTTAATTATTGTTCACTAAAACAATCAATGTAGAGGACTGACTCATTCAAATGGTTGATGGTGGGACATTTAGATAATTACAACTGTTGAATGCTTTCTTCCCTGCTAATTGTTTTTATTGAAGTACATTTATATGTAGGTCTTGAAGAGAAGTTGGTGAAGCTGCAGGTATCACAGGCCAACATTTTGGAAAGAAATGATGGAGGAAGGTCTTCTGGGCCCTGAGCCACTCTTTCTCTTTTTTTATTTCTCTTTTTCCTTCCTTCCTTCCTTCCTTCCTTCCTTCCTTCCTTCCTTCCTTCCTTCCTAAATGGAATGTTTCATGAATTAGCATGCCATCCTTACACTGGGTCATATTAACTTTCTCTGTACAATTCTGACACAATCAGCAACCACTACAGAACAAAGGGCTGATGTACTACTAGCCTCTGATTAGTTTTATTTACTGAAAGCATGGTTTGTGTTTTCTTCTGAGACAGAGACTGAAAAGCTGCTTTTACTAAATAATGGTGAAACTTCACTTGGGCCTATAGAAACCCAAAGGATAACTAGAAGCAGAACAAAAGTTAATCTTCATTTTTGAATCCATCCCCTTTATCCCCTTAAAACTTTGGATCAGATCCTGGCTCAGCTCTGCCTATGTGCATGGTAAGCATTTAGGGAGTGTGTCTAAAAGCTGGCAATATCAAGGTGGATTAGCTCTACATGTATCCAGCCTATCTCATCCTCTTTCAAGACTGAGGACATCAAGATGAGAGATTCTCAGTGATATTCCACTACTTATCAGTGTCCAGAGCTTCCAGTCATGGCCCTAAGCCCACAGTTACCCTGGATTCCAACACAACCTCTGAAAAATTGAGATTGTCCCAAGCAGAAACAATCATCTTATGGAGCCTGGATCACCCCTCAAGAGATGGGGACTTCTCTGGAGTCACTGTGCAAGACCAGAACTGAGACAATGACCAGCCAGCCCCAGCCTACTCTAGAAAATTTATAAAAGCTGAACTTGATTCTTTGTTAACAGGCCAGTGTCGTCTTCTCCATCAGAGCTGTGCCCCCTCGATCCCTCAAGCTGAAGTCACATTCCTGTTTTCACTTACTTTTTGACTCTGTCTAATAAAGCATCCCTTGCCTCTCACTGGTGCTCCTTGAAATGCTTTTCTGTGACAATACATCATGAATCTGTTTTGGCCCTGTTGAGCTCCCTGTCTTGGCTTCAGAGGGACTGCCCTGGACCTGAGATGGTGATAATTCTAATTTTGGTACAGGTGCTGTTACAGCGAGCACTGGTCTCTCTTTCTACTCTTACTTGCTCATGTCCACGTTTTTGTTTGTTTGTTGGTTTTTATTTTTGAGACAGGGTCTCATTCTATAGTCCAAACTGGTCTTGATCTCACTATGTAGCTCAGGCTGGCCTGGAACTCACTGTAATTCTTCTGCCTCAGCCTCCTGGCTGAGATTACAGGCATGCATCACCACATTATGTGGTGCTGGGGAATCGAGCCCAGGGCCATGTGCTTGCTAGGTAAGCACTTCAACTGCTGAGCTACAACCCCAGCCCACATCCGGATTTACAGGTTGTCATGTAAGCAGACAGCCTTGTGACCATCCTCACCAACATGTATGTTTTAGCTGCTTGGCCATTGTTCTGTGTTCAGTTGTCATAGCAGACTCACTGACTTTCTGAAGATTATAGGAAAAAGGGCTGGAGGAATGGCTCAGTGGTTACAGTACTTGCCTAGCAAGCTAAGACAAGTGCTAAACACCTGAGTTTGATTCCCCAGCACCATGTAAACTGGGTGTGATGGCGCATGCCTGTAATCCCAGCACTTGTTAGGCTAACACAGGAGGATTGTCATGGATTCAAGGCTAGCCTGGGCTATAGAGACACTATCTCAAAAAAAAAAAAAAAAAAAAAAGGGATTATAGGAAATAAGGGCTGGGATGAAAAAATGGAAAGCAGCACTACAGCCTTGGCCTAGCAGGCTGGAAGCCCAGCGCTGAGGAAAAAAAGTGATTGAACTCAGGGCCTTCATGCTGAGCTACATTCCCAGCCCCATTTTTATTATATATTTGGGAAGGTCTAACAAAGTTGCTAGTTGCCCTGGCTGGGCTCCCACTTTCAATATTCCAGCCTCAATCTTTTAAGAGTGCTAGGGTTACAGGCCTGAGTTACCAGGCCCGGCTAATGGAATTTTCTGAGTGTGGTATTTTGCTTGGCTTCTTAGGTTTTTTTTTTTTCATTCTATTTCTTTCTCTCCATCACTTTCTCTCTTTCCCTCACTGTGCCTCTCTTTTTAAGAGACAAGGTTGTAGTTGGATGAAATCTTTCTATGTTGGCTTGGCTGGTACTGAATTCTTGGGCTCAAGAGACCCCCAATTTCAGCCTCCCAAATAGCTGGGACTGCTAGCACATGCGACATGGGTAGGGGCACAGTTCAGTAGTTAGAGCACTTACCTGGCAGCCTAAGACCCTGGATTCGAATCTCTAGCACCACATAAAGATTACATGGGCATGGTGGTGCCCTCCTGCAATCCTTGCACTTAGGGAGACTGAGGCAGGATGATTGCTGCGTAATCTAGGCCAGCCTGGACTCCACAGTAAGTTCAGTACCAGTCTGGACTACAAAGCAAGACCTTCTCTCAAACACACACACACACACACACACACACACACACACACACACACACACACACACACACACACACACACAAATGAACAAACCAACCAACTTGCCACCCAGAAAAGAAAATCACATGCCACTGAACTCAGCTCTCAGTTTTTTACATAATCAGATACTTTTACAACTGCAATCACTTAGTATTATAGACGAAAAAGATGAAAAAAATCTATGTCTATTCTGTTAGGTTCAGTGAACGAGACCTGTGAATTTAACTGACAAAAGACAAATGAGCAGGAAAAAAAAAAGTATGAGTTTTAATAATGCTAGCATTTTTACTTGCATGGTAGCTTTATAAAAATGAAGCGAAAACTTGAAGTGTTCATACTCAAAAGCTCTATACTCTTTACCAAAGGGTGTGATAAATTGTGGGCAGTGATAGGAAATATATGACAGAAACCATCGGAAGGTAAGAGTGGTGTTATGTTCGTAAGGTTTGTTTATGCAGACTGATCTTGGCGGGGCATTCTGTAAATGAGAATCACTCTTATCTTGCCACAGAGGGCTCCCATCTAAGGGAGATTTATGCCTGCCTTTAGGTAAATGTAGAAAGGGCATTATTTTTTCTCAATGCTTTTGGCTCAAAATAATCCTTGTATCAAAGTGGTCTACTTTGGGGAGTCATATAATGATTGCCTTCAGTATTTTCTCTCTCATTTTAATTAATTAATTAATTAATTATTGAGACAGGGTCTTGCTCTGTAGTCCATGCTGGTTCTGAAATCACTATGAAGCCCAGGCTGGCCTCAAACACATGGCAACCCTTCTGCCTCAGCTTTCCAAGTGCTGGTATTATAGACGTGTGCTACCATGCCTGGATAATTTTTATGTGATATTGAGGAATCAAGTTGAGAGCCTTGGACATGCTGGGTGAACACTGTAACCACTGAGCTATGACCCCAGCCCTGTCCCATTTTTAAAGATGAAAAAATTAAGCTTTGGTAAGGTAAGAGGATTTTCCTCTGCTCACACAGCAAATTAGTGGTATTTTTAGAATCTCAATTTTCTGGACCTGAAATTTATATTTTCATTTATTGCCTGAAGGTCAGCAACCACAGATGCTTTGGGTGGGAACATGTTGTGGTTAGGTTCTGGAGTGTCCCCCAAAAGTCTCATGTATGTTAATGTTACGGATTATATATGGAGCCATGTCATGTTGGTGGACTGGGGTCTTGCCTGGAGGGGTGGATTGCAGTTGTTGGGATTAGGGGCATGTGAGTTAAGACTAAAGGCCTGTGAGTTAACACTAAAGGCATGTGACTTAAGATTAAAGGCGTGTGAGTTAAGACTAAGGGTGTGTAGTGGCCACATCTTCGATACCCAGATGCAGGAAAGACTAAGACTGGGACTTGGACTAGTCTTGATTAGTCTCACTTGTCTGCCTGTGTGTGATGTCCTGAGAAGCTGCCTCCATCTCTCTGCCTCTGCCATGTACTTCAGTTGCTGCCGGCTGCCCCTGAATGGACTGTGACCATCTGAAACTGTAAGCTAAAATAAACCTTTCCTTTCCTAAATTTGTGCGTGTCAGGTATTGAGTCACAGCAACAAAAAAGTAACTAAGACAGAACAGAAGCTTCACTTGGAGACATAGACTTCAGTAAACAGTTCCTTCTAGACAAATAAGGATTTCCATTTTCAGTCTCACTGAAAAGTAGGTTTTTGTAAACTACCTTAAAGATCTAGACTTATGTGTTCTTTCTTATTGAATAAGAAAATGTAAGCAAGGCCTTGTGGTATAGGTCTATAATCTTAGAACTTTGGGAGGCTGAGGCTTGAACCAAGCCTGAGGAATTTAGTGACTTAGTGAGACCCTATCTCAAAATGGGGTAGGTCTATAACTTATCGTGATGGTCCTGAAACAGATCCCCAGCAACACACACACTAAAAAAAAAAAAAAAAAAAAAAAAAAAAAAAAAAAAAAAAGACAAAAGTTACAATCTCGCAATTCTGCAATGATGCAATTCCCACTGAAACAGTTATTTTGAAATATCTTTAAAGCAATTTTTTGCTAGCTTAATTGTTCTCAAATCCTATGCATTTCCACTGATAGCTTTTTCCCTTCTTGAATATGCAATTTCTAGGTGCTCTCACTAAAAATCCAAATGTCAGAAACATACACAACACAGATATTGACGAGATACTATGTCTATCACAACCAGAGATAATCACTGCTAATTACTAAACTTTATGTTTTTTTTTTCTATATACCCACTAAGCAACATTTTTTTTACAGACAATATGGGTCATGTTATTCATGCTGTTTTGAAAACTGAACAGTCCAGATGTGGTGGTACACACCTGTAATCTAAACATTCAGGAGGCTGAAGCAGGGGGTTGTGAGTTTGAGGCCAGCCTGGGATATACAAGCAGTGCAAGGCTGGCCCAGGGACATAGTGAGACCTGTCTCAGAAAAAGAAAAAATTACATCATAAAATTTACCACTTTAACTATTTCAAGCTATATACAATTCAGTGGCTTATAGTACACTCATGATGTTGTGTAACCCATATCATTATCTTACCAGAGGACATTTTTGTCCCCCCAACACCATACCCAATTCATACTGCAGCTTCCTCTCTACTTGATGCATCTTACTATGTAAAGACATGTAACATTTTAAAAATAGTTTGATTTCATTCTATTGTTAGGTACCACAATTATTTAAACAACCTGAATTAATGGCAGTTGGGTTTTTCTAGTTTTTTTAATATTATAAACAAAGCTATGTTGAATTTTTTGAACACTCGTGTAATTTTGTGAGATAATTATTAGAAATGGAAATACTGAGTCAAAGGACATGAACATGAAGAATGTAGTCAAAATCGGTCCATTTCTCTCCCTAAGTTATATCATTAGTGGATTAGAGGTCCAAGCAAAACTGTTTCTGTTATATGTTTTTTATAGCTTCATGACCAACTTTAAATGTTATCAATGTTTAGATCTTTGCCACTCTAATAGTTAGAAATTACACTTCTTTTTTGCTTTTTATTTTTTGAGACAGGCTCTCACTCTTTACCCTAGGCTCGCCTAAATCCTACTCAGCCTCTCGAGTGCAATCACACGATGTAGTCGTTTAATTTTAAGGGATATTGAGTATTTCCTAATGTTTCTTAGCAATTGGGGGTGTGTATGTAAGAGAGAGAGAGAGAGAGAGAGAGAGAGAGAGAGAGAGAGAGAGAGAGCTCGTTCCTGCTCTTTGTCCGCAGTTCTATTGAGTTTTCTTTTCCTTATTGATTTTCAGGTAGTTAATAAGAAATTTTTGTTTTGCAAGATCTTTGGGTTCTTGTTTTTAAATCAACATTTTTCCTTCTCCACCCCAGAAACATGTTCTCTCTGATTCATCTGCCTTAAGAGCTTCCAAGCCATGTGATTTAATGAAACCTTTTCCTGCTGAAGAGGGCTTGCCTGCGATCATCCGAAGATAATAGCACCCAGTTTCCGCCATCCTCTCTCTCACATTAATTGCTTTGTGTTTTCCCTGCTTGGTGCCTTTGACCTCAGATTCATCATGTAGTTCTTTCTTGCTAATATTCAACTGCATTCTGTGAGAAGAAAATCAATTTCTTTGGATTTTGGAAACACTGTATAAGAAAATTTCCCTGCAGTAGATTTTAAAACTCATCTAATTTTTGTCCCACCAAAGAGTTGCCTTTGATTTAAACTTTACTCTTCGAAGTTCACCTAAATGTTTCCTATCACCCAAATGTTTCCTCGCCCCTCGGAGTGAGAACCTCACCTGGGAAGCAGTAATAGCTGTTATTTCTTTGCCGAGACAGGCTCTCTCACTAGATTAGTAAGTTGACCATGCTGGGCTCCAATCTGCAGTCCTTCTGCCTCAGCCTCCAGAGTGCAGGGATGACATGCCTGTGCCACCAGGCCTGGCTTCATATGCAGTTTGATTGAGCGGCTGATAGTGGGAAACATCTGCTGCTTCTGAATCCAAATGGCTGCCCCAGGGCTTTGCTATCAGATAGTGCTTTGCCCCAGAAGCAGCAGCAGTGACCTGCAGGGCAGGACTGAGAAATTAATGATGCCCTATGGGATCCTTCACAAAAGAAGAGCTGGCCGCAGCGGGAAGTATATTCTTTAGAGTTCTCAGGGGAGGAGGAGACAAACCAAGGATGAAGAAATGCTACCATGGCTGCTGTGGCTGTGAGTCATGTGAGGGAGAAGTGCTGACAGCACACAGGGTCCCCAGGGAGGGCTTAGGGTGACAGCATTGTCACACAGTCTGATTCATGGTCTCGGTATGATTTGCACACAATACCCTTACTTCCAGCCCAGTCTGGCTGCTCTGAGATGTGGGATATGTGGTCATGCCAAGCCCACAGCAGCTGTATTCTCTTTGGGCCACCAAGCATCCATGTGGGAACAAACCAGGCCTTCTCAGACCTTTTCAGCTCCCAGGTGGTGACAAGCTTCAATGGGAGGTGAGCCCAAAGAGGCAGAGCCACCAAGCATTGTTCCTTCCATGCCTGGGCAGAGAAGAGAGTGAAGTTTTGTTTTTAAAAGTGACCACAGTAATACCTGGCCACCTTTCTGTTTTAGCCCCCACTCATACCCCCTCACCTAGGTGCTCACCCAGCTGGTTCTTTTCTGTAGTTAGATGTGCTGCCGGTACCTTTAGAAACTATCAATAATTCACTTATTATACTTGATGCTTTGTCCATGTTGCTAACACCTTTAATTGGCATTATCTATTTTCTAGGGTCTTATGTTTCTTTACAACTAACTTTTCCCCATTATATCTATCTATCTATGTATGTATCTACCTATCTATCTAATCTATCTATCTATCTATATTTTTGAGACAGGGTCTTGCGGCAATCCTCCTGCCTCAGCTTCCCAAGTGCTGGAATTACAGGTGTGCGCCACCACGCCCAGCTTATGTGGTGCTGGGGAATCGAACTCGGTTACTTAGCACTTGATGTAGTGCTTGCTAGGCAAGCGCTTTAACCACTGAGCCATTCCTCCCCATCATATATATTATACATGTTATGATTGAAAATATGAAAAATATGAAAAAATATAAGAACAAAAATGAGCCACTGGGCCTAGTGGCACAAATCAGTAATCCCAACATTCTGAGAGGCTAAGGCAGGAGGACTGTAAGTTCAAGCCCAACCTGGGCAAGTTATAACTTAGTGAGACCCTGTCCTAAAATAAAAATAAAATTTAAAAAATAGGTTGAGGATGTAGCTCAATGTAAACACCCTGAGCCTGATCCCCAGTGTCACAAAACAAGAAGAAAGGAGAATCAACTATATTCTTAGTATCAAAGAAAGCTGCTATCAATATTTTGATATATATCCTTCCATAGTGTATGTAATAAAGCTAATTCTCATTATCTTGATAGTTAGACTGTATAAACATATCAGGAACAATGAATTTATGCATACAGAGTAACAAGGGAAGAAAACGTTAGGTTCCTGTGAACCTCTAGTCACATTTTCATCAACTGCTCAACATATAACCATGGTTTATGTAGTTTTCTGGTTAAAGCCACAATATATTTCATTGATTCATTAACACTGAACTCATGGCCAATAGCTCTATAATTTATCCCTAAATGAAACTTAAAATCCACAGGTAGTTTCTCTGTAAAGCAAATCATGGTTTTTTATTTTGCATTTTAGAACACCCTAGCTCATATGTGAAAGCATTTCAACAGTAAAATCACAAAACAAAACAAAACAGAAAAACCACCAGAAAAAAAACCATGTATGACTAACTGGACTATGAAAATGACACTTGTTATGCCAGGGAACAGAAACAAGCTGGCAAGGTGCACATCAGTACACTAACATTTCTGGCATTCTGTGCAAATTTGCAAATGACAATAAAAGGGCTGTAAGTATTAATTTTTGGCACTGCAAGTAAGTTTTAGTAAATAAAAGAATTTATAAACGTAGAATCTAAATAATATGGATCACTTACATTGCATATATTGTAGCATTCCCAGCCCTGACATTTTTGAATTATAGATCTTTGCTCAGGTCTGTCATTTATGCATTATACTTCTAGAAGAGGATTTGTAGCTGTATAAAGCATGGGGCTGGGATTGTAGCTCAGCAGTTAAAGTGCATGCACAGCAAGCACAAGGCTCTGGGTTTGATTCCCCAAAACCACGTAGACTAAGCATGCCTGCAATCTCAGCGCTTGAGGGGCTGAGGCAGAAGAACTGTTGTGTGTTTGAGGCCAGCCTGAGTTGTACATGGTACATTCAGGACCAGCCTGGAATACAAAACAAGACCTGTCTCAAAAAAATTATAAAGCGTATTACTTAGTATGTGTTCAAGGCCCTAGGTTGCATCTTCAAAACCAAAAAGAAAGAGAGAATTGTGAGTCTATTCTTTAAAGATCTAGCATTATCAGTTATGCTTTGCATAAATTATCTCTGTGTAGCCTTTTTTTTTGACAGGGTGGGGGTGATACTAGAAATCAGACTCAAGAACTTACTGTGTGACATCCTCAGCACAATTTTTATTTTGGTTTTGAGACAGTCTTACTAAGTTGTTAAGTTGCCCAGGCTCAGCTCAAACTTGCAATCTTCCTGCCTCAGCCTTCCAGAATGCTAGGACAATAAGTCTGTGCCAGAGCCAGACATGGCAGTAGCCTGTAGTGTGTGTGTGTGTGTGTGTGTGTGTGTGTGTGTGTGTGTGTGTGTGTGTGTGTGTGTGTGAAATGGTTAACTCGGCAGGAATAGGTGTCCAAGTTCTGCACATACCAAAGGTCTTCAGGACTAACCTTGAACCAACTGCTGGGAGATAAACTCTAAATCTTGTGGAATAGCCTGGCTGGTAAGAGTGTCACTGTGCTAGTCCCGGTGGTGTACACCAGTAATCCCAGCTATTTTGAAGGCTGACTTAGGAGATTTCAGTTTGAAGCCGGGAGAAATCAAGCACCCAGCAGGTCACACAGATAGTATTTAATTTTCCAACAACAGAATGTACAAAATAGTGTTAATGCAAGATAATTCACTTGAGCCTTGATGTCCAGGATTTTTACTGGGGATGGGGGATCAATTGTTATGGCACATCTATAGGACTGATCCTGGCTACTCAGGTGCCACCTCCCACATGTGTGAAGGACATGGTATGGCCCAGGTCCTCAGGTAAACAAGGACAAAAGATTACCATATATCACATTGTTTAAACATGAACTCTCTGGCATGGCCCAAGTTCACTGCCAAAGATTTCTTTCTTTCTTTATTTTTTTTTTTGAGGCAGGACCTCACTAAGTTACCCAGGCTAGCTTCCAACTCAATTATCCTGAAGAGTTCTGTGACTCCACCTAGAAAATGACTGTGACTAAGGGTAGTTTTAGGGATATCCTAATAAAATCCATTACATATCTCTATATATGTTTAAGATTCTTTGTATCAAGGAATATATTCTGTATTTTAATGGCAATTTAAGAGACTCTAAAAGGTAATTGGCAATATACTACACCTGATTTTTGCATTACCTCTATTTTTAGAAACTAATCCTTGTCAGCTGCAAGCCCACGATTGAACATCTCTCTGAATGTTTATTGGCCATTTGGCTTTTCCCCTCGATTGTCTGTCTCAGTTCTTTTTCCTCACTGCACTGTTCTTGAATTTAGAAAACAGTCAGCCCATTCACATATACACAAAGGAAATCACATTTTTATTTCCCTGTTGGTGCATAGAGCTTAGTGATTTCTATACTGCTAGTGATTTGCTTTGTATAAATAATCCCTAAAATTACTCACCCCTCAGGAATACCAGCTTTCCCCAATATCTCCTTTTCCTCTGCCATGCCTCTATTTTTAAGCCATGTCAATTTCACCTTCATCTCTCTTAGGCTTTCTTTTTCTCTAGGTAAGCTTTCCCTCACTGAATTCAGCTGGCTTTTCTTAATATGTGCTTTTTCTTTTTTCTTTTCTTTTCTTTTCTTTTCTTTTCTTTTCTTTTCTTTTTTTTTTTTGAGACAGGATCTCACTGCAGTTCTGACCTCACTAGATAGGCTGGTCCTGAACTCACTAGGTAGCCCAGGCTGGCCTTAAATTCAGTAATCTTCCTGCCTCAGTCTCCTGAGTATTGGGATTACATGTGTGTGCCACCACAGCAGCTTATGTGGTGCTGGAGGACTCGAACCCAGGGCCTTGTGCTTGCTAGGCAAGTGCTTTAGCCGCTGCTCTATTCCTCTAGCCTTGTATCTTTCTTTATACTACCACTTTGCAAAATTGGACCTTAAGAATTTCAATTTGGTTACTGTAACAACCTTCCTATACATCCGGTAGCTTCTATGTTAAATCCATCCTGTAGATGCCAGACTAACCTTGAGAAAGTACTGATTTCATTGTGTTACTTTCTAGCTCAAAATATTCAATATTCTCTTTAGTTTCTCTTAGTAGACACTTGAGGTTTGTAGGCCATGCAGATCTGGGTGTGACAAGCCCCGTACTTGGTTTACTCATGGCCTCAAATCCCAAGAGAAAGAGGCTGGAAACAGGACAGGTTCTCTTCGGTGTGGTTCATCCAAATGCACTGAAGTGAACTGTGACTAAGGAGCCTGAAGTAGTGGGAGAGGTCAAAGGCTGGTGACGGCAGATCTGAAGTCATTGTGAACTTGCTGGTCAATCAGCACGAAATACAGTGTGATCCGTGAGGACAAGATTGCATGTCATGGACGCACATCTTAACATCACACGCTTTCTTTCATGTGTGGCCTTTGTTTCTAGGAACCTCACTCATTTTGTTGCTGGTTTTGCTGAGGATCAAACCCAGGGCCTCATGCTCACAAGGCAGGTAAGAAGAAGTACATATAAAATTTGATTACAAAATAGTGAACATTCATTATGGATCAAGGTTTTGATGCTTGGGAAGAAGAAAAATCTGTACAATAATCAAGATTTTAAAATTTTAGGCAAGCTTATAACTAATCTAAGAATCTGGATATGCTGGTAATGTTTTGTATATATATATACTACAGTGTTTCTATATACATTTTAAAAACAGAAACTGGGCATGGCAGTACATGCCTATAATTTTAGCACTTAGGCTGAAGCAGGAGGATTGCAAGTTTCAGGCTAGGGTAGGCTACATATTAAGTTCAGGGTAGCAAGACCTGTCTCAAAAACCAAAAAATAGAATTTTATTATATTTCGTATCCTTTATTAAAACTACTCTAAGATGAACATTTAAGTAATCCTTAAAAATGAAACTTTCATAGGTATATGTATTTCATCACTTTAAAGACTAAGTGTAATTAAATCATGTCAATCAAAAGTAGATATTTAGCAATTTAATAATAGGTGAGCAAGCCATTTATTCTCCACTTACCCCCGGTCCCTCACCAGTTAGTATTTCCAAGACCATTTTTGTTTTTGACTATGCATGTGTTTTCATTTGTCGAATGTAAGCATATATGGCTGAGTGATGCTCTACCATTTTGGGCTATGGGCAAATGACAGTTCCACGTGTACACACAAACACACAGGCATGTGAAGTGCTTATCTGTGTCTTGCAGCTCACTCCTAAGCATTCTCTACTTGTTAGCCTCTGTGCCTCATAACTTGTTTTTCAAGGGATGCGAGGGTTGTGCCTCCTTCACTGTGTGGCCTCTCTGTGCATGCGTCCTGGTTGTGATGGACTCGGGTCATCGTAAGATGGTCAGGGGAGGTGGATAAAGCTCCCAAGGCAACAGCCTTTGTGCTGTGGTCTGCTGTCACCCTGCATCTGCTCACTCGTATGTCCTGACAGTAACCCTGACTGGCTTAGAAATGTCGGAGGCAGCTGTGGTTGAATCAGACACAACAGCGAAGCTCTCTTGATGGCCTCTGTTTCTTGCTGTCCTCTGGGGAAACACACTTTAAATGTGCCTGAATTGCATTTTTTGGCAGATTGTTACTGTAGAATATTGACTCTCTGATCTGAAGCCAGGCTTGTCCTTGAGATTGTCTGCTTTTTTAAGAGCTAATAATGAGAACTAATCAATAGTGAGGGTGGAGGATGGAGGAGAGGAAAAAAGAAAAATCCCTGATCACGTTCAGAGACCACTGAATTCTAAAGCTCTTTGGCTCTTGTTTTGTCTAATATTTTTCTCATTTTCAATGAAACAAATTTTTAGTGGACATTTTACAATTGAATTAAGATGAAGTAAAGTAACAAAACAAATAGAAAGATTTCCCTTTCTTTCTGTGAGTTCCCCTAACCTTTAAGTCTCACCATCATCGTATTCATGTAGGTCAAGTCCAAGTACAACTAACCCCCTGGGGAATTACATCATTTTCAGTGTAATGGAATTTCATTACTTCACTGGAAGCCTGAGAAGATGGAGGATTGGGTCCTGTCTGTCCCCTGGGTAAAGACAGATAAATACCTACCATTTTGACTGATTATTATTTCCCATGTCTAAAACAACCACTCAAGGAAATGCATATGCATGGGAAGAGGATGGTAGAAATGTAAGTCACTAATGATTTCCTTTTTTTTTTTTTTTTCTTTTTTTGGAGACAGGTCTTGCTCTATAGCCCAGGCTGTTCCTGAACTCACTGTTGTAGACCATGCTGGTTTTGGACTCAGGACAATCTGCCTGCCTCAGCCTCCTGAGTGCTGGAATTGGAGGCTTGGGCCACCACGCCCAGCTTTATGTGGTGCTGGGGAATTGAACTCAGGGCCTTCCACTTGCAACGCAAGTGCTTAAATCACTGTGCCATTCCTCCAGCCCCATGATTTCCTTCTTTAACTGGAATTTATTTTTGGGTAAGTGATTTATGGACTCTGATAGTTTGGTCAGTTTTGCTTTGTGTTAAATTCTACTTTATTTATTTATTTACAGGGTTGAGATCAAACCTAGGACCATGTGTGTGTTCCACAAATGATCTACCACTGAGCTATATCCAGCTGGATTATTTATTTTTATTTATTTATGTTTTATTTTGTGGTATGGGGGTTGAGCCCAGGGCTTCAATCTAAGCTGTATGTCCAGTCTGTTTATTCTTAATTTTGAGACAGATCTTGCTAAGTTGCCCTGGTTGTGCTTGAACTTGTTATTCTACTGCCTTAGCCTCCTGTTTGTCTGACACAGTCTCCCATGGAGCCTAGGCTGGACTTGAACTCCTCCTATCTCAATCTCCCAAGTGACAGGATCACAGGTGCTTGCCACCACACCTAGCTTGCTTTATTTTAAGGTAATTTTCCCATACTCCCTTGTCCAGATTTCAAGCCTTTGTGGAAGGTGACTCTGTCCCATGTGACCTGCTGCCCGTCCCCGAGTTGAGAAGTACTGTGTCCTCTGTGGATCACCAGCCAGAATAATTTTTTTGAGCTTTACTTTATTGTGAAGTGAAAAAAAGGTCATTTTCTCCCTGGCAGAAAATTTTGTTGGTGATTAAGTGGATTTTTTGTTTTGTTTTGTTTTGTTTTTTGTTTTGTGACAGGGTCTTGCTCTGTAGTCCAGGCTGCTCTTGAACTCACTATATTGCCCAGGATGGCCTCAAGCTCATGATAATCCTCCTGCCTCAGCCTCCTGAGCGTTATATACACTGCTCTTCTTTCTCACATACTCTACTATATAGTAACACCCTCTAAGATACTTCTGAGAAGAAAATAGTGTCTTTGAAGAACCTTTTTGTTTTTTAGTATGAGCATGGCTTACAAACAATTTCTGTTTTTATATTCTTGCTTAAAGTCCATGCTAGAGATGATGATGATGATGTGTGTGTGCATGTCTGTGCGTGTACAAAATGATACTTCTTAGTTGGATCCTGTGATGCAGGGCTGTATTTCCAGCATTCTGGGTGGCTGAGGCAGAATGGTTGCAGGTCTGAGCCCAGCCTGGGCAACTCAGTGACTTAGTGAGACCCTGCTTCAAAATCAAAAGTAAAAGTGGGCTGGGTTGTAGCTATACATGAAGACCCTGGACTTGATCCCCATGACACACACACACACACACACACACACACACAAAGATAATGCTTAAAGCTTCTTGGGCACTTCCTATGCACAGACACTGGGTGATTTAATGTTCAGAACTAACCTTTAAGGTGGGTATCATTACTGTACCCATTTTAAAGATGAAGAAATAGCCCAAGGCCACACAGCTAATAAGCAGCAGACAGGAACTCACAGCCCACACTTTGAGCTGTCTCTTATGTCGTGTGGTCCAGAAATGGGGACAAGCACATTGTGGTAACACTGATTATTTTAAATCAAATCTAGTAGTCTATATACTGTGAAAACAAGATTTTTTTTCTGAACAAATGTGTTTCTTTTATTAGCATGTATCTGTGATACATAATAATTGGCTTGAAAAATTGGTGTGTTGCTGTATTGCATCTTGATCACTTTTACTTCCCTTCCCCTTCCTCCTCCCCTCCAAGGCCTATCTTCCTTCCTTCCATCTCTTTTACTTTTTTTTTTTAATGGTTTGGTTTTCTCATATTACAGAAATGCCATGTGATATTTAATCTTCTGTGTCTGATGCATTTTGTTAAGCATAATGGCCTAAAGGTGCATCCATTTTCCTACAAATGATTCAGATTTATCTTTATGGTAGAGTAGTATTCCACTGTGTAAATAAATATATTACATCTTCTTTATCTATTCATCTGTTAGTGGACATGTTGGCTGTTTCCAAGATTTGGCTATTGTAAGTTGTGCTGCTATAAATATGGGTATGTACAGATCACTGTTGTATGATGACTTTAACTCTTTTGGAAAGAAACCCAGATAAGGTCTATCTGGGTCAAATGGAATATCTATTTTCAGTTTTTTGAGAAATTTCTATACTGCTTTCCATAACGGTTATATCAGTTTACAGTCTCACCAGCAATGTAGAAGGTGAACAAATATTTTGAGCTTAAGCTTTTGGCTAGTACTTTCCAGGTGGTATTTAATTAGATACATTCCTGGTACAGATAACAGAATAACACAGTTGGAGGTCTTTTGGAATTTCTCTTAGTGGAATTTGGCTATATAAACTATATGTAATGACATTTACCTTCCCCAAGAAAACCTTTATTTTTCTCCTCCTCCTCCCCCTCCTCTTCTTCCTCTTCTTCTTGGCATTGGTGGGGACTGAGCCTAGGGACGCACACACACTAGGGTGTCATGTCATGACCCAGCTATATACTAGGGAGTTCCTCCAAATTACAGTTAGTGGGGTCCCTTCCTACTCCAAGGTTTAAAGAAACCTCCCTTTGTTTTAGCTCTTCTTTTCCTATTCCCTTCTTCTCTTGTGTGTGAGGTGTGGGCACTACTTTGCCATATGAATGTGTTTTTATGTCCACATTTTAAAATTTGCTTTTATTTCATTCTTCAAAGCCTGCTCAGTGTCTCTGTAGGACTATTTGGCTTTGGTTTCCTCAGCTTCCCAAGGGCTAGGATCACAGGCATGTGCCACCATGCCCAGCCGATGTGGTGCTGGGAACCAAACCCAGGGCCTTGTGCTCACTAGGCAAGCAGTTTAACCACTGAGTTATTCCCAGTCCATGAAGCAGTTTTTCTTAAATAATCTGTGATATGGCTGCATACTGTCTTAGTCCCTTTGGGCTGCTATAACAAACACAAACTTATACCTATAGTTCTGGAAGCTGGAAGTACAAGATGAAATCATTGGCAGACTTGGTGTCTGGTAGGGGCCTGTTTTCTGGTTCATAGATGGGGTCTTCTAGCTGGGCCTGCATATATCAGACAAGGAGGACTCTGTCTCTTCACCCATTGTAACAGCACAGTTCCTTTTAGGAGGGCTCTGCCCTCATGATGAAGTAAGGCACCTCCTGAAGGCCCATTTCCAAATTCCATCATCTTGTGGGTCAGGTTTCAGAATATGAGTTTTAGGGTAGCAGGAACACTCAGACTGTCATACATGTACTTTCATTTAAATCTGAACTCTTTGTGATTAAACTGCTACCTTACAACTTATTAAAGCTGCCCAAACTTGAACGGTTAGAGAATTTCAGTATTAGTTCCAGCCTGTGGAAAGTCAGGTACAACAGTGTCCTTAAGTGCTACTGGGCTGTAGTTTTCTGTTTTCTGGGAGATGGGCAGGGGACAGGTAAAGCATATGGAATGGAATTAAGGTTCTCAGTCAGTGGCACATAATATTTCCAGTGAAAGATTGTCCTCCTGTACCTACACATATATGTATGTACATAGGTATGGATGTATTGTTTATTTAGTTATCGTACTAGAGAGTGAATTCAGGGCTCGGCAAATATTCTACCACTGAGCTATATCCCTGTTTTTTAAAAAAATTTATTATTTTGCAACTGTGCCCCCCTCCTTCCTCTTCCCCTTCTTTTTTGCAGCACTGGACACTAAAGCCTTGGTACTGAAGTACATCTCCATCCCCTTTTTATTTTGAGACATGATCTTATTAATGTAAGGCTGGCCTTGAATTTGCAATATTTCTGCTTTAGACTCCTGAGTAGCTGGATTATATAAGCTACTGAGTAGCTGAAATCATGCCTGGCTCCTGTTTTGTTTTGTTATTTCTCCCTTGTATTAGCTTTACATCAATGTGGCAAAATCCCTGAGGAAATAATCTTAATAAAAGGAAGGGTTAATTTTGGCTCATGGTTTCAGTCTGTGGTTGGTTGGTACCATTATTTAATTGTTCTGAGGTCTGTGGTAAGGCAGAACATTATGGCAGGAGGCATGTGGTGGAACAAAGTTGTTCACCTTGTGGTGTATAGTAAGCATACACAAACACATTCACATGTACACAGAGAGAGGGAGACAGAGAGAGAGAGACAGAGAAAGAGAAAGAGAGAGAGAGAGAGAGACACACACAGAGAGAGAATGAGCATCAAGTAAGATCCCAACACTATCCAGTATTCCCTTCAAGAGCACATCCCCAAGTACTTAATTTCCTCCCTCAAGGCTCCACCTTCTAATGTTTCCATTGCTTTCCATGCTGCCACAAGCTGGTGACAAAAGTTTTACCACATGGCCTTTGGGTGACATGTACAATCTAAACCATAATACTCCTTTCATTCCCTGTCTCACACTCTGTTCTCTTCCAAAGTACTCAGTTTAGAGGGCTTTCCCATGGTGATCCAAAAGGCTTGGAGCAGTCCACACATCTCTTTAAAAACTGCTTTCCAAGTGGGGCAATGTGATGCAGGCCTGTTATCCCAGCACTCTGTGAGACTGAGGAAGGAGGATCATGGCTAGTATGGGCAATTTAACAACTCAGCAAGATCCTGTCCAAAAAAGGGAGGGGGCGGGGACTGGGACTGTACCTCACTCTAAAGGTCCCGTGTTCAATTCCCAGTGCTGCAGAAATGGCAACAACAAGCAAAAATCCAGTTCCCAAGGAGGGACTGCATATAGCTCAATGGAAGAGTGCTTGCCTAGCTTTGTGAGGCTCTGTGTTTAATCCTCAGCACAATGAAAATACCCCAAATTCCTGAGCCTGGGATCTAGCTCACTGTAAAGCAATGCTTAGCATGCATGATATCTTGGGTTTGACCCCCAGCACAAGGAAAATGCCCTAAAATTCTCCAAAACAAAAATGCAGTTCCTATTGACCAATATAGGTGATTGTGGAAGAAATAACAAAAATATAACAATGGCCTGAGCATGTAGGTCAGCGGTAGAGTGCTTACTTGGCATGTGTGTGGTCCTGGGTTCAATCTCCAGCACTGAAAGAAAAACCACACACACACACACACACACACACACACACACACACACACACACACACAGTTACAAAGGAGTATAATGAGTTGAGTAATTTTTTAATGCAATCTCTTCTGTTATGAAGATTAAATGAAATCAATAACTTTGGGAGGATGAGGCAGGAGAATCACAAGTTTGAGCCCAACCCAAGCAACTAGCAACTTAGCAAGATTTTGCCGTAAATAAACAATAAAAATGGGCTGGGAGCATAGCTTACTGTGAAGGCCCTATGTTGGATCTCTAATACCCCAAAATAATAAATACAAGTGAAGTTAATAATAATCTGCTCTATATCTAATATAAAATTACAATAAAGGAAATATGGTTCTGTTAAGATGGTGATTTTGTGACCCTGGAGACTGAACCCAAGGTTTTCATAATGAATTACAACCCTATCCCTTTTTATGTTTTGTTTCGAGACAGGGTCTCACTGAGACACTAAGTTGCCCAAGCAGGTCTGGAACTAACAGTCCTCCTGCCTCAGCCACCCACAATGCTGAGATTACAGGCATGCACTACCACACCCAGCATGTTTATTATTTTAAAGAGAAACCGTATAAGCATTAGATAGCTTTCAAATATGGAATAAGCTACAGCAGCAGCAGGAATCTCTGAGTGTTAGCGAGGAGTCTATCTTTGTTGGTGTGTCAAGCCTTCTAAGATGGTGAGGGCAACTTACTGACCTGCAAAAACACAGTTCATACGAGTGTGAGTCATGGCTAATTGACTAATCAGAGTAAGAAAGACCCAGATGACTTCTTAGATTAATTCAGATCAGAGTGGATACTGATAGGGCTGCTGGTGAATGGCAGTGAAAGGCAGATTTAATTTATTTACTCTTTATTTTCTAGGTTTTGTAATTTTAATTACAGTGAGTAAAATAAAATCTCATCTAGCAATTTTTTTCTTCCCAGTATGAAAGGTGTTGACGCATCACATCTTTGGGTTGGGAAGATAAACACAAGGAAAAGGACTGGTATTTGGTGTGAATTAACATATCACAGGGCTCTTGTGTCTGTAAGAGGTGAGGAAATAAACACATGTGTTAATATGACTCCAACTGCAAAGAGAGGCTGTCAAGGCATGTGGGTTTGCTTGGCCAAATGTGATTGATTCCAAAAATGCAATTTCATTTGATGGATTTTGTTGTAATTAACACAGGGAGTTGCACCAACTCAGAACTCTTAGCCTTATTATCTTGGGAGAAGAGTCATGAAATGCATGCACTTATAAAATAGGATTTATATTTTGCAGAGGGTTTATAATGCTAATAGGACTTGGGGACCTTCTGGGATCAGGTAGTGAGGCTAATAGTTAGGGTTTCTGCTTTGCAATCTCAAGCACGGTTTACCTGGAACGTTTTGTCTTAAATGCTCAGAACTTGGGAGCTCTTCAGAGTGGGGACTTAGATTTGTTATTACTTATCATGAAGTGCCAAATTTATGGCTAGAGAAAACTGACTTTCTTTTTTTTTTGAGACATGGTCTTATGCTGTAGTCCAGGATGGGCCTGAACTCGTTATGTAGCCCAGTCTGCCCTTGACCTGAGGGCAATCCTCCTGTTTTGGCCTCCGGAGCTGACAGTCACTTTTTTATATGTACATCTGATTATGTAAATCTGGCAGAGTTCATGCCTGACATTTAGCATTTCACAAATGCATAAAATTTACATGAGTATGCTGATGTGTGTATGTGTGTCTAGATTTGCTTTACATTTTAATAATTAAGTAAAGTCTTGGAGACTTGTATGAAGATAAGGAAGACAGGATCAACAACAGGTAAACTAATTCACGGATTTCTTCCCACTGTGCAGAGGAACAATTCAATCCCCAAGGTTGTTAGACCCAGAACAGAGCTACCTAGGTAGCAAAGCTTAGGCGTTAAGGTGGGATCTACCTGCAGGTCTAACTAAGCTCAGATACCAACTTGGATACTGTCAAAGCCGTCTGCCCTTTCCAACCTCTCCTTGGGAAACTAATTAGCAGAATAATAAAAAGGCAAGATCAACTCATGTCTGCCTTGTTGGGGATATAAAAAACAGTGGTTCTAATTAGCAATAATTAAAATTTAATTAAGAAGCTCTTTGCAATCCTCCTCCGCCCTCCCTCCCTCTGCTGGTGCTTGCCAGCCCTTGGTTTGGAGCTGTTTTTATTCCTGTGGTGCTGAATCACGGCTTACTCACAAAGCCTCAGATCACAGCTTATCCTGCCTGAGCTCTAATCACTGCTGCCTTCCAAGAGGGACACAGACATACTCTAGATTTTAATAACACGGGCAATTACTTTCTTCAATTTTGTAATCATGAATTATGATTCATTTCTCCCCTTTATCAGCTGATTATAGATGCCACTGCTTTCCTCTTTTTCTTTCCTAAAAACTTTATATCTATTTCCCCAGTTCTACCCATCATAGGCACAACAGGAAAAAAAGACACCTTGAAGAATACTAAATATTTGAACCCAAACTTCAACCTCTGGGCTCTAAAATAATGCATGAGGTTAGCAAAGACTAAATAAACCACTGGCAAAAACCCAGATTACAAAAATAGTAGCGTTTGACTAGTAAAATAAATAAATAGAAAGGTTCATTGTTCCAGAGGGTTAAGAAAAACTAACACAGCACTTGTTCTTTTCAAAGCTTAAATGATAGTCTTAGTATTAATTTGAATTTAGCGTGTTTCACATTCCAAAGAAATTAACTAAGTGTATATTTTAATGATTACAGTGGTGAATCTTATGTCATAAGAATCCCTTGGTAGAAAAATAAACTCAAAATGTGACTTTGTCCTAGTTTTGGGCATGAGGATTAATCACACAGTTTATAGAGAGGGGGAAAAACCCTCCAAGAGTTGACAGTTCATTACGAGTGAAAGAAACAGGAAATAACCAAGAGCAGAGGGAAATTAGTTTTTTAAAAAAGCCACTGGACTAAGAAATATAACCCCGATTCTTAATTATTAAGGGAAGGGCTCTGAATCTGCTCCATTATCTTAATTATGTTTCTGGAGCAAACATTATTTCAATGTGATAAAAGATGACACGACACTAAAGGTAAAGCCCGAGCAGATGTTACATGAGTAACAAGCCAATAGGCCTCCATTCTGGTAATTTCTTCCCCACTAGACATGTTCTCATTAATCTGTGATTAATAGGATTTGAGTATAGTAAATGATGATGATCTATTGTCTGTCTTTGTCGAGCACCACGGAGGGAGTAATTTGTCAGCTCAGCTTTTGTGTGACTATTTAATAGCAAAGAGGGAGAGAGAAAAGACGCTAATCTTCTAATTGGCATCTATAGAGAAGAACTGGGAGAGTACTGCCTGTATGGAAATAGCTGAGTGTAATTCCTATGCCTAACGACAGCAAATGGACACTATCTGTGCCTTTCATGGAGCTGAGCTTTCTATAGAAAAAAAGGGGTGGGGATAAGGAAAAAAACAACAACAAAAGGCAACAGGAAGAGATCGTAAGGGCACCTTTATTAACCTCATTATCAGGCTTTTCCAACTGCAGTGGTTTGCTAAAAAATGGCAAAAGAAAACATCTACTTTTGGTTGCCCAGGGGATCTGGAGAAAGAAGGAAATAGGGAAGGAGAGAAAGGAGAAGTAAAAATGGTTAAGATGTGATGCGCATATGCAACAAGTCCTCAAGCTCAATGTAATTAATATGTATGGCAGGCATAACCTAACAAGAAGCATAATTTTTGGGAAAATAGTTGTGTGTGTGTGTGTGTGTGTGTGTGTGTGTGTGTGTGTAAAGCAATATCACCATCGCCACCTCCAACAATGACACAGAATGCCCTGATATTATGATGGTAAATGTTTGAATAAATCTTGAATACATCAAGTAAAAAGCTATTTTGAGAGTTTATTTGGAGGCTCTGGCCAGGGAGCATCACTACTGGTATACACCTGACTGCAGTATGGTCCTCCTCTACAGGAAAGTCATCTTCCTCTGCGGAGTGCACAGCCTTGGGAGGGACGCGCTCGGGGCAGTGAGGGAGGAAGGGACGCACACCTAGCTGGCTGGATCAAAAAGATGTTCTGAGTTAAAATGACCTGACTAGTTTGTCAAATCTGTTGTGGAACCGTCAGCATGTGCCTTTACCTTGACAGAATGGTGTACGAAATTACTGTATTTCTTCTCTATCTAAGTTTATTTATTTATTTGAGACAGGGTCTCACTCTGTAGTCCATGATGGTCCTGAACTCACTATGTAGCCCAGGCTGGCCGTGGACTCACGGCAATCCTACTGCCTCAGCCTCAGCTGGGATTACAGGTGTGCACCACCGCACTTGGCTTATGTGATGGTGGGGAATCGAACTCAGGGCTGTGCACTTGCTGGCAAGCATTTTAACCGCTATGCCATTCTTCATTCCTCCAGCCCCATCTAAGTTTAAAAACATTCTGTAGCCGGGCGTGGTGGTGCATGCCTGTCATCACAGTACTCGGTAGGCTGAGGCAGGAAGATTACCAGGCATTCTAGGCCAGTATGGGTTACACAGTGAGCTCTGGATCAGCCTGCACTACAAGGGTAAGACTGTCTCAAAAAAAAATCCGCACAGTTTTCTATAGTTTAGGCTCTTTCACGCATTCTTTCTTGGTAGAAATTAATAGGACAAGGTCTCAGTGGGAAAATATGCATGAAACTGACCAACAATTAGCACGTGCACAGCACATAAAGAGCTACTACTGATCAATCTCGGAGAGAAAGTGATGAAGAATAAAAACAGGCCGTTGATAGAACAGGAAGTCTAAAATGGGCAGTGAACATCAGAACACATGCTCAAGATATGAAATGAATAATGAGGAAAATGTAAACTCAAACAATCTGATCCCCACCCCTCACACTGCTCAACATTTAAAAAAGTTTTACTAGACCAAATGGAGACTTGAACTTGGGAGAAAAAATACATTTTGGAGGCCATCTGTCGATATCTAGTAATTGATGGCAATTTGTCAAGATACACATGGACGTATGCACTGGGACATTGTTAAGAATACTTATTGCAGCTTTGTTTACATTAGTGGAAAAGTGAAAGCCATCAGCATATTCATCTGTGTTATGGATGTACCATGGAACATTAGCCAGCTGTTTAAATAAATGAATGATTATACCAACCTGAGCAAGTCTTAAAAGGATAAGAGTAAGTGAAATAATAAAGTGAATTTCAGGGTATTTAGGGTATGCTATTATTAAAATATGATATGCAAAATAATTTAGTACCTGTATATCGGTTCATACATATGAGGTAAGATTAAAACCAAGCACAGGAAATGTTACACTGGCAAATCCAAGATAACTGGTATCTCTGAGGAAAGGAGGGGAATTACTTTGGGAGGGGAATAAATGCCAACAGTATTTCTGAGATTTCATCTTTTTTAAAAATCCCGAAATAAGTAAAATTAGCTGAGTATGGCTGCACATGTCTGTAGCCCCCAGCTACTTGGGAGACTGACACAGAAGGATCATTCACATCCAGGAGCTCAAGGCCAACCTGGGCAGTATAGTGAGACTCTTGTCTCAAAAAAACCCCAAACAAAACAGGAAAAAATATATAACAATGTCAAAGATCTGGCAATGATAAGTGTTAAGTGGTAATTGTTTCCAGTATTATTCTCCATATTTTTCAGAATGCTTGAAATAGTTAATTTTACAAAGGGAAAAAGTAAATGTTTAAGGTAAGAACAATTACGGTTTCTGTTTTCCAGGTACTCACAATGAGGCAGGCGAAGAGAAGCGTTCACAAGTTGCTACTGGACAGTTTGCTAAGAGTTACGTGTATGTAGAGACCAGCACATACTTCTTAGGTGCTCGACCTGAAAAATGTAGTTGACTTTTATTATTACTTATATTGAGACATGATATTTTTACCTCTTTATGGGATACAGTATGACTATTCAATACATGTTCACAAAGTGTAAGGGTTAAATCAGGATGATAAACACTTCTGTTCCTTTAACATGAATCATTTTCATGTTCAGAGCTTTCTTGTCTTTCTTTGCAATTGACTCAAGTGCCTCTTCAAATTCAGGACAAAGTCTGGAAGGTGTCAGCAGTTGTAGTTGTGGTATTGTGGTTTTTGTTTTGGGGCTTTTCTGGTAAAAGGATAAAGTCAAGATTCTAGCTTCTAAGAGTAGCATCTAAAATTATTAGCCTTCTTTATTGCTTTCATGAGCTCAAAATTATTTTAATTTCCTTGGCCTCGGTTCCTATGCTTGTTAAAAGGGAGAGGATTAGATGAAGAATCTTTTAAGGTCCCTCCTAATACTAAAATTTTAAGTATTTTTCCTTCTGGAAACACCCATTTTATATAAAACCAAAACAGAGGAACAAGATTTTTCAAGATTTGCCCCCAGACTAGTAACAAATACTCATTTATTCACAAAATATTGTAGGTGCTACCAAAAGGCAAAGAAAAGATTGCTCATGAAGTTGGAGTGAAACAATTCTTAAAGGGGTAATGGTTAGACTCAGAGAAGGCGATCTAGAAATTTGGACAGAGAAAATCTGTCTTTCTTCAAGAGCACGAGGGAAGGGAATGCTGGAGAGCAACAAATCAGATTTTACCATAAGCTCTACATACGCAGTCTAGTTACAGCAGGAGCTTCAAAGTCAGATTGTAATGTTTTGTCTTATACATAAAACTTCTGAACTTAACAGGATTCTGCATGGGTTGATTATTTTTAGATCAGGCCAGGAGCTGAACTTCTTTGGTCCCACATGCTGAGCTGCAAATATACCCCCTAGTGACTTACTGCCTATGTTACTTTGCTCTGTTCAATGATAATAACCTGAGGGGCAGTAAGCCCTTATAGCCAGCAACTCTCGCCCTTCAGGCTGTTGGTTTCCATTGAAAAACCAGTTCTCCCAGATGACAGTGAGTTAGAAATAGTCAGTCTTTATTCTTGCAGTTAAGGACCAACAAATAAGATATTAGGTATAAGACCTCCACAACCTTCTCAAATCATTTGCTTTTGTTTCTTACCCCTTTTATTCCAAGACTTTCCTTTCTTTAAAAATATTTTTCTTTGTGGTGCTGAGACTGAACTCAGGGCCTGTACCTACTGGGCCAGGGCTCAGCCACTGAGCTACACCACCAGTCCCACCTTTTCCATTTGACTAAGGTGGATTAAGTTGTGAAGAAAATACCGTGGGTTGGAAGAAGCTACTTTTTGCCATCCATTTTTTCTGTTTGAATTTGTCATCCATTTCTTTTTGACTTTTGTCCTCACTACTCTACAGAAAACACCCTACAACTAACTTCCTGGCTTAATCTAATAGCCTTTCATTTTTTAGCATAGAATTTTTTCCTTTTTATTTTTAAATAATTACAGACTCTTAGGAAGTTGTGAAAAATAGTAGAGAGAGGTTCTATGTATCCTTACCTGGTTTCTCTCAATAGTAACTTATTACTTAGTGTGATTTTTATCTTACATATAAAAAAATTGCATCTGCAAGTGGTAGCCCATGGCTGGAATCACAACTATTTGGGTGGCTGAGGTAGGAATATTTCAAGCTTGAGGGCAGCCTGACCAATTCAATGAAATCTTTCAAAACAGAAAAATCACTAAAAAGGTCTGGGGATATAGTACAGTGGTTTAGTTTATAGCACTACAGAAAAGAGATATATCACCCATATTACAAACAGCCATGTGTTACGTGTGTGTGTGTGTGTGTGTGTGTAGTTCTATGAAATGTTATCATGTGCATAGGATTTGTATCACCATAGAATTGTTCCATCACCATAAAGATTTTTAATCTTCCTCACCCACAGCTTGTCTGTCATCCTCCCTCTCCACAACCCATCCACCATGAATGTGCTCATCAGGCCCATAACTGTATTGAGGATGTGTGTAAATGAAATAATAATATAAATATGCAATCTTCTGATACTAGCTTAGTCTTGCTGTAAAATTTTTAGACTCATCCAAAGTTTTGCTCATATTACTAGTTTATTTTTTCCTGTTGTTGAGTATTTCAGTTTGTAACCATTCACCAGCTGAAAGACATTTGAACTACTTCCAGTTTAGGGCTACTATAAACTATCAAGTAGAGTGTTTTTGTTTTTTAAAATCTTGAATTTTCTTCACTTTCACCATTACTATCTTGTTTTAAAACAAAGCCAAACTCTCATTTGGATGCTTATGTTTCTCAGTTATCACTTCCCTTTATCTGGTATGTACCTAACTGACATTTGTGGTTCTCCAGAGCTCAGATCTTGCTAAGTCCTCCTCACCTCCCCAGTACTGGAGATTGAACATAGGGCTTTCATGCTGGGCTACAGCTCCAGCCTCTTTTTTATTATTTGAGTCAGGGTCTTGATACATTGTTAAGTTGCCCAGGTTGGGCTTGAACTTGTGCTTCTCCTGCCTTGGCCTCTCAAAGTGCTGGTATTATAGGTCGGTGCCACCAGGCCTGACAAAGCAACTACTTTCTAAGAAAGGTTATGTACTCTCAGAACTTCCAATAGCATTTTGTGTGTGTGTGTGTCCTACTGATCTACATTTACAGACAACCATTATAGCTGTTTGCATGACTCTACTTGTATATTGTACTGGTACCACTATATTGTCAAAAACTGAACTTGTCTGTTATCTGCACCCTGAGATCCTTCCTATTATCACCACTCTCCTGGTTTCCTATGGTCCTAATCTTGTAATCAATTTGGACTCATTCTTTCTTTAGTCTTCCACATTCACCCACCAAACAGTGAGGCCACCTTTTGGTGAGTAATCCTGAGGATACAAATACCTTCATATACTTTGTCTATTTACAGAAGGTAATCCACATATATCTTCTCCAGAACTCTTTGTAACCAATTTTTCCAATCATGTTCCTTCCAAGTCTCTAAGCAAAGGCAACTATTGGCTATACTCCATGAATCCACACCGACTCATACCTTTAGTTCCTACTGCTTCCAAGCAAAATGAATAATCAAGAAACACTGCCCAGCATTCTACCTTCTGGGAGAACATTCCATTCCCACTGTCCTTCAGACTGCCCCTGTGTCATGCCATAGTGTTGCATGTCCAGCAGCGATCTGTAAATCAGACCTGGTTTCTCTCTATGTCAACCGATTGTAAGGCAGTCCCCATGAGGCCATAGGTGCTGGCCGAGAGAGGAAGTAGACTAGCAAGAGTGGGGCCTGGTTATTCGGGTCACGTTGTCATGTAACTTGTCATTCAAGGCTTTGGTCAGCCTGATCTATTTACTACTTCCATTCGATGGTGGAATACTGCTGTACATACCCAAGTTTATGGCTTAATGGGTCAAATAATACACATTTTTGAAAAAAGATAGGGCCTCCTCTATAGCCCAGGCTGGTCCTAATCACCATTCCTCTAGCCCCCTAACTTCTAATGGGAAGTTCAGTTTGCATGATAGCTTGATGGAAGAAAATGGATGGCTCCTGAAAACATCATAGACAGTGAATTATCATAAGCTTAACTGGGCAGGGACTCCAATTGTAGCTGCTATTTCAGGTGTGGTCTCATTGTTCAAGCAAATGAACACATACTTCAGCATCCAATATACAGCTGTTGACCTGGTAAAAAGGACTTCTTGGGTTTTGTTAATATCTCAAATCTCCTGGAATAAATGTTATGTGAGAGTCAATGTCCAATAATCTCTAATAACTCAAATAATTTCATTTTGAAGAAGGCTGGGAGAAAGATTAACAGTATGAATTTTTGAAAGCACAAGAGTATCTTTCTTCAAGAAGCCCATTTCTCCCTTTTATTCTAGGATTCTGTGTCTTACATGTGCTCATGTGACTTGGCAAGTAAAATGCAGCAATTACTGATAACAGTGTGTCAATCTATCTACATGTATGCGTGTCTGTGAAGACAGGCATTTATTATTATTAAGCAGACATGTGTGTGGGGGGTGATCCACTGGGGACACCTTACCAGATACGGAAGCCTTTAGCCCTCTACCCTTTTGTTTCTAAATAAAGACCTCTTATTCTGGGGGGGAAAAAAAGCGTAACATGGAACACCTGCTTGGGTCTCCTCTTGGCTTCTCGGCCAAGAGCCTTTCTTTTTTCTTTTGTTTTATTTAATAAACTGTTGCTTACTTAAAAAAAAAGCAGACATGAATGCCTTCTTATTTATTAAAATTGGGCTTATTATTTCCTAACATAATGTAATAAGTTAAAATAGCTTTTTAGTAGCTGTGGTACAGGAAGAACAAAAATGTATCAAATCCTTGAAAGAAATTAAGAAGACAGATTTTGTGAGGGGGAAAAGAGGAGTGAGGAGGGTAAGAGGGGGCAGAAAAGGGAAGAGAAGTAAAAATAATCAAGATGTGATTTGTAAATAAAAATAAATGAAATGGCATAAATGTATCAAATTTTTTTTGCTCATGACATTGTTATAATTATATAAATAGCTTCACAAATACTAAAAATGGTTGATTATTAATTTTTGCAATGCATGTGTTATGGTTTGGATCTGGAATGTCCCTAGAATCCTCATGTATTTGGATGTAGTGGGACACTGATGGAACCAAGTGCTGTGAACAGGTTGGGGCCTGGTTGGAAGGGGAAGAACACTGAGGCTTGACCCAGAAAGGAGGCTCACTGGGGCTTCACCTGGAAGAGGTGGATTACTAAGACAGGACCTGGGAGGGTGGGTGCTCGTTCTGCTGCTCCTCCCTTGCTTGATTTCCTGTCTGTTATGCCCTAAACAGCTCTCTTGCTAGACCTCTGCCATGTGCTTCCACCATTGCCAGCTGCCTGTAAATGGACTGAACCCTTTCGAAAGTGTGAGCTAAAGTAAGTCCTTTCTCCTGTATGGCTGTTGGATATTCTTTCCGAGCAATGAGAAAGTAACTAAAAGAGAATATAATTGCAATTAGATATTTAATTCAAAGACTAATTTGATAGGCCTGTCTGGCTGGGAGATCTCAGACACGTTACTTAACCTCTCCAAATATCCACTCTCTTATTTGTAAAAACAATATTCTCACTACTGTAAAGTTGTAAAGATCAAATGAGACGATGTGTGTCAACACCTCCTCTAAACTCTCAAGTCCAGGTGCAGTTCAATAGTGACCATCATATTTATCAAAATAAAGAAAACTAGCATTAGCAACTGAGACTGCACAGGGATGAAATGCTCCAAGTTAGTCCACCATATACAAAGAAGCTAAGGGACTGACATCTTCCTTTACTTGCTGAGACAGAACAAATGGCTTTGTATAATATAACTGACCAAAATGCCCTAAATGTCCTTGTTGGGTGGGCTACCACAACTGATGTACTAATAAGCCAACAGCTCCTCAGAAAGTGGTGTTGACTTCCTGCAGGAACATTTAATTTTTCTTTTTAAAAATTCTGCAAGCTCTTCTCCTTTTTTCATCATTTCTGGCAGCACTTAAGTGCTCAGGTCCCAGAGTGCAGTAAATCAATGTATAATTGTCACTTACAGCGCAAAATAAGAATTGAAACTCTTGCCAGTTGAAAAGGTTGTGACCAGTACTGTGATTTGCTTCCCCCCCTTCTTTCCTTTTTAAAATTTTTTTATTTCATTTTATTTTTTGACAGTCTTGCTGCATAGCCCAGACTCGCTTGAACTTGTGATTCTCCTGCCTCAGCTTGCTGGCTGCTGGGAGTACAGGTGTGTACTACCACACCCAGCCTGATTTACTTTTTGATTACATGTATGAGAATCACAGATCCCAAAGTGGATGAACCCAGCCACTGGAGATTAATCCCAGGTATGCTCTATCAATGAGCTATATCCTCAGCCCTTTTTATTTTTTAAAAAGAATTATTTTTCAAAGAAGTGTAAAGACTTTTTGTTGGAGAGAATCCAAAGATACACATTTCATAGTACATTCTTTGAGCAATTTGGTAGATGTAAAAATACTAAGTAGTTGAAAAGGGGAAAAAAGTGAGTATGTCAACACACCAAACTAAAGGAAAAATGCAGGCATGGCTAGTTATGATCTTCATATGATTTTAAAAGAACTAAATGTTAATGAAGAGAACTGAAAACACCAATTTCCTTAAACCTCACTGGTTATTTGGCAAACATCATTTCCCTAAGGATCTAATACCAGAACTTTATCTGTTTCTAAAATGCCACTGTAAAGTTCATGTCTGCCAGCTAAACACTGTGTTGGTTACTGTTGGGTTATTTATAAGCAAAGAAGGACAAGTAAAGCCATAAATGCCATGTCAACATATAGCCCCATAAAAGCAAGCCAAGGTGTCAGGGTCTATAGCAAACCAGGGATAAGTTCACAGGAGCTGAAGGAAAAGGAGGGGTCACTCAGGTCAGGATGAAGGCTCCACTTGTGGTTTTGTTGTTGGCATGACTTGTGTTGCCCAGGGTTTTTGGAGATATGACATGGATTTGCAAAACAAAGATACCAATAAGGAGGCATGACTGAACACTGTTTCAATATTTGTGGACTGTCTTCCCTGTGTGTGGGAGGAGGAATGTGGATGTGTGTGCACACATGTTTTTGGGTATACACTTCAGTTTTATTTTGACTTTTCTCTGTGGCAAGAATCAAAATGATGACAGAGCTCTTTACAGTAGGTGGTGGCCAAATTTAGACGATAAGCCATATAACTAACAATTCTCCATATCCTTCCCAGTGTAGAATCTTGCTTAATTTCAGACTTCTGGCTATATTTTGAGCTTTACTTTTCAGATGCTTTTATTATCCAACAATTGAGTTTGCTTTTTGCTTTGCTTTTTCATAAGCAAGAATGCAGATGATGTCCATTAATATATCTCATGTGAATGTTCTTTTTAGTCAGTAAAAAGATGGAATACTATTTGCTTGGCTGCCAGGAATGAGAAAATGATGAGTGAAAATGGTCCGCTAAGAACATACTTCCCAACCTCTGAGCTATTTTACAACAGAAACCTCAATATCACCTGTTATCTCAGGTGGGTACTGGGGCACAGAGCAGGTGACTAAGCATCTTCAAAAGCTAACAGGGAAAAGAAATGTATAGCTATGTAGACTGGAAATGTTCACATGGAAGATGATGACATTTCAGTTGATATTTTTAGGATAAAGGATCAGTGCCAGGGGAGGGACAAACATGTCCCAAAAAAGCCAGTATGGGAAATCACATGGTGAGTTTTTGCCAAAGTTACACTGTTACCTATGACTGAGAGCCAATGTGAACAGGAACTGAATGAGAACAATCCCCCCCTGTAGACATTCATTAATACATAAGAAAACTCTAGTGTATTACTGAACATGTAGTAACTCAGTGTGGAAATAGAGGCCACTCAGATGAGAATGAGCAGGGGCCATTTCAGAACTTGCTGTCCATGAGAGCTGGCCAGAACCACTTGTATTGATTGACACAAAGGCAGCCGAGTGGGAAAGGTTTAAGGTGGTCAACAGGAGGGCTGCGGGGTGTCCTGATTGGAGGTTGTTGGCATGCAGAGGCTGTAGGTGAGCCAACCAGAGCCCACATCCAATGGCACTGGTTAGGGGTGTGAACTTGATTTTGATTCCAGTTGATTTTAAACTTAAAGCTGATGCAAAAAAAAAATCTACCAGAGAAGCTGTCAGTTATTAATCAAATCCCAGTTATTTCCAGCCACCTATTACAGGGATAAATTTGCTTTCTGAACTATTTACTACAGACAGTGCTGACTGCCTACCTGTCTGACGTGTACAGGGAAGGCTGGCTTTCTGGGCTGTTGCCTGCAGACTGTGGGTCAGCTTGTTTCCCATCTGTACAGCGAGGTCCTTGTCCGTTTATGAGCCCAGTCTCTGCAATAACACAGAAAACGGTCCAAAGCTCCTCTGAATTGCTGGGACAGTGAGAAAGGACGGGTGATCTTTTAGAAGCATGGTGTCCTGTCAGTACGAGGAACCACGTTTCCAACCTTCACAGTGGCTGTGCTACACCATAGCAGGTACCAATAACATAATCTTGACCAGCCACTTCTATACTGTGATGGTATTTTCTGTGTATATGTCTTTTTCATAAGCCAAAGAATTTCATGGTGTTAGGTCCACGAACTGTGGCATCTTTCCCTTTCCTCAGAATGTGTACTTGGAATTCAGAGCTCCATAGAAAAGGACCTTGCAGGTTTCATCAAAAGAAATTCCTTTGATTCTTCAATTTATGATCTTGTTTTTCTCATTCCTAAAACAATGTTCGTTAGCCATTTACTAATCATGCAGATTTGCGGGTTAGTGAATCTCTGACGATCTGTTCTTAAAATAAGCAACTTTAGAGAGTTGGATTTTTGTCTTTCAGTTCTGGGAAATCAAACCCAAGGCATTGCACAGACAGGCAAGTGCTCTGTGTCTGAATTTATGGATTGGGGAAGTGCCAGAACTTGTCCCAAATGACACAGAAATAGGTACATGTAGATAATAGATAGATAGAGAGTTACACAGACAGATGGATACAATCTAACTATAAATCAGATGTTGTCTTTTTATTGATGAGTTAAGAAAGTCAGAAAACTAAGGTGCCAGGTTAAGTTGGGAAGGGATAGTAGGTGTCATATTTGGCTAAAAAGATGGCAAAGAAAACCTCCTGAGTCAATTCAAGAAGAGGCCAAGGAGCCAGGGAGGAATGAGTCTTTTAAGCAGAAACTGCAAGATGTGCAGAAGAAATCTGAGGAGCTCAAAGCACAGGAAGCAAGGAAGTGTCCTGGTCACAAGAAGAATTAAGAAACATGACAAAAGCAAAAACAAAAATAAAACCCTACTCTCGGTGGCAGAGACACAGGCAACCCTTGTTTCCACTCCTGTTTAAACATGTGGATTTCCTGCTCTCTAGATCTCTTCCCCATCTCTGGGACAACATATAGGACACTATTATCTTAAAGGGGGAAGGGATTATTTATCTCCTGGTTTCAGTCCATAGTGAGGTGGCTCCAGCGCAGAAAGGGCATGGAAAAAGGAATGGGGAGGGTCTCATTAAGTTGTCCAAGCTGGCTTTAAATTTGCAATCTTCCTGCCTCAGCCTTCCAAGTAGCTGGGATTACAGATGGGTACCCCTGCACCTGGCAAAGATGAATGCCTCTTAAAGTAAGTGTGGTGTGGCTTCCCTTCCCTGAATGTCTTCTGCTGAGGTTGTGAGGAGGCAGGGCTAGCATGTGTGACAGCAGCCCATGCAGATGAAATACCCAACGCCTTCATGGGAAGTGGTTAGTTTCCTAATTTAACATAAAAAATATGTAAGGCTGTGCAGAACAATAATCTTGTTTCAGAAATAGCATTTGGTGAATTTATTTTCATCAGAGAAGAGTTGATTCAACAGTGTCAGTCTCACTGGAATGAACACAGAGATAAGGCAAAGGCAGGTAGGTGATGGGGAGCCTAATACTAATTCTGTATTTTAAGTCAACAATTAATATTTGCTTTTAGTGAACTCAGGCTTCCTATTACTGGTGATTTTTCTTTTGTGGGGATGGGAAGGATAGGTATCATCATATTTAAAATTATATCAAACAGAACTTTGAAATTGGAAAAATAATCAGTCCATGTAGAATTAAAGTCAAGCTTTAAACTCTGACGTCCTTTCTACTGCAAATTAAAGAACAGTATTTTGATAATTTGAACCAAATATAGCACAGAAGCAATTGCTAAGTGTTGATAGGTAAAGGAAAGAAAGCGTAACTCAATCCACTAGGACGATTTGGGTCCAAAATGAAACAGTTTTCTCTTCCTGCTAGTCAGGCAGAAATCTAATTACTCTTGTCTGATCTATTATGGCGAGGGAAACCTGAGAGGTATAGATTATAGACAGCTTTATTGATTTTAATCTTAGAAATCAACAAGTGAAGGTTTTACACTTTGCACACAGTTACTTAACTGTTGTTAAGAATGAAGCCCCATCAATAATAATAATCTTTGGTTTTACTGAAACTTGATCTAGTTATGAGGTTGGATATTTCACAGTCCCTTTATATGTGAATGCTTTAACAATAATCTCCAAATCTTTTGTTGTTGTTGTTACTGGGGATTGAACACCAAAGCCTTTGCACTGAGCTACCTCACCAGTGCTTGCCTTTCCCTCCACACTCCAGAGCTGTGCTCTGAGTACTTTCCAGTCCCTTTTTACCTTTTTTTTTTTTTTTTTTTTTTGAGAGTCTCACTCAGTTGTTGAGTTGCCTATGCTGGGCTTGAACTTGTGATCCTCCTGCCTCAGCTTTTCAGGCGTTGGGATTACAGGTGTGTACTACGATGCCTGGCTTCATGTTGAATACTTTCTTCTCCAGGCTGGCCTCACATTTATGGAAATCCCCTTGCCTCCGCCTCCTGAGGGCTGGGATTATAGGCATGTGCCACTACACCCAGCTAATTTTTATGTGGTGCTGGGAATCAGATTTTCAATCACTGAGTTACACCTTCAGCCCCTCTGTGGGACTACTTTTTATGTCACATAGTGCTTCTGAAACCAGAACCAAGGAGACTCTAGGACAAGCTCCGGGAAGGGTGGAAGCATAAACAGTTGAGCTGAAATAAGCCTCTTTTCCATTAGATTGTCCAATGGCTCCATGGGTGGCACATGGGAACACGGCAAGCACTAGGACCGGTGTCAAATGGAATCCCCCCCAACCCCCCCCCCCGCCCCCTTGTGCTTTCCTTGGTGGCGGTGCAGTCACAACACCTAGTTTCTGGACCCAGACCTGCTCCTTAAAAACTGCATGACTTGGTGTGGACGTCTAGTGTGGCATATGGCTGACAGTGTCTTCATTGATCCCTCACTTGCTACTCTTCTTTATCCTTTGAACAACTCTTTTAAGCAAATGGAACCCAAACCCACCCTTCACCAACCCCTCCTGTTTGTTTCAGAGGAAGAAACTGACTTTCTTAAAGGTTAGATAACACAACACAGTAACAGGTTACACAGCAGAGAAAAATTTTGAAGACCAGACGAGATAATGCTTGAGAAAGAATTCTGAAAACTGTCAGATGCTCGCTGAAGTTCAACTCTTTCCACTGTTCTTTCTTTAGTCCCCAGCAAGGAAAGTAAAAACCTTGCTTTCCAACTGCGCTTTCCAGACAGCTTCCCTGGACTCCGCATTAACATGACAACTGCTTCCCTTTCCAAAGAGGGCACAGTTAGTGTTTGCAGATGTTCCTAAGTCCCCACTGTCACAAATGGCAGAAATGGTTATTTTGCCAAGCTGATGACAGGCTCAAGAGGAAAAGAGTAGAAAACCCACTTTCCCCACTACTCCGTTAGAATTTACTAAAATCTCACTGTGTTAATGAGATAGTGACTTCTATTGTGTGTGTGGGAATCAGCTGATGATGCCTGCATCCAAATCCATCTCTTGGGAAGGGTCACTCTCTGCTCTTAAAACTTTACTGCCTGGTCTCTCTTTATTCACACCAGCCATGGCCCGTATCCTATTTGTCAACCTCACAAGCACTGGGCTTGAAAAGGAGTAACCCTCCGATTATCTTGGTTGGTGTGTAGGGAGAGATAAGCCCTTCTTCCCAGCTGCCTCACTGGGGATGACTGGCAACTCCTTCCCAGGGGCGGCTACACAAGGGTCATGCACACGCCCCCCATTCAAAGCTCTCTTTTCCCTGTGGCTGTAACTTACCATTAAAACAATTGATTTTCTTATGGGAATATAACACCAAACACTGGGGGGCAAGAGGCAAAAATTCATTCCCACATTCTGACTAGGGCTGTGCAATTTTTATACCTCCCAACCCCTGATCCTGATGTTATTAATGATATTTTCTAGCCCATTTTGCTTCCCAGGCATCAAATGATGCATTTTTGATCCTCACTTATTTAACTGAGAAGACTGAGGGAATTCTCAGCAGGCTAATTATAGAAAGCATTAGGAAGAGCCGTGGATTGAGAAATCTGGTTATATACCACTCTACCACATGTCACACCAAGTGATTTTTTTTTTTTGAAGTGTGTCAGGTTTCTTGATCCATGAAAAAGAAAAAAAAAAAAAGAAAAAAGAAAAAAAAAGAATTTACTGTTTAGGGCTTTAAATAAGATGAGTGAAATACATCTAAGTTTGTATCTGTGACCCATATTGGCTTACAATTGTTCTGCTCCATCAATATGCCAATAAATTTTCTTGTCTTAAAATCTTCTTCTAAACTCTTATTTGTCTGGAAGCAGCATGGGGCTTCATAATTAGTCGATTTTACTATATGATCCCACTTCTCAGATCTGGACCTCAGACATTAGAACAGGGCCTGATGACCACCCAAGACTCATGGAGCAATTGTATTCCTTGAAGCCAGATGCTGAGTCAGTTCAAAACTGTAGGTGGCCAATATAGGCATACTGCTACTTTTAAAACACTTTAAATGTACTTTTAGGTTGTTTTATATAAATTAAATTTAAATTACATATTAAATTAAATTATAATTAAAGAAATTATTATTAAAGTATATTAAGAAGTTATATTGTCATTACAGAAAATATGTTTAGCCATGCCTGAGGGCACAGGCCTGTAACCCTAGCACTCTGGGAGGCTGAGGAAGGAGAACTGCAAGTTTGAGTCCAGCCTGGGCAACTTAGTGACTTAGCAAGATCCTGTCTCAAAAATAAAAAATGGAATGGGGATGTAGTTTGGTGTGAAGACCCTGAACTTTATCTCTAGTACTGACAAAAAAGAAAAAAAAGTCTGTCTTAGGCCCCATCACAGCTAGCCATGGTTTCCCTCTAAAATTTACAATTATTTTATTTTGTACTCTATATGTCTCACAGTAACTGTAGCTTTCTAAGAATTTTTTGCATAAGCAATATTGTAGTAATAGCAGAATAATTAAAAATATCTTCTCTCCCACCAAATCAGTAGTTTCACTTTTCTAAGTTCTCTTACTGTAATATATGCATATATAGCTATACATAATTGAGATGACAGCATAGAGATAATTGTATAAAATGATCAATCTTAATTTCTGTAGATGGCGTGAGGTAGGAGGCCCACTGTGATATCTTGTTGAGCCAGTATCATTTGTTTAAAAGATTTTTTTTTCTACATTGAGTTGTCTTGATAGCCTTGTTGACAATCAATTGATCCTCAGTGAGAGGGTTCATTTCTGTAATCTCCATCCTATTGTGTTGGTCAAAAAATCTATCCTTATGCCAGTATCATTTTGTTTTGCTAGCTGTAGCTTTCTGGTGGAATTTGAAAATGACACGGACTCACACTAGGAACACAGGCGCCTGACATGTCAACACTGTCATCACCCAGAGTGACTGCAGGAGAAGAGCAAATAAAAATGCCACAGACTTTCCTACCATTTTTACATTGCCTTCTTCTTGACCTAGAACTTATTTGATTGCTGTAAACCTTTGACTATTTCCAAGTTCTGATGAGGTTCAGTTTTATGTTTCTGCTTGCTTTTCACTACTCCTGTTGTGGGGAGGACGAAAAAGACAGTGTGGGGCTGCTTACTTCACTGGTTTGCTGATACCACTGACATTAGTTTTTTCTTTTTTTTCTTGTGTCCTAGAGTCTTGTGCATACTAGGCAAGGAGTTAATATACTGAATGTTGCGTGTTATTTTTTCATTTCTGGGACAGAATATCCAACTTCCACAACTTTAGGGAGGAAAGATTTATTACAGCTCACAGTTTCAGAAGGTCAAAGTCTGTTCATGTGTGGGCAGCTGGCAGTGGTGGAATCACATGGTAGGGTAATCAAATGGCATGGCCTAGCCAGAGACAGAGGTACTCAAGGCATAACAGAACTGAGGCAAGTAAGGGAAGAAGGATGCAACCAGCACACGCCCCTTCAGGTCAATCCCCAAGCATCTGCCCCTTGCAGCTAGGCCCTACCTGCCAACAATACACAGTATCCATAGGTACAGGCAGCTTTTGGGGTACACTCCAGATCCAAATTACAATTACCAATTTCTTTGGTTTACAAAGTACATCCCATTTCTGTAGTGAATCAGCATTTCTGGAGTAGTTTGAGACTTTATTTGTTCAGTTTATTTTTACTGTAATGACAGAGATTGTTCCCAAAGATGACAGTAATTTTTATATTCCTCTATATCATTAGTTCTCAGCTTGGCTATACATTAGACTCACCCATAGAGTTTCAAAAATAGAGTTGCAGATGAATCCTCTTTCTCAGAGAATGAAAAACTCTGAGGGCAGTAACAAAAGAAATGAGTGCAACTAGAATTCTCCCTAGAGCTCAGTTATGAAGTATGATATATCTTTTAATATCGAGCCAACTATTATGGGAATCACAGTCAAAATTATTCTTGAATAATGAAATTAAAATTTACCTGCACAACTTATTTATGAAAATTCTAACACTTTTATTATTGAGTATTTGTTTCAATAAAGACAGAACATACCATTTAAAGCTAATAAATAATTAACTTTGACAGCAGTAATATGTATACCTGAAGTAGTTTTTTACTGCCCACTTATTACAGTAGAACCTGAGTACTCACTGTTAATTGGTCTTAGGAGGCACCATGAGTGCCAAATGTCAGTACCAAACAAACTGGAAAAGGGTAGTGAGTTGCAAGGAAATCCACTCAGACAAGTCCTTGTTTGCCCATTAGGTATCAAACAAATGACAAGTACTGGGGCAAAATTTTCATGTCAAAGCATGGCAAGTACCAAATTTGATGAATTTCAAGGCAGCTGAGTGCCAAGATATGGCTATGCATATGTGTGACTTTTTCTAGCTATAAGTTCACTGTGTGCATAATTCAGTAGGTAATCTTTCAAAATGAAAATTTAATAGCATTAAATATAATGTTTAGTACTTCATATAAATATTATTAGTTTTTGCAGTGCTGGGGATGAAACCCAGAACCCCGTGCATGCTAAGCAACCACTCTATCACTGAGCTACATCCACGTTTCAAATATTTTATTATATCTTAGTAGGAAAAATGGAACACTGAAATGTATCTCTAAATATATAGGTCCACGGTCATTAGTAATGTGATAGTATTGTTTACTTATATATCATTAATCTGCTTGGGACTTTTAACTTTTAGGAAAATACCCACCTAATTTAAATCACCAATTCAAGAATAATAGAGATTTTCCATGGAGTACAGGTAGACTCAGCTGGTTGCAGGCCCTCACACTGTCCTGCTCCCAATGCTGTCCTCTGCAGAAGCCACTTCCTTCCTTTGTCACCTCCCTTTACCTAGTCAAAAGCTATCTAGATTCTCCCACTTCAGTTTAGTCTCCAGGGGAAAGGTTTTAGCTCATTTATTTCTTTCCCACAAAAACCAGTCTATTTTTCTTTCCCTTTTTTCTTTAAATTGCCAGACCAAAAAGCAAACAGACAAACAAATAAACAAACAAAAACCCTTCACATTCTTTTTCTAGTAAATTAATATTTACTCCCCAAAGTAGGTATTATAAGGAGCAAGCCTCAGAACAACATTTTAAACTTCCTTTTCATAAAAGAAACTCTGACAGAAGGCTACCCTCAAGAGGGTTGTCTGGTAGTTTTGGTAGTACTGTCTCATTTCTACTATTGTTGCGTGATTAGTATGGTGGGAAGTATTAAAGAAATAGATGCCATAGACAGAATCTTCACACAGTTGTCAGCTTCTCCTCCCGGGCATGCACACTTGGTGTTGTCTCTGTCACTTAACTTCCTCTACTGATTTTCATTCCTTTTACTGAAGAAAGTTCTGACTGGTTTACTCTATGACAAAAACTCTCTATAGTTTAAGAATCTCGAGCTCTCCATCTTTTTTTTTCATATTGGCAAGAGGGGCAGGGATCAAAGTACAGAACTGGGACAGTTGCTGCTTACGTCTGTGCTTTAGCTCATTAAGTGCTGATCACCAGGAAGGCAAACAGCCTGTCATGAAATTTGCTTTGCAAAGAATATAATAAAAAAAAAACCTTATGAAAAGAGGCAGAACAGAAGGTGTGTTTAATCTGTTGTAATGTTGGTTAACCCCAGTTTCAGACCGAGAGCAATGATACTTGGAAAAAAATGGGGAATCTGCCTGTGGGCAACATTTACCCTGATGTAGAGATGGCTACAGAAACCTAAACATTGGAAGTTTTCAACATACAAGTAAGGACTTATTAAAGGAATTAATGTCTCTGAAGGCTCACAAAGCAATCCTCTTTTCCTACAAGATGGATGAAAGGCAGAGATTTCAAAATGTTTGCTAGAAAACATCAATAGCCAATCCTCTTGATTTAATTTTTTCAATCCCTCAGGCATCAAAAGAAGTTGTGACTTGTCCACATTTGCCTCAGAAGCAAAGCAATATTGTAAATTAAAAATGACTGAAGCTTAGCTGGCTGCATTTAATTTTTAATTAGTTGAAGTTTCACAATATTTATGAACATTTCTTTAGCTCACAAAACTAAACAACTTCCTCTTTACATTTGTTGTGAAGAAGGTAAAGAGAGTCTTTATTTGGCGGCATTCACTTAACATGCCAAAGGAAACAATTCTTAGATTCAGCTGTCTATCAAGGGCATTAACGGAAGTAGTGTTTAGTCATATCCATTTCTCTTCCATTTTATTCTTGAGTAAGCAGGCATTTCTTATTTTCTTTAAACCAGCTGGGTACTCACATAACACATACTTCTCAGAGACTGATGCTAACATGACAACATGAAACACCAAGACCACAAACTGTAACAAAAGCAACTGATTTTACTTTAGGCATTTCGTTGAGGTGTGATGTATCCACAGGAAGTAACAGCAGTGTAGCCCTAGACTTAGAAATTAAGGTTTTCCTCTGAAATAAAAGTGAGTAAAACATCCCGTAATTCATGAAACTAATTTATGATGCCTGCTCCTGTAACCCTAGCACTCAGAAGGCTGAAATAAGAGGATCACTCGAGTCTAGGCATACCAGACAACCTGGAGCAACGCTATGAGATCTTGCCTCAAAAAACAAAAAAAGTAACTATTTTTATATATATCTGTATGTATAATATGTAATAATGTACATAGACATATGCAGATGTATATATGTACATATGGATATATTCGACTACATAAAAATATGTAATATATATTTAAAATATAATTTGGCTGCTCTTTTATAAAAAGTCAGGCGAGATTTCAAATACTTGGGATAAAGCAGTGAAAAAGAAGTCAGGTCCTGGATATCATGAAGTTTACATTTACTGGTGGAACATTTTAGCCCTAAACAATGTTCTGCTAATATGTAAGTAGTTCTAGGAGTACCTTAATGCTATTCAAGATAAGAAGTGCATATGTTTTGTAAAAGTGGTTACATTAGTATATTTAAATTGATAACTTTATCAGTTAACTATATTCAATCCTAATTGAAGAGTGGGTTACTAAAAACCTAAAATAAGGAGAGGCCAAGAATAGAAAGTTGTCAGTGTGCCCTCAGCAAGGCCTTGGGGACAGACCCTTGGCAAGTCTACTGCCAGTGGTGCAGATGGATACATTAGACTATCTTGGTGCCATTAATAGCAGCCACCCAGGGTAGTTTCAAAATTTCTGGCATAAGAATCACTTGGGGAGCATGTCAAACATACAGATTTCTGGAATCGTGTAAGACTACTCACACTGAATCAGAGTCTTTGAAGAGGGGGTCAAGATCTGCGTTTTTGAAATATGCCTAATGAACAGTGCTTGAGAAGCAAGGGATCACAAGTCAGTGCTTGAGAAGCAAGGGATCACATCCAGTGAAGCTCTGTTTGGACACCAGGCCATTTTCTTAGATCATGTCTCCATGATTGCAATTGCAAGAGAGTGTTTCAATGAATACTTGAAAAAGACTTGGTTGCTTTCACACTCTGGCCTCCTTGCTTACTTTTCCAGTTTCCTTTCTTACCTTTCAATCATTCTATGCTTCAAATTCTCTGAGTACATGATTTTTATGGCTCTACATCTGTGCACTTCGTAAAGGCTTTTTTGTTGTTGTTTAGGGGTGGGGTGGGGAGAGGGAGAGGGTGGACAATAAACAGCCTATTCCCTGAGCTTCAAATCTACTGGAGGCAGTTTGAAGAGCAAAATATCCCTTTTATTATGGATAGTGATTGTAGAATGTGATTTAGATGTAGAAAACAACAGCTTTCTTAATTCTGCACTCCAGAATTAGACACACTTACTCATCCTACCCTAGAACTGGATAACTCCTGGCTTCCTTTCTCAGGAGCAACTAATCACTTTTAAACTTATGTAGGACCAAGAGCAGACAGGTGAATCAGAAAGAGGAGGAAGGAAGAAGGGGCTGAGCTAAGTCTACCGACTTCTTGGTCCCGACGTACTAACTAAAGCAAGTCCTTCCGCTAACCAAAGAAGTTTATAAGTGAGGGGGAAAGGTCTAGGACCACCACTCTAAGGGACATTCCTTGCTACAAAAGGGAGCATCAGGAGAGGACAGACAGTACTCCTGACAGCATGCCCTACTCTCAGCATCTGTGAGACCTGTTACTCTGCACCTTCTCCTCTTATTTTGATTGCCTTGCTCCTACTCACTTCCAAGACAGGCTCAAATGTTCACTTGTCTATGAAAATTGAGGGAATTGAGAAGACTATTTCCTACCTTTATGTTCTCCTAGGATTTTAAATGACTTTTCTTATGGGATGTGTTGTGTATGAGGTGTGATCAAAGTATACAGGGAATGCTTAAATCACAAAAGTATTATAGTAAAAGACATATCGCCATTAATTTCCCTCAAAATTCTTCCCCTCACTTTGAATACCTATTCTATTGTTCTTGCCACTTCCTGATGCAGTTCTGGAAGTCTTTTTCATGAATGTCTAGTTTTGCTATTAGAAACTACTAAGCAATTCAGAACCTCCACATTCTGAATTGATTAAAAATGTTTACCATTTATAGTCTTTTTGACTTAAGAAAAAATCCAGAAATAGCATGATGCTTGTTATGGTTTTGGATCTAAAATGTCCCTATAAGCTTTAAGTATCTGAATATTGTGGATTATCTATTTATTTCATGTGCGCTTAGGATGGGACCTCCTAAAAACATGGGGGAGGGAGCAGCAGATTGGGAGGGAATGGCTTCTGAGGGTGTGGTGAATCTAGGGTATGGTAGATCACTATGGGTATGGCCAATCACTGAGGGTGTGGCCTGTAAGAATACACTCTTTCCTTGTCTTCTCCTCAAGAGCTGATCCTATCTCTTGTGATGTCATGAGCAGCTGTTCTCTCCTAGACCTTTCCCACCATTACCAGCAGCCCATGCATGGATGGAGACCTCCTGAAACTCTGAGCTAAAATAAGCCTTTTCTTCCTTAAATTGTGGGTGTCAGGTATCGTGTTTTAGCACCAAAAAAATAACAAAGTGCTAGATCCAGTGAATAAGATGGGAGAGGACACACCATAATGGCATTGGATGGCACTTGGCAGTGGCGTTCACCATATATTTTTTATTATACTTTATAGGCACTCACAAAAGAGAACTTCTAGAACTGATTTAGAAAGTGGCAAGAATGATGGAATAAGTGCATTTGAAATGAGAGAGATTAATGACAATGTATCATTTACTGTAATTTGAAAAAGTCAAATGTTTGCTATATATATAATTTTCTTTGAGACAGAGTCTCACCTTATAGCCTAGGCTGGCCTTGGATTCAAGGAAATCCTCCTGGCTCAGCCTCCCAAGAACTGGGATTACAGGTGTGTGCCACCACTCCCAGTTCATGTGGTGCTGGGGAATCAAACTCAAGTACTTAGCACTTGCACTCTAACTGCTGAGCCATTCCTCCATCCCTGCTGTATATTTTGATCACACATTGTGTATGCTTTCTCTTATGAGTGTAGGGTCTGTGTCTTAAATGTCTAGTAGATGTTCAATGAATTTTTGGTGAATGACTGTAAAAATGATGGTAAATCAGTTATTTTAAAGCTTTATTTCAGTACCAAGACCAACAAAACTACAAATTATTTTTATTTATGCAATCTTCAATTCTCAAAAAATTTGGTAACAAACTTCTGGTTAAAAGAAGTGTTGCCCATTGAAAACTTGGTACAGAAATCCATTTGGCATCATCTTATTCACATAGCATGTATGACTGATGACTGATGCTAAAAGATACTCTCTGGTTCTCTGGTTAGTATAATTTCACATCTTCATAATTAGAACAGACTACTAGGTAACAAAGAATCGCTTAAAGGAAAGTCTCAATGGAGTAGAAACTACTAATAGAGAAGTTATCACAGGTAAAACTCAAAGTTTCAAAATTCAGTTTTAGAAAAATTATTAATTGTGTATATATAATACAAAATTACTCTTTACCCCTTTGAGTTAATATATTTTCTCAATTATACAAAAAATGTGGCTGGGGATATATTAATAGCTCAATGGAAGAGTCCTTGCTTAATTTTCCAGCATGCATGAGCCCTGGGTTCAATCTCCAATAAAAATAAAGAAAAGAATAAAAAACATTTTAGCCTTAAAATGCAACATTCTATGTCTTTACAGAAGGGATTACCTATATTTATGAAATATTTTGGGCATAAGATAAGATTTTTAGCTTTAATTGGTAAAACAAGCTTGTATATCCTTGCCAATGAGATTCAAAACGATTTTTTGGTGGTACTCTTTTAATTTCAGAATGACTATTTAAAGAATATGTAACTGGACTTCTAGTCCAGATGGTAGCCGAGTAACAGAGTTGCACATGTCTCCTTGTGGAACCACTGAAAAGTTGAGAATATAGTCAAAAATTGAATGTTCAATATAGCTAGGACAGGAAAGAGTGCCCCAACAATTGAAAGGGGGCCAGAGGAAGATCAGAAATCCCGAAGAAACATTGGAGGTGGGGAAAAAACAACACCCCAGGAAGCCGCCCCAGGCAAACTGCGAATAGCTGGGAGCTGCCAGCATTGGCAGACAGAGGAAAGCTGGCTTGGAGTCCAGAACCTCTGACCATGCTAGGAAAGGAAGGCACAGCCCAACAACTGACAAGAGGCCAGGGGAAGGTCAGAAATCCTGAAGACATAATGAATGGGGAAGAAAACAACAGCCACTGAGTGTGGCCCTGAGCTACTGGCATCCACAGATGGAGGGTGGTGTGAAGAATGGAACCTCAGACTGAGGTAAGCATGGATTCAAAAGAAGTGGGAATTGGTGGCAGCTGGTAGCCCTGGCCTCCAAAAACAAGCCCGTGGCTAGTGCATACTACAAACACACTGCAAGCTTCCCCTAGCCAAGGCTTCCTACAGCCTATATCAGAAGCAGCACTAGGCAGCCATTAACAGGCAGTGATGTAAGCAGGAGCCACTAAAAAAGAAAAAGAGCCCAAGACTGAACTGATTAGAGTAAAAGAAAGTTCAGAAGAGTGCATTAGGGTTTTTGAGGTCACTCTTAAACAGTGCCTAGGAAAAAAACTGGCACAAGAAACAGCTGTGGAGAGGAGAGAAAGGCTGTAGACTTCCTGCACAGTGGGGTGTAGTGGCAGTGCAAGGGTGGAGAGTCCTGCCCTCTGGAGAAGGAAGACAAGACAGGTTGCAGAACTTTGTTGAAGGGTCTTGGGTGATCTTGATACCTCAGAGGCCATATAGCTGTTAGGTCCTCCCTCACTGCTTACTCCCAAAATAAAACTGAGAAGAATTTAGGCTCACCGCCCGCCACCCCCCCCCCCCACCCCCACTTATACTCAATCAAAGAAATCTCTCAGCTAGGACTTTAAAGTGAAGTTCCTCAACAACAGAAACATGGGAAGAAGACAAAGCAACAGGACATCCACAGACATGCTTGAGACCCCAGAAACTAATGTTATGTCCCTGAAATAGTGGAACTCATAGGGAAGGAAGTCTAAATGCAAATAAATGAGTTGAACAACCAGTTCAAACAAGATATTCTCAAAGAAATGCAGGCATTGACCAATGGGCTTAAAGAGGAACTTACAAAAAAATAGTGGTGCTAATAAAGACAAAGCTTACTGAGCATACAGAGCCACAAATGAAAAGCTGGCTGAAGTAAACAAGGAAATGCAAGATGTGAAGGAACATCTTAATAGAGAAGTGGAAATTTTGAAAAGAAATTTAGATGAAATTCAGGATATGAAAAATTCATTTAAAAGCAGGAGAAGTTGACTTGAACATTGTGAGGACAGAATATTAGATCTTGAAGACAAGGCTGAGGAAATAAGTGCTATAATTAGGAATGATTCCAAAATTAGAAATAAGCAAAGTAGCTGGATACAACACCTGATGGACGATTCAAAGAGAACCAATCTCAGAATTATGAGTGTGGGAGAAAGAGCAGAAGACAGCACCAAAGGTATAAAGATTTTATTCACTGAAATCATGCAAGAAAATTTTCCAAATCTAGAAAAAGAAATTAATTTTCAGGCCAAGAAGCTTATAGAACACCAAATAACCTCAACCAGAAAAATTTCCCAAATCTAAGGAAAGAAATGAACATTGAACTTCTGCAGCATATATAACACCAAACAACTTCGATAAGAAGAGAGCCTCATCATGACACATCATAATTAAAATTCTAGAAACCCAACAAAAAGAGATACTATTAAAAGCTGTAAGAGAAAAACAGAAGGTGACTTACAAAGATAAGCCCACCAGCATAACTTCAGATTTCTCAACCTAGACCCTAAAAGCCAGGAGATCATGGAGCAATATCATCCAACATAAATACCAACCCTGACTGCTATATCCAGCAATATTATCTCTTAAATTAGAGGTAGAAATTAAAACTTTCCACGATATAGAAAGTTTAAAGAAATTTGCAGTTACTAAGCCAGCAATGCAGAGAATACTTAAAGGAATCTTGGAAAGTGTAAGGGAGGCTAAGGAAACCAAAGATCCCAGAGAAAAAGGGACAAGAGATATAGGAGAATGAGCCAAGAAGAAAATAATTCTAGTAAATAATGATGAAAAACTATAACAATGGCAGAACATACCACATATACCTTGATAATTACTTTGAATGTGAATGGCCTCAACTCACCTACAAAAAGACACAGACTGGTTGACTGGATCAAAAAACAGAAACCCACAATTTGCTGATTACAAGAGACACACTTCACCCACGAGGAAACTCACAGACTTAAAATAAAAGGATGGAACTCAATATTTCATGCAATAGGACCCAGAAAACAAGCAAGGATAGCTATATTAGTCTCAGACTCATCAGATTAAAAAAAAACAGATTAGGAGAGAACAAGATGGTCACTATAAAATGATTAAGGGAACAATAGAACAGGAAGAATTTACAATCATCAATATATATACTCCCAACTCTGGAACACCCGATTATGTAAATCAAAACTTACTAGATCTGAAAGGACATATAGCCCCTAATACTAACACACAATTATAGCAGAAACTTTATTATTCCACTATCACAGATAGATAGATCAACCAGACAGAAAATCCACAAAGATATACAACAGTCAAATGACACTGTAGAAAACTTGGACCTAACAGATGTTTACAGTTTTCCAGCCAACATCAACAGAATACACGTTTTTCTCAGCAGCACATGAGACATTTTCTAAAATAGACCATATTCTAGGTCATAAGTCATGCTTAAATAAACACAAAGGAATAGAAATAATTCCTCATATACTTTCAGATCATAGTGGAATAAAACTGGAACTTGACAGCAAAAGAAACAGAAGAATAATACACAAATACATAGAGACTAAACAACTTACTATTTATCAAATGGATCACAGAAGAAATAAAAAACGTCATAGAGTTAATCATGAAGGAAGTACATCACATCAGAATCTATGGGACACTATGAAAGCAGTACTTACAGGGAAATTCACAGCCATAAATGCACACATAAAAAGAAAAGTCACAAATAAACACGTTAATGATATACATTAAGTCCCTAGAGAAACAAGAACAATCTAAATCAAAAAGCAGCAGAAGAAAAGAAATTATAAAGATCAGATCTGAAATTAATGAAACTGAAATTAAAAGACAATAAAAAAGATTAATGAGTCAAAGAGATGGTTATTTGAAAGAATTAACAAGATTGACAAATCTCTAGCTAAACTCACCAAAAGAAGGAAAGAAAAAGCAGAGACTAATGCACTTAGAAATGAAAAGGGTGGAATTACAATAGACTGCAGAAATTCAGAATATTATGAGAAATTATTTTGAATACTTATATTCTTCCAAGTTAGAAAATTGGGAAGAAATGGATGACTTCCTAGACACATACAAAACATCAAAATTGAATGAAGACATAAAAATCTTGAATAAACCCATTACACACACAGAAATTGAAGCATTAATAAAAGTTCTACCTACAAATAAAAGCCCAGGACCAGATGGATTCACAGCAGAATTTTTTTTAGTATTTCAGGGAAGAATTGACTCCAATTCTTCTGAAACTGTTTCATGAAGTTGAAAGAGAAGGAATACTACCAAACTCATTTCTGGAGCATCATCTTAGCCCCCAAACCAGACAAAGACATAACCAGGAAAAAATTTATAGATCAATATCTTTAATACATATAGATGCAAAAATTCTTAATAAGATTCTGGCAAATAGAATCCAGCAAGTAACCACCATGATCAAAGTGGGCTTCATACCTGGAATGCAAGGCTAGTACAACATACATAAGTGAATCAATTCAATATACCACATCAAGAAAAGCAAAAACAAAACCCATATGATCTCAATTGATGCAGAAAAAGCCTTTGACAAAATTCAACACCCTGACTTCCAGTCAAGATGGCGGCTGAGTAACAGCAGTGCACAGTATCTCATCAACTCACTTAAAAAGTCAAGAAGATAGTTAGAAAAAGCGTGTTTGGTGTAGCGAGAAAAGAGAGGAGCATCCTCCAAAACTGAAAGGCGACCAGCGGGAGGCCAGAAACTCTGAAGGATCATCGAAATCAGAGGAAAAAAAAAATCCCCCACAGTCCAGAAAGCCGTCACAGCTGGCTGCAAATGGCTCTGGAGGAAAGCTCGCGGGGACCTGAACATCTGACTGAACGGAGCTGGGAGAGGACGGAGCGCACAAAACAGGAGAAGAGGCTGTGGGCAGGTCAGAAGCAGCCCACTCGGTGCGGCCCCGAGCTGCTGGCACCCATAGACCACAAACAAGGACTGGAGGCCAGAACCTCAGCCCAAGGTAAGCGCGGATCCGGACAAGTGGGAATCATTGGCTGCAGGCAGCCCTAGCCTCAGAAGCACCAACCTGCAGGTGTGTGTACTACAAATGCAGAGTGCGCTCCCCCTAGTAAAGGCCCTGGGATCCCAGATCAGAAACGGGGCTCAACAGCACTTGCAGGCAGTGACATTAGTAGGAGCCATTCTCTTTCCTGCACACCAGAGACAGTCAGAAGTAGCAGAACCATGGGGAAATATGGCAACAAATCTTATACAAAAAGATCTGACTCCCCAGAGGAGAGTGCAAGGGGTGCTAAAATTCCAGAACCCAAAGAAGAGATGGGCAAGAAGGATGGTGACTAATGGGCCCAGATAGTCAGTGAATTAAAGCAAGAATTAAAGCAGGAATTAAACCAGGAAGCAAAGCAGGAAATAGAACAGAGAGTGCAAGAGCTACAAGAACACTTAACTAAGCAAAAAGCAAGCCTTGAAAAGAAATTAGAGGAGACCAAAGAAGAAATGGAGATGCACAGTTACAAATCTCCTACAAAAAGACCTGAAACTCCAGGTGATGAAGTCAGGGTAAATAAAGATGAATATGGCAAATATGATGGCAACTTCTGGGCCCAGAAATTCAGTGAATTAAAGCAGGAATTAAAGCGGAAATAAAACAGACAGCAGAAGAGCGACACCAATACATACATAAGCAAAAAGCAAGCCTTGAAAAGCAACTAGAGGAGACCAGAGAAGAAATATACCAGAAGATAATGAAGACAAAAGATGAAATTAGAGAAGTACACAACAGAGATACAGAAAAATTGAATGCAGATATTCAGGAAGTGAAAAACACGCAGGTAATGATAAGCAACCACTTTAAACAACTTCAGAATAGTACGTCAGACCTAGAAAATAAAGTGACTAAGCTGCAACAAACAGGCCATGAAGAATACAAAGTAAAGAAAGAAAGCGAATCATTACAATGGCTGATAGATAATTCAAGGAGAAATAACCTCAGAATTATGGGAATCAAGGAGAAGACTGAGGACAAAACAAAAGGCTTAAAGGACATGTTTAATGAAATAATGGAGGAAAGTTTCCCAAATCTAAGAAAAGAAATGAACATGGAACCATTGCAGGCATATAGAACACCAAACAACTTTGATCAGAAGAGATCCTCATCACGACACATCATAATTAAAATTCTAGAAACCCAACACAAAGAGAAATTACTAAAAGTGGTAAGAGAAAAACAGAAGGTGACCTACAAAGATAAACCCATCAGGATAACGGCAGGTTTTTCAATCCAAACTCTAAAAGCAAGGAAATCGTGGAGCAATATCATCCAAGCACTAAAAATACATAAATGCCAACCAAGACTGCATATCCAGCAAAATTATCTTTTAATTTAAAGGGAGAACTTAAAACTTTCCACAACAGAGACAGCTTAATGGAATTTGCAGCCACTGAGCCAGTACTGCAGAAAATACTTAAAGGAAACTTAGAAAGTGAAAGGAAGACCAGTGACAGCAATGACCACAGAGAAAAAGTGACAACAGCTAGAAGAGAATGAGCTGAGAAAAAAGTAGGTTAGTAATCAGTGAAATATGAGTAAATAAGATAACAAAAGTTAGGAAATTCTAAAATAACTAGATTTGCCTTCATGTCTGTTGCTTTAGGTATGTTTATATGGTATAGATTTAAGTTCATTTAATGTAGCAATGTGATATAGTTTTAACTTTGTTTTGTTGTAGCAATTCAGTTATTAGGTCACTAATGAAAGTTTATCCTAAGGAAACTGATTGATGTAAAGATAACCTTGTGAATGTACAGATATGCACCTTCCAGTATTCAGCTAAGGCAACTGAATTTTATTTAATTTTTTCTCTTCTCTCCCAAATTAACTAGTCTTTTGAACTACATGCTTATAACTATTTTCTAATGTGAAATGGTGGGTAAGGCCAGGTTTAACAGTAACAACAAAGATGTAGGAAAATATGAAAAAAAAAAGACTTTTGGTGAATATCCCAATGATGGGATTGGTTGGATTCAGAAAGGATATATCAAGATTTGACTACTGCAAACCCATTAGAGAAGTAGAAAGCTGGGGTAGAGTGGTGACTTGAGTGAAATGACTTAGGTGCAGAAGATTGATATGTTAAACACTGTATAGTTTCTCAGACTTGGAAAACCCAGAACACAGACATTCTCTGGAACCACATGAAGTGATAGCCGGAGCCGGGGGAAGGGACAGGGAGGGGGTGGGAGGGTAAAAGATGGGAAAGGATTGTGAAGTCGATGTGATACATAGATGTACGAAACACCCAAATGCATTGTAAATACTATGTATTACATTTGTATATTAATAAAAACAGTGGGAAGAAATTCAACACCCTTTCATTATAAAAAATCTGAGAAAAATAGGTATAGAAGGGCCGTATGTCAAACTTATAGAAACCATATATGCCAAACCTACTGCAAATATCATAGTAAATGGAGAAAAATTGAAAGTGTTTCATCTCAAATCAGAAATACAACAATGCTGTCCACTCTTACCACTCTTATTCAACACAGTCCTTGAAACACTTGTCATAGCAATCAGGCAAGAAATAAAGGGAATTTGCATCAGAAAGGAGGAAGCGAAATTATCCTTAGTTGCAAATGATATATCTACATAGAAGACCCCAAAAACTCCACTATGAAACTCTTGGGAATAATACATTAAGCCAAATTGCAGGCTACAAAATCAATATTAAAAATCAATAGCTTTTCTCTACACCAACAACGAACTCACTGAGAAAGAGCTCAGAAAAATAATCCCATTCTCCATAGCCCACCAAAAAATTAAATATCTAGGAATATACCTAACCAAGGAACTGAAGGACCTATATAAAGAAAATCACCTTACACTGAAGAAAGAAGTTGTAGATGACATCAGAAAATGGTAAGACATCCTCTGTTCTTGGATAGGCAGGATCAATATAGTAAAAATGACTATACTGCCAAAACTGATATACAGATTCGATGCAATACCTATCAAAATATCAGCAATTTTTTTCACAGAACTTGAAAAAATAATACTTAAATTCATATGGAACCAAAGGAAACCTAGCATAGCCAAAGCAATCTTAAATAACAAGACTAAGGCAGGAGGCATTACAATTCCAGACATCAAGTTATACTATAAAGTAATCGTTGTAAAAACTATATGGTACTGGCACAAAAATAGACAGATAGACCAGTGGAACAGAACTGAGGATGCAGAGACAAACCCAGATATCCTCAACTACCTAATCTTTCATAAAAGAGCCAAAAGCTTACACTGGAAAAAGAATAGCATCTTTGACAAATAGTGCTGTGAAAATTCAACATCCATGTGCAGAAGAATGAATATACAGACACACCTGTCACCATGCACCAAAATCAAATCAAAGTGGATCTAAGACCTAGAGATTAAAACTGAAATATTGAACCTTCTGGAAGACAAATTAGGCAAATATCTAAAAGGCATAGGTGTAGGCAAAGGTTTTCTTAATAAGAACCTTAAAGCAAAAGAAACAGTTCCCAGAATTAACAAATGGGATTATGTGAAATTAAAAAATTTCTGCACAGCAAAGGAAATTATCAACAATGTAAAAAAAGAACCGACAGACTGGGAAAAAATATTCATCACTAATACCGCAGTTAGGAGGCTCATAACCTGAATATACTGAGAACTGAAGGAAAGTAAGCCCCTTACAATCAAAGATCCAATTGAAAAATGGGCAAAAGAAACAAATAGGCAGTTCTCAGATGAAGTTCAAATGGCCAATAAATACAGGAAAAGATGTTCAACATCCTTAGCCATTAGAGAAATACAAATCAAAATATCACTAAGACACTACTTAACTCTAGAAAGAATGCTGTATATCAAGAACACAAACAGCAATCAGTGCTGGCAAGGCTGTGGGGAAAAGGAACCCTCCTGCACTGCTGGTGGGAATGTAAACTGGTACGACCACTACGGAAAGCAGTATAGAAGTTTCTCAAAAGACTGGAAATAAATATCCCCTTCAATCCAGTGATACTTTTGGGAATTTCTCCAAAACAGTTAAAAACAACATATAACAGAGACACATGTATACTCATGTTCATAGCAGCCCAACTAACAATAGCTAAAATGTGGAAGACACCGAAATACCCATCAACAGACCAATGGATACATGAATTGTGGTATTTATACACAATGAAATACTATGCATCTGTAAGGACAGATAGGTTGGAGGCTTTTGTAGGTAAATGGATGCAACTTGAGACCATGATGCTTAGTGAAGTGAGTCAGAAGCAGAAGGTGAAATATCGAATGGTTTCCTTGATATGAGAAACCCAGATCACAATTATTTCATTATCGTGGGGAATAATGGGAACTGGACAGGAGGGGGAGAGAGGGGCAGAGCCAAAAAGGGAAAGGGAAGGACTGGGAATTTTGCCACGACATGTGAATAAAATTCTCAAAATCAGTGTAAATTTTATGTATACATATGAATAAAATGGGGAAAAAGAATATGCAACTGTCCGTGTCTAATACTGGTTTCTTTTAAATCTTCTCTTTTGTTTCAGTCATTAATTGATTTCCCAAACTAATGGCAAGTAGCATTCAGGAAATGGTAAGCTGTGATTGCCTAGGATCTGCACAAGGCTGAATCTTTGGTGAACTAGCAACACAAAACCACAAAACATACCAAGTAGAAAGACACCCAGAGCTATACAAAACAACAGAGCAAGTCGTCCAGGAAAAAAGCCAAGATTGCCCTTTTCTCTTAAAGAAACCTGATGGTTTGGGAGTGGACTGGATAATCAAGTCATTTCAAAATACGACTCAAATGTCATTTTAATCTATTGTGGCGATCCCACATAGTCTTTAGTTCTGTTTCAAACAGGTGTCTGTGAGCCTATTTTCTTCTGCTTAGGACTTACTGTGAACGTTTAAAATTGAACTGTTTTGTCAGTCAGCATTTGCTCAACCTTGGGTCTAGGTATCAGTCAGTGTGCTTCTGTTTAACTATTATTTTACAGTCGTAAGAGAAATAAACATATAAAATAAATGCATCTCAATGCATAGCTGTGCAGGAGTACAGATGTTTTATTAATGAAAATGAATCCAGCTTTTTGTAAGTCATGACAGCAATATAACATTTCATTGTTTGGGTCTGTGCTAGACGGTCCCTGCTGTTCCTACATAGAAATTCCTGTAATGCTTAATGGACATCTGGAAGAATTCAGCCAATTAATCGAATTCACGTAGGAGCTAGGCTAATGGCTGTCTGAAAGGCAGATTACATTAAATCAAACTTGCAATATGAATGAAAGCACTTAATCATACATGCAACATTCATTAGATGTGGCACAGCAAGTGTTTTGATTACTTTAATGAAAGATCAGGTAAAGTGCATCAGCTGAACAGATTGAAAAGACAGCAAGCTTACAAATGTTTGATTATGCTGAATATCAACAGAAACAGTGCCAGTAATTTATAGCAAAACATATTTGTAGGTGTCTAGAGCTGGTGAAATCAGTGAAATTCAGAGCCCATGCTCAAAACAATAATTAATATACGATAAAACTTTAATCAGATACTAGGAAGGGACAGAGAGTGGCAGAAGTTCAGTAATTTAGTCACTGGGCACCTTCCTATTTTGTGTGACTTGAAATCTCAATTTCATTTACTTTGCTATACATAGTTCTTTTTTCACATGTTCAAAATTTATTTTAAAAAACTGCCTTCATTACAAATTTAAAAGTATGGTGAAGCACCTTTTCCTTTCCTGAAAGAGTTCATATACATGTAGAGCAGAGCAAACATTTAAAGATGGATCTGAGGCCAGGGCTGGTGGCACAGGCCTGTTATCTCAGCACTCTAGGAGGCTATGACAGGAGGATCACAAGGTTGAGCCCAGGCTGTGCAATTTAGCAAGACCCTGTCTCAAAATACAAACTAAAAAAATGGACTGGGGGTGTGCTGTAGCTCAGGGTGAAGGCCTTCATTTCCTTTGTCCATTTTGCAATCAGATCTTTGATTTTGAGGGGTTTATTTTTCTTCAGTTCCTTGTATATTCTGTTGATGAGCCCCCTATCTGAGGTATTGGTGGTGAATATTTTTTTTCCCAGTCTGTTGGTTCTCTTTTTACACTATTGATAATTTCCTTTGCTGTAAGGAAACTTTTTAATTTGACAGAATCCCATTTGTTAATTCTGGGAACTAATTTCTTTTGCTTTTGGTGTCTTATTAAGAAAGTCTTCGCCTACACCTATGTCTGTGCCTAATTTGTCTTCCAGAAGGTTCAGTGTTTCAGTCTTAATCTCTAGGTCTTTGATCCACTTTGATTTGATTTTGGTGCTTGGTGACAGGTGTGTCTAGATTCATTTCTCTGCATGTGGATGTCCAATTTTCCCAACACCATTTGTTGAAGAGCCTATCCTTTCTCTAGTGTATGCTTTTGGCTCCTTTATTGAAGATATGGTAGCTGAGGGTATTTGGGTTTGTCTCTGCATCCTCGATTCTGTTCCACTGCTCTACCTGTCTGTTTTTGTGCCAGTACCATACAGTTTTTACAGCTATTATAAGGGCACTAATCCCATTCATGATGGCTTTACCCTCATGATTTCATCACCTTCCAAAGGCTCCAGTGTCATCACCTTAGGGGGTAGGATTTCAACGCATGCATTTTTGGGGGTGACATTCAGACCATGATAAAGTATTATAGAAATATTTGTGAGTACTGTTTTGTTTTTCTACACAGACTTTAGAAACTAAGTGCATCTCCAAGTACTTCTCAAACATCAAGTTGTGCAACAATATTTAAGTTAAATGATTATTTTTACAGCAGGCCAGAATGTCTTTTTCTCAAATTTCTCCTGTTATATGCAGTTTCACAAAAGGGGGGGGGGGAGAACCAAGCTGAACCAGAATATAACCATCATTTATATTATCCACCAAGTAATTCTTTTTCTATTTATGACTTGAACTCTAGGAACATACTAAGAATATAATTAGAACGAATGCCTCATATAATGCTCCTTATTTAAACTTTCCTAAAACATTTATCTCAGTTATTTCAAAATTCTCACATTGTTAGTTTTTCTCCTAATTATAGTGAAAATGACATGACTGTTGTAAACTATCTACTCTGCCCCATTTATTTGTGAAATTTCTTATTATATTGGGTTATATAATCTTAGCATTTTAAGTTGCTTGGAAATGTAATTATTTGAACAGCTCAGGTAGGTCAGGATAAACTAAAAGACAGTTTATTTTTCTCCACTGGCAAACCTTCACTTATTTCTTTGATTGATCAAGAAGTGTCACTTGAAATATGCTTTTAATCTTTTTTGAGGCATTCCATTTGACATCATTCACCTTGCAGAATCCTCCTATGATGGGATTCTGCTAATAATTCTCGTTGGTCTATTAGTCTCTCTCTCTGTTGGTCTATAACTTTAATTTCCCCCCTAAGATACTACCCGTGACTTTTCTGAGATGTCTGAAAGACTGTATCTACATTAGTAATTTGATTTTACTTTTCTCCTTCCTTCCTTCTCTCCTTCTTTCCCTACTTCCTTCATTCTCTTTTGCACTTCTCTCTTTTTTCTTTTCTCTTTTGTCATACTGGGGATTAAACCCAGGAATTTTGCACTGAGATTTTTCAGCCATTTTATTTTTTACTTAGGGACAAGGTCTTGCTGAGTCACTAAGTTGTCTAGGCTGGCCTTGCACTTGCAATCCTCTTGAGTAGTTGGGATTGCAGACATATGTCACCATGCCTAGCTTATTTATTTATTGAGACAGGTCTCACTCTGTAGTCCTGGCTACACTTCCATGCCCAGCTTATGTGGTGCTGGGGAATCGAACTCAGGGCCTTGAGTTTGCTAGGCACTGAGCCATGCCCCCAGCTCCTAATATATTTTCTTAAAGAGAGCTTCTAGGAGGCAGAGTTGACTTTCCCACACCGCCCCCCACCCCCACCCCGCCAAACCCAGAGCCTCATGTGTACCAGGCACGTTATCAATAACTGAGGCATACCACAGTTCCTACACATTGCTTCGTGTCTGGGAACTGTCCTTTCCCCAAATTTCTGGAAGAAAACATTACTCCAATACAGTGTGTTTCTTGGTCCTAATTTTTATAGAGACCCTACAGGAAGAAGACATGGGAATTTTATAATCAGATGAAGTGTTCACCTCATTGCCTCTCTCTTTTCCACTTTGTTAAGCCTGACTGGATTATCTTGTGAAATCCAGATCCTTTTTTCCCTGAAAGCAACCCAATGAGAAATCTGGAAGCGGTTTTATTCAGACTCAGTGGTCTTACTATTCTTGATTTATAATTTCTGCTTCAAGTTCCCCTGCTAAACTCAAGACTGAGATCGGATGGAGAGAAAGCAGTCATTTTCTGCCTGGCCAGTGAGGAATCTTGCTGCATTTCAGTCTATTAGTCTTTCTCTAGGATATTATCTGTGTTCTTAATTTTGGTTATGGTAACTCTTCTGTTGTTCCTTTTGAAAAATTTCCAGGGTATGTTTTCTGATAACAATAATACTATGTGCTATTGACCTTCTCCATGTTGGGTTAGGCATGTGCTAGTAAATTATCTTCACAAATTTCCAGGGAGAGCTTTTTTTTTTTGAGACAGGGTATCACTGTATTCCAGACTGATTCTGAATTCACTATGTAGCCCAGGTTGGCCTTGAACATACAGCAATCCTCCTGCCCCAGCCTCCTGAGTGCTGGGATTAGAGATATGTGCTACCATGCCCTGCTTAGGTGGTGTTGGGGAATTGAACTCAGGACCTAGAGCTTGCTAGGCAAGATCTCTAACGGCTGAGCTATGCCTCAGCCTGAGAGCAATTTTTTTTTTTTTGGATGAGGAAACAGGTTCAGAGCGGTTAAGTAGATAGCATAAAAGTCAGTTTTTTATTGAAATACCGTGAATAATTTGTTGCATACTTTTTATGAGTAAGACATTGTCCTAGGTACTTTGTGAGTAGATGCAGTCGCTTCCCTCAACAAGAGATAACATATTCAGTTAGTGCGAATATGGAGTTGGCAGATAGTGAGCACAAGGAGGTAGTCTTCTGGTGGCCTGGGGTGGCAGTGTTGTCCCTAATGTCCTTGGGAAACCTTAAGCTATGAACTAATATTTGGGAATCTCCTTGGCTATGAGATAAGATACCATCTAGGCCCTTTAGTTACAAAACAGATCATACTTGAGTCAGTCCTTAGACTGTAAGCAAGCTGTGATTCTATAGTGAGGAAGCCAGAGGAATCATAAAGAAAAGTGGAAAGAAGTTGAAGGAAATACACATTCCTTCAATATTCAACTTTCAAGAGCAACCCATTATTTCTTCTTAACATCCAAACCAAATACACAGATAAACCCAAAAGAAAATGGCCACCTTGAGAGGAGCAGGAAGAACAAGTAACAACAGCATTTATTTCTATTAGCCTTCACATTTAATGTTTCTAAAGTTCTTTACAAAATATTATGCCCCCCAATCTCCTTATGAGAAAGGCAAGTGCTATTATCTCCATATAAAGGTGGGGAATAGAAGGAACAGAGGTTTACTTCTTGTATGCCAAGTGAGGCCAAATATTTTGTGGAGTATTTGAAATGAGACTTGAAAACTGAGAAACAAGGAGAGAAAAGGCTGGAAGAATTTGTAATTGAGGGGCATAATTTCACACCACGTAAGTGTCTAGAGACATTAATATAGTGAATCTTCATTTCCAGTGAAGTGGAATGAAAGCCTTGAATTGCTCCAATGCACCACGTCGTGCAAATAGCAATTTCAGTTTCAGAAAATCCCCCACTTGTAGTAAAGTTGTTCAGTGAAAATGGTCGTGATGAGGATTTTGCACATAATTGCCCAAAATATGTTCATAGTTGCACCCTGTATACAGATGCATGTGAGCTTTCTCTACTGAAATATTAAATATTTATAGGACATTGTGCAGACTCTTGAAGTACACTAACGCTTATCTATTCCATATCTATTCCATAATGGTTATTTGTTCCCATATTTCCTTTCATTCCCTACTTACCTTTATATACACCGTTTTTCTGTGATCTCCTTCGTTTGGAAATATTTTTTTAAGGGTGTCTGCCCAAGGAAGTAGATGGGAGGACAGCTATGTAAGAATAATCACTGCAGGATTAGTTTCTTATTTATAAAAAGACTATAAAATATAAAACATACTGCTTTTTTCCCTAAGATGCTTAAGGTCCAACATTCTTAGTGAGAAAGGGGATAAAGGTCTCTCAGAGAGAAAGAGAGAGACAGAGAGAGAGAGAGAGAGAGAGAGAGAGAGAGAGAGAGAGAGAGAGACAGAGACAGAGAGACAGAGACAGAGAGAGAGAGACAGAGTCTAAGCCAGATATGGTGGTGCATACCTATAACCTGCAATCCCAGCACACTTGGGAAATTGAGGCAAAGAATCACAAATTTGTGTTCCACCTAGTCAGCTTCATCATTTACTGAGATCTTGTCTCAAAATGAAAAATAAAAAATGGGCTGGGTTGTAGTTCAGTGCAAAAGCCGTGGGTTCAATCCCCAGCACCCGTGGTTGGGGGAGGGTTGGTCATGAACTTCTGGGCTGCAACGACCATCCTGCTGAAGTCTCCTAAGTAGACAGGACTACAAACATAAAACATTATGCATAGCTGATTTTATATTAAGGGAATGTTTAAAGTTGAAACACTTAGAAAGTTAGGATGTCTATCAGTAAGTTACAATAAAATAAAATAAAATAAAATAAGTTAGAATAAAATATTGATCTGGACACCAAATTAGAACTTAAGCAGTAAGAATGAATTAAATGCTAATAAGAATACTATATGGTTCTTGATTTAACTATATAGCACCCCAATTTTTATTTTTTGGACAGGATCTCACTCTGTTGTCCAGGCTGATCATCAGCTCACTGTGTAGCCCAGGCTAGCCTTGAATTCATGGCAATCCTCCTGCCTCAGCCTTCCAAATGCTGGGATTACATGCATGTGCCATCATGTCCGGCTTATGTTGTACTGGTAAACTGAACTCAGGTCCTTGGGCTTGCCAGGCAAGTACTCTAATCACTGCGTTAGTCCTTCAACCTCCCTAATTATTATTTCATGAAGATTTGAGGTAACAATGCTGTCTTCATTGTTAAACAGTTTTCAAAGTTTAATCTTAATGTCCTTTCTATTATTTAGAATAGATGTTGTGGTAATAGAAGTTATCAAAGCTGCTTACATCTGCATTTTTAACTTATTTTGAAATTAAATGTATTTACTATTTAAAGAAGTATATCTGAATACAGCTGTATGTCCTTTTTGACTGGTGTGGGGGCAAATTAGGCACTAAGGAAAGAATTGTATGTTACAAATTCATTTCCTTCCTATTCAGTTAGATTGGTATTAAGTACGTGCCATCCTTGGGGGGACTGAAAAAATAGCCAAGGAATTTTCTGCATACTATGCACCACAGTTCTGATAAGGAGTCTTCAGCAAGAATATTAAGAGTTCCTTGGTTTAGTTTTCTGTGCATTCACACGCTCTCTTAACACCTTCTCCTACTCCTAAAACATTAATAACAAATACACCCTTGGGTATACCTGCCTTATTGGGAAGAATGACATTCTTTACACATAAGCCCTGTAGTCACAATGTACCAAGGCAGGTAAAGATCTTATTAATGGGAGACAACTTTGACACACACTAGCAGCCCAGCCGATATTCTGATTACTCCTATGTAAGGTCCCTACAGAAATATAAAGGACGTAAAGGAAATGTAGCCAACATGGAGACTTTCAATCTGTTTCTCTCACAATACTGTTCTCTTTAATAATCATTTCTAGCAGACATACAGTATTTAATGTCTTCCACTAAATAAGTATGATTCATATTTAAACAATTGATATAATAAAGATATTACTGACCCCTCAAGCTATCATGTCCTTAATTAAAAAATGATAATTTACCAATAAGAAGAATGAAAAGGAGAAGATACAGTGGCTTAATGTTACAGGTATTTCTTCTAGTTTTTGTATCTGTTTCTCCTTGGTTTTAATATATTCATTAATGAATAGGAGATTTTAACAACACTCTATTAGTAAGAGTGATACTTTTAGTGAGTAAATAATGATAATTTTTGTACTTATTCTATTTATGCTCTGCTTTAGCATCTTCTCCCAAATTATCATTTCTTGGACTATATCAATTTGGAGTTACGAATGATGATTAAAATGTCTCCCAGGAAAAAACATTACACATAGACTCTCTCAGTGGGTGGATTAGTCCCTGGAAATTATGATTGAAATTAGAAATCTGTGTTTGCTTATTTTAAGCATTTCTAACAACTAACTTAAGCATCAGGAAAACCATAGATGTTAGTTCAAGCTGAGCCTTGATGAAATTAAGATATAGGAACACCAAAGAGAAGTAGAAGGCTGATCATCTCTCCTGGAAACATGCTTTCCAAGTACATGAAATCTGTCAGCTAGCCTAGTGCCTCTTTTGAGTATCTCCAAATTAACATGTAGTTATAAGCAAATGTCACCATCATCTGCAAGTAATGGAGTTTGCTCATTTATCTTGAAATACAGAACAGCTACAATTTTCCTTGGATGAAGCCCAATGATTCTTCTACCTTAGCATCATAGATAACAAGTTTTCCAACAAAATCATTTCACATTCACTGTATCTCATTACTCAACTCTACTGTAAAACTCAGTATCAACTACATCAGTTTACAAAGCAAGGTATCTAGTGTTAGAATATGCTAAAAGTACATATGAAACAGATTTTAAAATTCTGTCTACATTGCCTATTAATGTAACAAAACACTACTGACATCTAGTACCATAATTTAGGTAATAATGTCAACAGTTAAAGCTATGGATATAATGCATAGTTTCAGTAAGCCTATCAGACACAAATCTTCAGGAAACCCTGCTTTATTGGTTCAGATACTTGCCTGCTTGTTTCACAGAACACTTTGTTAAGTAAAAGGAAGAATAATGTCTCCAATTGAAAATCAGAGGGAGTTTGGGTCTGGCAGAATGCAATTGCCCAAGTTAGAGTGAGCCAAATTGATCTGAAATCATTTAGATAACAATGTGATGGGCAGTGGACAGCATTTGTTTATGAAGACAGATCATGCCGGGCAAATCTGATTTATTTGATCTTATAAAATTACTCAACAAGTTTGTGGATAAAGAAAACTCCATGGACAAACAATATATCTAAATGTTTGTAAAAGCCTTTGATGTGGGCCTGCATGAGATTAAGATAATTGAAATGCTGGGAAGATGTTATCTGGATAATAACACAATGATGTGGTTATCAGATTTAAAGCAGAATAATCATAAAAGTAGATCATAATATCTAACTAATAGATTTTGCAGAAGACCATAAAAAGGGCTTGTATCTTTATAGATCAATATTGTACACAAGTAAAAAATGATTTGGTTTATAAAAACTAGTTAATTCTTTTTTCAAGAGGTACACATATCATGAACAAAAATTTGTCCAAATTGCTTTAAAACTTGTCTAAAATGAACTATTACCTTGTTTTGGTCTCCACTGATATTTCTACAATTTGGAATCTGTGGTGTCTAACAAATGTATTGAAATAGATAACTATAAATTTGAAAGGTTTACAAAGAATAGAAAATTCAAAGAAAATCTTTTATAGTGTTGTGAATAAATTCCTTGGTAGGTTTTTAAGACCTGAGAGATAATTTAAATGAAAATGCCATAGCAATAGTAAACATTTTGCAAGAAACATCCATTAATTATAAATAAAAAGGTGATATGGAAGAAATATGCAATACATCTTAATGTATTTTACAGTCTTATTGTCAAATGGGAAAAAGACTTTGCATCTGTATTCATAGTGGTTACAGTACACTATGTAAGAATACTAATCAAGTCAGGCTTGTGACACAGTCCTATAATCCCAGCATTCTGGGAGGCTGAAGAAGGAGCATCCCCAGTTCAATATCAGCCAGGGCAACTTAGTGAGAGTCTCTTCAAAATCAGAACTAAAAAATGTACTGGAGAATGTAGCTTTGTGTGAAGGCCCTGAGTTGGATATCTAGTACAAAAAAAAAAAAAAGAAAAGCAAGATATGTACATGCACCAAATCTCCAAAAATGAATATATTATGTATCACAAATATATATTAATAAAAAAGTATCACGACCGATGTATACATAAACTGTGATTATTTAGTATCATAATTAATTTGTGTTACTTTTGGAACAATTGGAACTACTCCATTCTAATTTGTGATTAACTCCAATCTGTACAAAGAAAGACTAAAAAGTAGAATGAGTTCTCCAGCACATACATGCACATGCACACACACACACACACACACACACACACACACACACACACAGAGGGAGTGGGGGAAAGAGAGAAAAAGAGAGAGAGAGAGAGAGATTCACCTACAAATAAAATGTCTACTCACCAATCAGAACTGGGGCAGGGCCATAGGGGCCCAGCCCTTGGTATATTATATGGCTGTGTGGTATGTTTTTATTTTTATTTTTATTTATTTATTTTTTTTGAGACAGGATCTTGCTCTGTAGCCCAAGCTGGTCCTGAACTCACTTTGGAGACCAGACTAATCTTGGCCTCACAGCAATTCTCCTGCCTCAGCCTCCTAAAGTGCTGGAATTACAGGTGTGCACCACCACACCCAGCTTAGGGGGTGCTGGGGACTCAAACCCAAGGCATAACTGCTGGGCCATTCCTCTATCCCTGCTATATTGTATTTAACTCTAGTTGATGGATAATGAGGTGAGTAGGATTTGAGCATCAGTAATGGGGGAGTCAGGGAGAAAGGATTTGTAAAGGGAGCAGGTATCTGCTAATCAACATGGATGCATTTTAATATTTTAATATGATATAGCTTTTTCTAGTAGGTACTAGCTATATAATAGCCAAAAGACTTTAAGGAAAATAAGTAACAAAACTTCCAATTGGTTAAATTACAAAAAGTGAAATATAACTTTGACAAACACAAGACATTTAAATGTCACTAATAAATACAAGTTTATGTGAACAAAATAACATTTCTGACTAATAAAGTTGGCAATTTTTTTTTCTTCTAAGTGACAGGGCATCATTGAGGGAACAGGGAAAGTAGCTGCTGTAGGCTGGCCAACAGAATAGAAATAGGTAGTCACTTGGAAGGACAGTTTCACAGAGCTTGTCAAAAACTTTGCAAATATTCGTTGGACTTAATGGTTCTGGCAAGTGTTAAGTTCGTTAAACAGATCAATCCATCTAGTAAAAATAACTAAAGAGTTGGATTTAACAATATTGTCACAACATAGAAAGGTATGCAAAGAAATAATCATACCAAGAGTGAAAAAAAAATGGGGAGGCATCCTGTTCTGCCATGACGGAATTTCTGACTTGTGATAATTCGAGTCTCCATCTTGACAGACTTGCAGAGCAAAAGACACAAAACACAAAACCCAGGACCTGGTTTAGCGGAAATCTAATTCCCCTTACAAGATAGTGGGGCTCCATAGTCTCTGGACACACTGCTTTATGTAAATTGCCTGGGTCAGTGAATTTCACTTTCAGTTTAGGTTAACAGAGTTTTGGACTGACATTGCCTTGGAGAAGCCAATATAAAACCTTACTGAAGAAGATGTCTTCTCAGGAGGCCTAAAGTTATCCTATAAATAAGTCTTCAAATACATTTAGCATATAATCAAAGAAACCAGTTATATAAGAAAACTAGGTTAAATAAACAAGAATTAGCAGAGACATCAGAAATACACTCATCAAGGTTTCAGATATTGGGTTTACTGGGCTCACACTATAAAGTAAGACTATAAAAATAATGAAGCATGTTTAAAAAGTCCAGTTTTGTGGTCTCTGCAGAGAAGAGGAGAACACAAAGAGGAACATGGCAAGTTTTGAATTTGAAAAGATATGTATGTGCACAAAATGCTCAACTTCATTGTAAACCTTAAATTTTGCGCTTATACATATTAATAAAATGGGGAAAAGACTCAAATAGAATTTTACTGAATTAAATTTTAAATATTTTTAACCATTGTGGTTTTAAGATAACATTTATAAATAAAATTACAAATCTACTTTTTATAAACAAAAATAAGTTTTTAAGTTCACTTATAAATAAAAATTCAAAACCAAATAGAATTTTGTATAGATTAAACATGCATTAAGAAGACTTAGTGAGCCTGAAAATACATCAAAAGAAGCGGCCTAGAATGCAGCATAAAGAGAAAAATGGCGTGTGTACACTATATGGAGAGGAGAGAGGGAGAGAGATACAGAGTCTAACAGGACTAGCCAGAGTTCAAGAAGAAGAAAGATAAAAGGAGAAGCAATTATTTGAAGAATTAACTGCTGAGGATTTTTTAAACTGAAAAGACTTCAAGGGATTGATCGTAGGAACCAAAAGCCTGATAATTTAAAAGAAATTCACATCTAAGAACACTGAAGTAAAACTTTTTTTTTGGGGGGGGGTGGGCAAGGTTTCACTTTGTAGGCCAGGCTGAACTCATTATTTAATACAGGCTGGCGAGGAACCAAAGCAATTGTTCTGCCTCAGCCTCCCAAGTGCTGGGATTATAGGTGTGCACCACTACGCCCAGTTTACGTGATGCTGGGGAGTTGAACCCAAGGTCTTGTACCTGCTAGGCAAGCACTCTAACTGCTGAGTTATTCCCCCAAGTCCCCCAAAATAAAACTCTTAAAACTTAAGGATTAAATACCTTAAGAAATGAACATATTAGTTTCAAAGGAACACTATCTACCAATAACTATCTTTTCATTAATAAAAATGGGAAGCAACAGATAAGAAAATAACTACCAAAGTAAAATTCTACAATATATAAAGATATTTCACATGTATGGATCTGACATATTTGCCACTGGCAAATCTTTAGTGAAGGAAATTTTAAAGCATGTGTTTTAGGTAGGAAAAAATAAATCTTACATAGTAAGTTTGTAATACAAGAAGTTAAGACTAAAAACGTAGATGTTAGCAAATGCAATGAATATTTATTGTAGAAAACAGTAATATTGTCTTGTGGACTTTTAAAATAATAATTTAAGTATATGACAATAATAACTTGTAGTCAGGAGAGAATACATAGAGTACAAGTATTCTAGCATCCTTTTATCATAAAAATAAATTATGCTAAATTAAAAATGTGTGATGTAATTAAAAATAATAAAGGGATATAAGTAAAGGTTTTAAACTGACAAAGAAAGGATCATATATATACATATAAATACACACACACACACACACACACACACACACACACACACACACACACATAAAAGGGGAACAAAAAAGGAGAGACTTTTGAAAATTGAGAACCGAATTCTAGGGCACTGTACCATTGAGTTACATCCCCGTCCATACCGCCCCCCCCCCTTTTTTTTTTTTTAGAAAGGACCTTACTAGGATGCCAGGCATCCTCCTGCCTCAGCTGAAACTCAAGTTTTTCCTGCCTCAGCCTCCTGAGTATGAAATTATAGGCATATTTTATATGCCTGGCTAGAAAGCATTTTTGAAGATGGAAGATTTAATTTCAAACATAGTAGCAATTATACAAATGTAAAAGGATTAAATGTTCCAGTTATAAGTTAAAGACTATCTTGAATGATTTAAAATATCTTACTGCTATAGGAGACACACTGAAAACAAGATAAAGGTTAAAATTAAAGGGAAAATATATCCCTTGCAAACACCAATGGAAGTGCCTAAAAAACTATGACTACCCTGTAAGGCAGAATGCATTATTATTGATAAAGAAAAATACTTACAATATTTATTTATAGACAAGTTCTCACTCTGTAGCCCAGCTGGCCCTGAACTCACTATGTAGCCCACGCTGACTCAAACTAACAGAAATCTTCCTGCCTCAGCCTCTCAAGTGTGGGGTTTACAGCAGGTGCTCTCATGTCCAGTTTATGTGGTGCTGAGTAATCAAACTTTGGGCCTCAAGTTTGCTGGGCAAGTGTTCCAACCGCTGTGTTATTCCTTGAGTCCAAGAAGACTGTATACTTAAGAGGTGTTCATTTAGCCAAAGAGACATTGCTTTAATTCATATGAGTCTTGAGATTATAAAAAGTTACTCAGAGCAAAAGCTGAGAGAATACAAGTAAAAACAAAATTATCATATACATGTGCACACACATATATAAAGTTGGCATATACAACTGCAAAATGTGTATTCTTTTAAGCACATGAATTGAATATTAAATCCAAGCATGTAGATACAGCTAAACAAGGCATTCTCCACTTAGCCAAGTAGAAAATTTTCATCATTATTCCACAAAGGATCTGGGTTTGGGGGTACATGCCTGTAATTTCAGTACTCTGGGAAGCTGAGGCAGGAGGACTGCAATTCCCAAATTTAAGCCTAGCTCGGTCAATTTTGACACTTAGCAAGACATTGTCCAAAAAACTAAAAAATAAAAAAGTTCTGAGGATATAGCTCAGTGTGAAGGCTCTGGGTTTAATCCCCAGTACTGATAAAAACAGTATTCTTGAATGCTAATTAGGAATCCACATGTACATTATTCATACAATGAGAGGCAGGTTAGGCAGTCACCCACCTTGTACATTTACAAGCAATACTCAGTACGTATATTCATGTGCGCGATGTAAGCACTAGTATGAGCTAGTGCTGTGGAGGATACTGGTTTATCTCATTTCATTTAATTCTCATTGTATTTTGCACGTATTGCAACCTCAACTTAGAAATAGAAACATGATTATTTTGAGGGATTAAATACATCTTAAGAGATACCCTCAGCAGTAAATGACAGTTTTAGGATCCAAATCCACTCCTTTGGTATGCAATGAACCTGCTTCAGAAAATGTCTATTTCTTTGAAGCTGGAAGGAAGGAAGCATTATTTTTCCCCAAAATCATTTTTATTGGTATGCATTTATGATACTTAATAATTGTATTTAACATGAGGAAATGGTGCATATCGATCATTTTTAAAAGAGGGAAGCATTCTTATGGAAAAACTTCCAACAATATTTGGAAAATGTCATTACACAACACTGACAAAGGTTTAGGCATCTGTGATATCGAAGAGCCAAAGACGTGGCTAAAATTTTTCGTTTGGTGACAGCTACCTTAGAAGATGGACAAAACTTGAGACCATCATGCTTAGTAAAGTGAGTCAGACTCAAAAAGGTAAAATACTGCATGGTTTCTCTAGTATGAAAAACCCAGAATACAGGCATTTTATAGAACCAAATGGGTGTGAGAGTGGGGGCAATGAGGAGAGAGCGGAAGGGCCAATAAAGGGCGGAGGGATTGTAATGTTGTCATGATATATTTGTGCACAAAATCCTCAAGCTCAACATCAATGTAACCATTCTATATTGTGTGTGCATATATATGTGTGTGTGTATACATATATACATAATGGGGGGGAGAAGATGGAGGTTGGGTTTAGGGCATAGCTCAGTGAGTAGAGCACTTGCCTAGGAAGCATGAGATCTGGAGTTCATCCCCCAGTACCACATAATAGGCAGGTGTGGTGGTGCATGCCTCTAATTCCAGCACTCGAGAGGCTGAGTCAGGAAGACTGCTGTGCATGGTGCATTTGAGGCCAGCCTGGGCTATGTATTGAGTTCATAGCAAGCCTGGACTACAGAGTGAGACACTCTCTCCAAAAAAGAAAAAAAAAAGATGTAATTAGGTGCTAAGGATGTGAAGTGTGAGAATGTTGAGGGAGAAGATCTATTATGTACTTAGTATAACAGAAATTATCCTAGATGTCTTAGATGACATCTTATGTCATTATAAATCTTTTTTTTTTCTAGTTCAAGGTTACTTTTTTCTTATTATAGTTCCAAAAACAAATCTCAACTTCAGTGGGCAGTCTTTCAGGATGAGGTGAAAGTCAAACTATAAATTCTCTCCACTTCCAAGTCTTATAGCATGTTGCATTATCTATTTCACTGCTTAACACAGGGAGACTAACAATTATAGAACTAAAAATAATTACATATCAACTAACTGTTTAAATATATTTAATATTTGAATAAGCAAGCTTATATCATCTTCTACCTTTTTTTTCCTGGAATGTAGAAAGGGTCTTTATTTAGAAACAAAGGACCAGGAGGGTAAAAGCTCCCGCTATCTGGAAGGGGCACCAAGTGGGGCTGCCCCCATCTTCTATCAACTATTTTAATACTTTTGGCTGAGTTTTTTTTGCCCCAGGTCTTATCCCTCTCCCTCACAGCTTTGTGCCAGTATAGCTCTCAGACTTATCTTCCCAAAATAAAGAATTCTTTTCTTGGTGGTACTGAGAATTGAACTCAAAAGTCTTGCACATATCAGGTAAGTGCTACTCCACTGAGCTACATTTCTAGCCCCCTAAAATAAACCTTTGTTAGATGCTTTTTAAAAAAAAATCCATAGATTTTACTGAAAAATTCCAAAACCCAATTTAGTATGGTATATAATGCCCTTCATAATCTGGCTTCAACTTATCCTGCCCCAGCTTCTCTACTCACTCTTACATTCCACTAAAAGACACAACAGACATTTATTTATCTCCATTTCCAGAGGATACTACACTGCTATGCCTATCTAATAAGAAAGGAGTGACACAACCTGAGACTGCTGTATAAAGCCTGTGCCCTTGACCACTGCATGTGCCACCTCCTTTAAAGGTTCCGGACTGAATTTCTTCATAACCTGATTCCTACTCTCCATGCCCTGTGCCTGAGATTCCCTCCTTTCCCACATCTAGCCTCCTTCTTGTCTTGTGTTTCTATCCAAACAACCACTCAGCATAATTTTGCTCCTTGTTTCTGCGAACCCAGAGTACTTAAAAGCTTAAACTAGTGAAAATTCTGCCTATGCACTGGGGTTTATTTTCCCATAGGGAATGACTCCACAACAAGGAAATGGGAGTGATCTAAGCCATGATGTGACTGGTTGAAGTAGAAGAAGACCCCAAAGGCATACAGCACAAGGAAGACCTTCCTGTTTCTCGCATGTCTGTGCATCAAGATTCCCAACTGCCTAGACTCTGGAATCCTTGTTTTCTCTCCTGTCTCTGGCAGGCTGAACTTCAGGTCTGTAGGATCCATTCATTTATATATGCCTAGTATTGTTTCAGATATTAGATACTCATCTATGAACAAAACAAGGAATGTGTCACAGTGGACCTCACAGCTTGCTGGGAGACAATTAATGAACAAATTTAGTGAAAGAAAATGATAAACGCTACAAAGAAAAAGGAAAGCCAAGGGGCTGAGGCTCAGTGATAAGACTCCATGCTGCCTGCGTGTGAAGCCCAGAGCCCAATTCCCAGAACACTCCAAAACCAGCAACTAACAGTGAGAAGGAATAGAAAATAATGAAGGGTGGCAGTAGGGTGGCTATTTCATTAGGTTGTTCGAAGAAGATCTTTCAGAGGTGATATTAAGACCTGAATGAAGGAACCAGATGTGAATATCTCTGTAGAAAGGGCATTCAAGCAAACAGAAACAAACAAACAAACTAGCCTTGAGGTGGAACTGTGCTTCTTACATCTGAGGAAACTGAGGAAACCAATGTGGATGGAACAGAATAAATGGGGACACTGGTGGGAGATGTGGTTTGAGAACACCCAGGGACCAATGAGAGGCTTGGATTTTATTCTTAAATGTGGAGGAAAGTCACCTGAAGATTTTGCGCAGAAGAGTGAAGTGATAAGATATAAATTCTAATACACTCTGTCTTGTTGCTAAATAAAGAATGTACGCAAGAGGGGCATGGATAGATGCACACTAACAAACGAAACATAAGAGCCAGTCCAAGAAGTACTCAGATTCAGGAAATGATTTGAAGATACATTTGGTAAGAACTGCTAATGGATTGATTATGAAGTATTTAGCTTGAGCCAAAAGGTTTTGGGTTTTGGTTTAGGTAGTTAATTAAATGAAAATGCCATTTACTGAGCCAAGGAAACTGAGACAGGAATTAAGTTTAGGAAAGGAAATCACGAATTTAATTTCAGATTTGGGAGAGATGGTTGACTTACACATTCTTGGTGACCACAGGACCTAGAGAGGGACTGCAACTGTTGTTAACCTTTTACAGGATGTGTCTACCTAAGAAATACAGTTCCTCTAAGCAATCCTCTCTCAGAGGTGAGGGATATTTGGCCTGTGTGCTGTACATGGGCCAGCAAACCATTGGGTTAAGCCCAGACAAGGCTTAACCAAAAAGAAACAGTTTCAGCCATCACATTAGCAGTAACTTATATGTCTTACCAAACATAGCCGGCTATTTCTGTATGGCCTGTAAATTATATCATAATGGCCTTGGTAGAAAACAAGTTTTCTGCTCTTGCCTAGATAGTCAAGAGGCTAAAAAAGTTTAGTCGCCTAAGCCTTAGATACATTATGATGTCAGTCAGCATCAGAAGAAAAAAAATTTTTTTTGAGGTAGGTAGAAGAAATCTTTCAATTCAAAACAAATTCCCAGGGCTGGAGGAATGGCACAGTAGTTAAAGTGCTTAGCTAGCAAGCACAAGGCCCTGAGTTTGATCCACCCACACCACATAAGCTGAGCATGTTGGCATACACCTGTAATTCCAGCACTCAGGAGGCTGAGGCAGGAAGACTGCTGTGAATCCAAGGATAGCCCAGGCTACACAGTGAGTTCAGGACCAGTCTGGGTCTTAAAGTGAGATGCTGCTTCAAAATTTTTTTTCCCAGTTTCTTTCATCTTTATTTCTAAATTCAGATCAAAATAATTTATTCCATAATTAAAGACAGAAAATTTAGAATGCAAACATCTTGAGAGATAATTCAATGTGTGTGGGTTTTTGTCAAAGTATAACTGAAAGCAGACGAAATTTCTGAGTGTTTTAAAGGGGGGAAAAGGTTAAGTGTTAAGAGAAAGCATGTAGGTAAAGATTTCGTGATCTTCTCTACTTCTTGTAATGTATAAGTGAGAAAATACAGAAACAAGTGTACGTATCTTGAAGGATAATCCAGGTTTAGATCTGAATGGGAAGTAAGGATCTAAATTCTCTTTCCCACCTTTTAATCCTTAGTCTCTTCTCAAAGATGTTCCTCGACTGAAAGACCTATGTCATGCTAGAGATGTATCACCTCTGCTGGAGCCAGATTTCAAACAGATGGGTCCTGGAGAAAGCTATTTATTTGTACAATTCTTTGTGATTGATGTCATGGTGTTCTAGGGTAAGGCTACCACATTTAACACCAGAAGGAATTGAAGGCAGCTTTTACATTATGTATCCTTTTTATCAGAGTTATATATCTTTACTAAAGAGTACTCTAACAAAAAGTTAAAAAGGCCAAAAAAACTATTGAAACAAAAAAACTATTGAAATTTCTACCAGCTAGAGGAACAGTAGAACATCTCAGCATACTTCTTCCCAGTGTTTTATGGGTTGTGCTCATTTATAACAGTGCTCTTAATTATATAGGCAACTTTTCATATTTCTGTTTTTTCTTAATGTTACCACATACATATTGTTCACATCACTGCACTTTTATGGCTATCTAACCATCTATTGTATGGCTACACCATAACCATTCTGGTTATGGTTTCTGGTTATTATAATAAGAAATAATAGTAAATAGACTTATGAATAAGTCTGTTTTTATTTTGGATGACGTACTAAAAGAATAATTGGTAGATTAAAATACATATTTTATTATTTAATGGGCCAGGGTCTTACTCTATAGTTCAGGCTGATCCTGAACACACTATGTAGTCCAAGCTGGCCTCAACCTCACAGCAATCCTCTGTCAGAGTGCTGGAATTGCAAGCATATACTACCATGCCCAGCTTATGTAGTGCTAGGGAGTCAAACTCAGGGCCTTGTGCTTGCTAGGCAAGTACTCTCAACGCTGCGCTATTCATCCAGCCCAAGAGTGTGCATATTTTTAAAAAGTTCTTGATCTACAATGTCACATCAATTTTCCAGAAAGGTTGTTATCAAATTACATTTGGAGGCCAGGGAAAGGGAGAGCTATCAAAACTACTGGATCTGGTAGAAAATATATGACAGAGGTTCTCACAAAGTATTCTACTGTTCTGGAGATAAATGTCTTTCTGGTAAAGGAAACATCTTAAAGTATTAAAATTCTTACAACAGGTTTTCTACACCACACAGCACTTCTAGGTCACAAAGAAAAATAGAAACTGAGGTGAATTTGAAGTAAAAGTTATACAAAAAATGACATGTCAGACTTAACCAACATGGAAAGATAAATTTACCAATACTCTTAAAGGACTACATTTTTTCTTTTATATTTTTGAAACTAGATTCCTGTAGTCCAGGTGGATTTGAACTCATGCTTCTCCTGTCTCAGCCCCCTGAGTGCTGGGATTACAGGCATGCACCATAACATCTGGCTTTCAAATATTTTTCAATAGTGATCCAGAATATTAAATTTTATTATAAAATGCCAGGTTTATTTACATGTCACATCATCTCATACCATTTAATAGAAAACAATATAACTGAGCTCTAATCTACCAATCAGTTATGAAATCAACTTATTTGTTTAAAAAACCAAAACACACTGGGCCTGGTGGCACTCTGGGAGGCTCTGGCAGAAGGACTGCAAATTCAAGCCCAGCTTGGGTGACTTATTGAGATCCCAAAATGAAGAAGGCTGGGTATATAGCTCAGCCTGAAGGCCCTGAGTTCAATTCTTGTACAGGTGATGGAGAGGGACGAAAAACAGAATCAAATGAGAAAAATGAGTGCATTGTAGTTGGTTCAGGGGAGTATCATTTTGTGTTCTGTATGTACATACCAGAGATTTTATTTATTTATTGAGACAGGGCCTCACTCTGTAGCCTAGGCTGGTCCTGAACTCACTATGGAGCCCAAGCTGGCCTTAAACTCATGGCAATCCTCCTGTCTCAGCTGGGATTATAGGCATGCACCACTACGCCCAGCTTATATGGTGCTGGAAATCAAACTTGGATACCTAGCAATTATCTTAGTGCTTGCTAGGCAAGTGCTTTAAATTCTGAGGCACTCCTCCAGCCCCAGAGTATGTTTATTATTGTGGGATATGATTAAGGAAAAAATAAGTTGAAGCTATTGGTCTAGTGGAAAGACGGTACCTGGAATTAGAATCTGGGTTTGAATCTGGGCTCTCTGCATGACTTACCGGTTACCTGTCTTATCTTTGACTAAATTCACTCACTGAGAAGAAAGTAGTAACACTATCTGTGTCCTTGTATAGGGAGTAGAGATTATTTAAGCAGAATGTTTAATCACATAGAGAGTGATGAACAAATATATGATTACTTCTAAATTCCCCCATATTGTCCCTGATGTAAAGAAACATCATAAATGAAAGGGAAGATAGTATGTTTTATTGACCTGAATTACCAGACCTGAATCCTGTAGTCCACCTTAGAAACACTTCCCTCAGTGTCCTTCTCCAATGTGGTTTTGCAAGATGTTATAGTTTAGATCTGGAATCTCTCCCCACACACTCATGTATTCGGATGTTGTGGCATAGCTGTGGAACCATGTGCTATTAGGAGATGGGGTCTGGTCAGAAGGGGCAGAATGCTGAGGCTTGATCCGGAAGGGTGTACCCTAGCTAGGTTCGCCCTTCCTACCTCACCTGGCTTTCTGTCCGCCATGCGGTGAAGAGCTTTTCCTCCAGCTACAGCTCCGCCATGTGCTTCTATCATTGCGAGCAGCCCATGAGTGAACTATGTGAGACTTTCTGAAACTGTGGGCTAAAATAAATCTTTCCTCCCACAAATTGTGGATATCGGGTATTTTGTCCCCGCAACGAAAAACGAAGACAGAAGAAGACTTAAACATATAGTTCTGTCCTCTCCTTTGCTGTTTTCACATGTACTTATGTGCATGATGAATTTTGGAATTTCTACCTTCATCATATATCGTCTACTCATTTCATTGTTCGGTGAGTATTGCACACTGCAGATCTCTTCTGGTTCTTAAGACAGGGCCGGGCACGTTGCAGGGGGTCAAAGAAAATCTCTTGAGTGTGGCCTGCCCCACATCTTGTGCAGAGTATCCGCTGCCAGGTACAGGGAAGCAGATGCAACGCTGCTTCCACCAGCATTTCCCACTCAATCTACTCCATGCTAAACAGGCCAGTTAGGCATTAAGTCATGTCTCAGGGTAGCACAAGTGGGAAGTGTGAGCAGAGAAACCACTTTATGTGAGGACAGTTGAAAATTAGATCCCTTCCCCGCCCCACTCGTGCTGCTCTTAGGGAGGGGCATTATCGGCGGAGGCCCAGGGCGCTCAGCGCGCGGGCGCCTGAGCTCCCGGGGCTGGCCGGCACGCACGCTCTCCGCCCTGAGAGCCCTTCTTCCCAGATGAATTCTCATAGTGTCACAGCCGCGCGCAGCCCGATCGATACTGGATGGCAGACGTGCTCCCACCGTCAAGTGTAGGCACAGGGCGGCGGTTTAGCCTCCCTGCCGCTCCGCCGCAGCGTCTCAGCAGCTCGATACGGGCAGCGACGCTAACCCGCCCCCAGCTGCCTCCACCGTCCCGCCGCCTCCCGCGGAGCGCGGCCCGGAGCTCCGGCGCCGCAGTCGGCCGCACCCGAGTCTGAGGGGCGAGGGCCGGGCTGCGCTCCTCAGGGCCCGTCGGGGCTCCCGGCGGACGGCCCCGGCGGCGAAGGCGAGCGGGGCGGCCCCCTCCCCCGGGCCTTACCTTCGCGCTCCTCCTCAGGGCGGCCGGAGGGGCCGCCGCGGCCTCGGGCCCCGGCGAGGTGGGGCAGGGAGGGCGCCGCCGCGCGCCGTCCGCCCGGAAGAGCCGCGCGCCCGAGCCCCGCCCCCGGCGCCCGCTCCCACTCCTGATTGGCTGTGCCGGCTCGGGGTGGCGTGGCGGGGCCCCGGCGGGCGTCTCAGCTATAAAGCCAGCCCGAGCATGACCGCCGCGAAGCTAATGTAGCCGCCGAGCTCGCCGGCTCCTAGCCCTCGGGCCCGTCACGCCTCCCGGCGCCCAGGCGCTCCCGACTCCACCATGCCGAGGGGCTTCCTGGTGAAGCGAACTAAGCGCGCCGGCGGCTCGTACCGAGCGCGCCTCGCGGAGCGGCTCTTGCCTCTGCCGGGGCCCCCGGAGGCGCCGCGCTCCCCCTCGGAGGCTCCCGGCGCCCCCCTGCCCGGCGCGGAGCGCTCGGTGCCCTTCACGCCCGAGGAGCCCGGAAGGGGGCCGACGGCGGACGCGGCCCCGGAGCTGTTGGGCTCACCCCGTCGGGAGGCCGGGGTGAGCCTGGGGCCGGGCGGGCGGGAAGGTGCGGAGTGGAGCGCGGACGACAGGGCGGGCCCCGGGCCCAGCCGCAGCCCCGCGAAGCCTGCGGGCACGGAGCTGCGGCGGGCGTTCCTGGAGCGCTGCCTCCGCTCGCCGGTCTCCGCCGAGTCCTTCCCCGGGGGCGCCGCCGCCGTGGCCCCGTTCCCCTGCTCTGGGGCGCCCGCGGCGGCCCCGTCCTCGGGGGAGCAGCTCCTGCTGCCGCTCCGGGCGCCATTCCCAGAGCCCGCGCTGCGGGCCGACCCCGCACGCTTCTCGGCCGCCCTGCACGGCCTGAAGCGGGCGGCCGGGGCGGAGCGCCGCGGCAAGGCGCCCGGACCCACGACCGCGGGAGTCAAGAAGCCGAAGGCCGTGAGGAAGTTGAGCTTTGCCGACGAGGTGACCACGTCTCCCGTCTTGGGCCTGAAGATCAAGGAGGAGGAGCCCGGGGCGCCCTCCCGGGGCCCGGGGGGCAGCCGCACGCCGCTGGGAGAGTTCATCTGCCAGCTGTGCAAGGAGCAGTACGCAGACCCCTTTGCGCTGGCCCAGCACCGCTGCTCCCGTATCGTGCGCGTCGAGTACCGCTGCCCCGAGTGTGACAAGGTCTTCAGCTGCCCGGCGAACCTCGCCTCCCATCGCCGCTGGCACAAGCCGCGTCCCCAGACAGCAAGCGCCGCCATGGTCCCTCCAGCCGACGGGAAGCTGCTTTCCTCGTCGTCTTCGTCCTCCTCGGACTCCGCGCCCATCCCGTCTTTCCTGGCAGAGGGGAAGGAGAACAGCCGAGCAGGGCGAACTGCGGATCAGCACCCGCAGGCGAGGGACAGCTCCGGGGAGGATCAGCACCAGGACAGCGACCCACGCCGAGGCCTCCAGGTGCGAGCGCACCTCGAGCCCCCGCCGCCCCAGGCTCCCTACGCGGAAGGAATGTTGGGGCGCAGGGAGCCTGGGCCGGGCAGTGCCAGCGGTGGCGGGGGATCCGAAATCTTCATGTGCCCATATTGCCACAAAAAGTTCCGTCGCCAAGCCTACCTGCGTAAACACCTGGGCACTCACGAGGCTGGCTCGGCTCATGCGCTGGCGGCCGGCTTTGGCTCCGAACGCAGGGGCCCCCTCACCTTCGCTTGCCCCTTGTGTGGGGCGCACTTCCCGTCCGCAGATATCAGAGAGAAGCACAGGCTGTGGCACGCGGTCCGCGAGGATCTGCTCCTGCCTGCTCTGGCGGGGGCTCCCTCCGAAGTGCCGGGATCCGGAGGGGCATCTGATGGAAGTGCTCAACAAATTTTCTCATGCAAGCATTGCCCGTCCACTTTTTTTAGCTCCCCAGGGTTGACTCGGCACATCAATAAGTGCCACCCCTCAGAAAGCCGTCAGGTATTGCTGCTGCAGATGCCACTGCGGCCGGGCTGCTGAGGTCTGGGAAACCAAGATTTTAAGGCCGGCCTGAAAGAAAACAGACCTTGGGAACTCCTGGAGGGCTTTCAATTTGAAAGTTTTCTTTCCTTCCATTTCTTTTTTTCCTTCCCCAAACTCTCCCAATAGTCAATGTGCAACCAGGGGAGCAGACAATGAAATGTAAAATCCCTCCCTAGAGCAGGTATGTATACGGTATGAACATTCACAGACTGTCAGCTTTAAATCCTTCTCACTTTCCCCCAGTAAGATTCCCTCCCTCCCCCAAAACTCTGGAGACCCTAACAAATTCTATATATTTTGTAATTCCTATGGAAAGTCACAGTGAATGTGTGCATGTCTCAGTGTCTGCAAGAAGGTTCTAGCTACCGAAAGTGGTAGTCACCATTTTTTTTTTTCTTGCCATCACAAGCACCTATGTAGTTTCTGTCTCAATAGGGTCAGATGTCTTGCATTGTATATTCTGTGAATTAAAAGTTATGTGGTTGGTGCCAAACTTACAGGAGGGAAAAGACTACAAGACCTGCGTCCCAGGCAGGAAACTGGAGGCATGCTGGTTTTTTTTTTTTTTTTTTGGGGGGGGGAGGCAGTGTTCCAGAAAATCTCCCTCCAAACCTTTTCTCAATTATATGTACAGCCCACTGTTAATTTTTGGAGGTCAGGAGGGTGTTACTTTACTGAAAGTTGAGACACCCTCCAAATTCTAATTTTTAGCTACTCCGTGTGCAATGTTCAGGAAGAGCTACTTTAAATCTGCTTATATAACTATTTGGAAATATAGAACTCATTTCCTGAAGTTTGCTTCTAAGAGTTCACAAAGCTATCTAGTGCTTCTTTCTGTTGTAAATCTCATAGTATATATTGCATATGTAATTGTGTTCAGCTTAAAGATGTTAATACGTATGGTACACTATGGGACTGATGGCACTTCACTCAATATTCAGTATTTTTTGCAGCAGCAACTTTTGAAATTCTTTTTGTAAATTATATTCAGTGTACATTCTGTACCCATCCTCTAATACCCAAATTTGGGACACTGGTTTAGCATTGCTTAGCAGATAGTTCAGATTTGTAAGATGCTTACCACCAAATAAATGTACATAGACTGTGCTTTTTGTTCTGTGTTTGTCTTAAGAACCGGTTGAACACAGCCTATTTTCAGGGGCCCCACTTCTTATCTCTCCAATACCAGTATTCTATTTATCTTACTGATCCATCTAGACAGAATACAGAAGGCAAGAGACCTAGCTTGCAAATGAACGGAAGTGTGCAGGAGCACAATAGGAAAATTTCCTTTGAAGTCTATAGTTGCACAGACTGAAGTTCCAGTCTGTGTACTGGTCGTCTTTAAAGAAATACTTCCTCCAAAAAATGGCCATGAAAAATGTATTTAAATATTTTCTCTAAAAAAAAGTTACTTAAGTATTTTTTGGAGATGACAAAAATTTTAATAGTGCTAATTTCAATATTTCAAGTTAGTATTTCAGTCGGTTTTGTTATGTATTATCAATTGTTAGATGTTAATTTAAAATAAAGTAAAAGCACTTCAGAAATGTGTTAGTGGTTAAATTTGATTTTCCTTTTTATATTTCTTCACCCTGACTGTGGGAAGCTACTTATATTCTTTAAACTGCTCTCAGGAACTTCTTAATCCCCCTTTTAAAAAATCATTTTTATAAGCTATAGTAGGACTTCAGTTTTTATTTATGAAAACAAAGTAAGTGTACAGGAACTCTGAAAAGATGTTTTAGATGGTAGAGTTTTATTCCTGAATGTATATTAAAAAACAACTTAAGATTAAAAAAATAAAAAAAACATGGTGGAAATAACTTGATACTTTAACCAAATGCATTGGGTGAAGGATCTAGTTAGCACTGGTAAAGGTGTAAAATTTCTTGCGGTTTTAAAGATTGGAAAAGGAGTTCTGAGAAATAAGTTGGAGTGTATCCCGAAGAGATTTTAAATTCATTTTTCACAATTATTTAAGGTAACCTAGGTTTATGCTTTACATCACCATTAATCATGTAGCCATGCTTATTAAGTCTCAAGATGTATAAGATACAGATGACAAATAATGGACAGAAAGTGGTAAGAATATTTTATTGTGTTACTAAATACCACGTTACTTTTTATCCCCCAGTTACAAATTTGTAGACACTACATGAATGATACATAATTTATATTCTATGCTTTGCCCGTATGATGTATTTACACATGCAGTTGGTGTTGATGTCATGCTACATTTCCTTAGGAGATGCCCATTAAAAAAAAAATATGAGCAGCTCATCTACTACAGGCAAATACTTCTGCAGGATGGAATGTATCAATTTGCACCTGCTATTTCAGTATTAACAATATTAGATTTAACTTAAACTCCTATGTTATGTTCCCTTTTTTAATACACATAATTTGAGCAAGATATTTATATCAGAAAAGTTTTTTTCCTCCTTCCTGCCACCTTTTTGGTATTTAAGAACACAGATATACCAAAATCTATTAGTCAATAATAATGTCTATGATCTCAGAACAGAAATAGCATTTGATGGTGATACCAATTAACATGTTAGAAAATTATATGGAAGCTAAACAGAAATCAGAGTTCAGCAGTGATTTTCTAATTATTGGATATGTCATGTCATCTACACAGACAAGAGATGAGAGCCTGCCTTGGGAAGAAAAAGTTAATGTCAAAATAATTGTGGCTGGAATTTGAGATGCTTAATGTGCATTTATTTTGGGTGCTTTATTTTCATAACATAAATAATCTGTACACATCCTGTTTATTAACAGATTTGCAACTTTAACTTTACAAATGTTTTAATTTTACATTTGTAAAAAAATTATATATTTATTGAACCATAAAGCTGCAATGGAGTACAATAAATAAAATGAGGCTACCTGTCCAATTATATTTTGGTGCAAAAATAATCATGAAATTAAAGGTAAAACTACTTAGACATAATTATCTAGGCAGGTAAAGAGCATAGAATAAAACTCCATCCCCTCAAAAAAAAAATGGCAGTTTGGAGTGTGGGAGAAAAATGAACTGAATAAATAGCCCAAATCTAAAATATTAAGGTACAAATTTTTTAAGTCCAGTGCTTTATCAAATAGCGTACAAGAAGGAACATGCATGTTATGGCAGGCATGAGGCCCAAAAGGGTTAACGCTATGTTCGTGCTAAGGTGGCTACTGCTGATCACTGCTTGGGCTGCTTGTCTCCTTAGGATTTATTGGCTGAGCCAGAGGAACGACGCAGCTTCATGGACATGCGGCTTTTGCTAGTTCGAGGAGACATTGGAGAGGCCAGGTCAGCCCCATCTACCTGCGTTGCTGTGAGAGCTTCACTGGGTAGAATCTCTGGGTAGGAGCCTGTGAGAAATAGCAAGAACATTAACACAGTCATCCAGTCTCTCATTCCATAAGGAAGAACCTTTCTGTTGTTATTCTGGAGTATGGGTCCCAGCTTTTAATGAAATCTTTTGAGAGAAAATGAAAGCCCCATACTTTCTGTTACAACAGCCTAATAATGTATTTAAAGCCCAGTGATCTGTGGACCATATCATCATGTTAGCAAGAAAGCACCGTTCAACATGGCAAGAGCCAGAACCCTGAAACAAAGCAATTAAAAGCCAAATCTGGGCCAGAAAGAATAGCGATTTCAAAAGCACCACTATCATGCAGGGAAGGGCGAAGAAGCAGATGCGAAAGACCAGTTTCCATCTCTAGAGTTCAGTGTAGAATTTCCCCCCTAAAAAAGGCCTTGCTACTCAAACTGGAAGAAAACAGCACGAAATGGTTCTCCAAACACTTAGGTTTTAAAGAAGAATCCACCACTTATGAGACCATCACAAACCCTACGTATTTAAGAAGGGGTTTGAAAGGAGGAATATAAATTCCTAAGGGAGAGGAGAAAATACTCATCTCAAAATCACTCCAAAAAAGATAAAGTAGCTCCACTTATGCTTCACGTTAGCAAGGTAATGCTATTCCTGCTGTTTTCATTAATTTAAACTTTTGTAGTCACACTGTAGGTAAGCAGTAGAATTAGAGAAAATTTTAAAACGAGCAAAATAAGTTCAAGCAGGAAATTCTTTGTGTCATTAACAAAGTATTTTTACCTCTATACTTTATTTCTATGAATTACGACTTTGCAATAGACAGCAATAGTACAGAATTTTGAACAATGTAGGCTGTCAAATACTTGCTGAATAAGTGAATAAGATAAATAGAAAAGCTCTTCAGAAAAAAATCTACAAAAAATAAAAAAATTTAAAAATATTTGTGTATTCTGAGGCACTTTAATCCAGATCTTTCTGGGCTTAAGTACACAATTTTTTGCTTTTAAAACATGTCACACACAAAAAGGGAAAAAAAAACACCACACATGTTGCAGGCTTAAACTTATACTTCTTTTTACTTAGGAGATTTTTTGGCATATCTGTTAGCCAATGCAGTACCTCACACGCACTTCAAACTAGGGAATAATTATGCTAGAAACTTCCATATAATGAAACAACTGTGCGTAAGCTGAAGTTATAAATACTTAAAAGAAAAAAATACTCAATAAAGAGTGCAGAACTTATGGAGATATCTTAAATTATTAAGAAAATATCTCTGCAAAACACTTTGGAAGTGTTTTTAAGGACAAATGTTAATAAATCTGTATTCCCAATGATATCTTCTCATTCATAATCTATGTCAATTGACTTCCCTCAAAGTAACTACTCCAACATTTCCTTTTCCAGCTGATATGACAGAGGCCTCAAAATAAAAGGAGGACACCTATTTGTTTAATTTTAATCTTCCTGAAGATCTGAATTGGTTAATAGTAAACCCATACCTGGAAAATCTAGAGAAGAATATAAATACATAGCCTGTTTAGGGAAGCCCTGCAGATGGGCAGTGAAAGGAGAGTGAAGAGCAGTAGCTCATGCTTGTCTGATAATGCACATTATCCTGGCCATCAGGAGAGGCATTACAGCTGCTGTTTACCTTTAGATGGCCAATGCTTTCTAGCGGAGGTTTTGGGAGGAAGAGAACTATCACTGCATTTCTTTCTTTGTTGTGAATGAAGAAATGGAGTAGTGAGCAGAAGTGAGAAAACAAAAGAGAAGATAGGTAACAGATATGAGAGACACAGTGCAGAACTTCACAGGTGTTAACTTAGGAGTAGAGAATATAATTGGGCATGCAATGAGTTAGGGTGATGGTATTTCACAATTTCCAATACTCTGTACATTCAAATGTTATACTTACCAACTAACAAAACAAGTTCAAATCAGAAAAAAGAGAAGAAGAAAAAAATCTATGAGAGATTCTATAAATATCTGCTTTTTAAAGTGCCTGTTGTATTGGCGGCATGTTATCTACTAACAACTCAGTCAGAAAATATCTACAGATACATTATCTACTATGGTAGCTATAGTCACATTAAATTTAAATTGAATGTAATTATATTACATTCTAGCCAAACACTAGCCACATTTCAAGTGTTCAACAGCAACATGTGGTTAGCTGCTGCCATACTAGACACAGCAGATACACATTTCCATCATCATAGAAAGTTTTACTGGAGAAATGCTGTAGAGTAATTAAACTCAGAGAGTATTTTCTCAGTCAATTTTCCATGAAAACAGATCTCTGTGCAAGTTTACTCCACAGGTGTTCCATCTAATTCCATTCTAAATTTTTGTTCTTAAATACTAAAATAATTTTCCTTCACCACTGTAACAACAACAGCACGTAACAATTTCTCTTCAGATGTTTGGGTACACATCCTGGCTTTCCCACTTAAAAATACTTTTTTTTTTCAAAAGACAGACGCTCCTCCATGTCTTTCAAGTGAACTCCCCCTCCAGCCAACTAAGAGTCAGTTCAGGCTTTTAAGTATGTGGTATACAGTTACCAGTACTTACTCACATTTTAGCAGTAATATTTGTGGTACATACTCAATGTACTCTAAGCACTATAAATAATTTACAGTAGGAAGACCTCAATTGTAGAGAATGTAAAGAATATACTGATACTTACATTTCATTTTACATCCTATTCTGCCCAACTACTGACTTATACTATCTGACTTACAAGTGATATTTATTTATTTAATTACTTCCATTTTTTAACATATCTTCAAGGACACTTTAAAAAATATCTATGGGCTCCTATGTTTGTGAACAAGATTAGTTATTAGCATTCTTACAATGGTGACAGACTGTCTACAGCTTGACAGTACAATAAACTGATTCATATATTGTGTACTGATTACAATAAACTGTTACAAAAAACAAGATGAATATGACTTCAAAGACCTACACACATAATAAAAAGGAATTCAATAGACTGTTCATGCTGTATGATGACAAGCATGATCATGATTTAAAATTACTACAGTTAGTAGTCTTTTTAAAAATGTAGTCTTTGGAAATATTGTAACTTTGGAAGCGATTTCACAATACCGAACTATGAGACAATATGATGTATTAGGAAGAACATAGGCATGAACTTTACAGTTTAAGTTAAATGCCAAGTCCATCATACATTCTTATTTGTAAAATAGGGATACCAATAATTATTTTTCAAAGCTGTGGGGATTGATGTGCAAAGATCCTGGTGTGTGATTGGTAAACAAGAAGTATAGGTATATAATAATGCTATTAACAGCAAAAGTGGATACGATTTGAATCAGAACAATAAGGACAGAAAGAGACACTAGAAATATTAAGAGATGATAAGTGATAAAATTAGTATGGGTACAGCACTGAATGTCATTAAGAAAGTAATAACACACAATTTAAAAAAGCACAGAACTACAGTTAAACAAGTTTTTTCATTTTAAGACATTCAATAGCTATTATTCCCACACACTTAGAACAGGTTAAGTGTTGTTATAGTTTGCCTCCTCCTTACAAATGAAAAAACTAATGTAGGACAGATTAATTTGAGTTTATGTGGAAAATAAGTGGCAAGACTATGATTTAAATCCAGATCAGATCAAAGACCTCATTTCTTTTCTAGATATCTTAAAGCTATTTTAAAAAAAAAAGATTTTCTCATGGGTAGGAAAGGTAGAGGCCTCAAAATAAAAATCTCTAATATGATAGGCTATTGGGCAATTTCTCCCTCCTCTACCAACAGCAAGAAAGTGAAGAATATATTTAGATCGAATGGATAGCTGTAATTGGTAAGATCATATACACTGAAAGTTAAAAAGGTCTAGCTAGGAATACTGCTTTGCCAAGTACTAGGGGATCCTGGGTAAGCTTTATGAAAAAAAAAATCTCATAGAACTGCCATGAAGGTTAAAGAGAGAATGTATATAGAGTACTTTGTATAGTACCTGGAATGCAATAACTGCTCAATCATTTATTATTTCTCATTATAAAATTTTACATCTGAATGATCTCTGTGAATCTAGTAATTACTGTCACAGAAAGTTAAGCATGTTACTTAAGATAATTACTTTAGTCAACAACATATAAGCCGAAGTTTCAAGGTCAAAGGTACTGAACAGAATATATTTGGTTGCCTGTATCTTCAAACCAATACAGTGGTAAGTATGAATAGGAATCTGCTTTTAAAAACATATTACACGCATTTATAGCTTATATAATATACTGAAGGAAACTGATATTTGTATTGGAATTTACAAGTAATATTTAAAATAATTATCTCCTGAGGGTCTAAAATATTTTCTTTCAGATTACTTTAACTCCGGGGAATGAAAAAACTAAAATAACTATTAAGGAAGGATGCTGACCTTCAAAAAAAGGTTACTTCGAGCAATGGCTAAAATTGGACGATCCATCCTACTCAAAAGTTCAGAAAGATAGATTTAATAATAAAAGATCCTAACTTATCTATACATGACAATACAGATTTTTGGATTTAACGCAAACTGAGGTTAAAATGAAGGTAGACTTAGATAGCACTCTTGGCATTCATTATCACTCTAGATTATCTCTGATTTCGATGGCATATAAACTGCCACATATAAATGATAAACTACATTTTGAACCATTAATTTTATAGTATTTCTTTGCTTTTATTTTTCTTTTGTACTGATCTACATCTCCAGCCTCTTAACTTTTTTTTAAACTGCCCATTTTAATTTTTTCTTGCTTTGAAATGGAGTATTAATAGGTTGCTAAACTTACCCAGAGTAGACTCAAATTTATGATCCTCCTGCCTCACTCATAATATTTCTTTCAATGGGCATCTATACATTTTCTAACGGTAACTATAAAGTGTTTGTGTATATAGATATATGTATATGAATGTGTACATATTCATGTGATATATAATACATACATACACACATATGAGAGAGAGGAGAAAAGGAGGGAGAAAGAGCAAGAGGCAGGGAGAGAGGGAAGAGAGTGAGCCAAACACCAGTAAACCTGTTCATTAACTAAAATACCTACTTAATCTCTTGAGAATCAGCCCAAAGCAAGGTATCTCCTGGCTTAATTAGAATAACAGAGTATTTTCTAATAGAGTACTTCTATAAGTATTACATAATAGGCTTTCAAGAATATATTTATAAACATATATAGCTGCCACTAGTGGCACAGGCATGTAATCCATCCCAGCATTCTGGGAGGCTGAGGTTTGGACATCACAAGTTTCAGCTCCGTCTGGGCAACTCAGCAAGACCCTGTCTCAAAAAAGGCAGGCCGCAGATACAGCACAGTGCAAAGGCCCCAGGTGTCATCCCCGACATTTGTGGACTACCATTTATCTGGCCAGGAAGAGGAGTGCTTTCACTTTATGGTCAGGAGGGAGGTATAAAGACACAAAAAGTTTTAAAAAGTCACTATAAAAACATCTGATGTTTTCTACATGCATGCCTGACAACGATAAAGAGATTTCTTTCCTGTGACTTGAAAAAATAAGAGACAGGAAAGATCTAGTAATACTTTCATGTAATTATGAAAGACAATAAAATGTGCATCAAAATAGGTCCCTCTATGACCTTAGGGCTAAAAATAATTTCCCTTATGTATCAGTCTACTGCCACAGACACTACATTTGGGGAAATACTGTTATGAAATGTAAGAATCAATTATAATACATCAAAATCTTTCACATCTATTTAAGTAATACTGAAAGTTAGATTTAAAATCTTTTTGGATTTAACTGTCATCTTAGTAGGCACATTAGTGTTAACAAGGGGGTGAGTTTTGAACAATTTTTTTTAAAAGATAGGATCTCACTCTAGTCCAGGCTGGTCCTGAACTCATGGTAATTGTCCTGTCTCGGCTTCTCAAATGCTGGCAATGTTGGATATATTACCCCTCCCACCCTAGGTGGTACTGGGGAATTGAGCCCACCTAGTGTTTCCTAGGTAAGTGCTCTAACCACTGAACTATGCTCCCAGCTTTGAGTTTAGAATATCTTTAACCAAATTAAGTAAAACTAAACAAACAAAAAACAAACAAAAAACCCGCGCACGCATGTGTGTGCGTGCGTGTGCGCGTGAGTTCAGGGTTAAATTCAGGGCTTTGAACATGCACTGTTACCACTGACCTAAACCTCAAGCTTCCCTAAAAAATATTTTCCTATACTGTTGCACTGAGTAGAAATACATTAAGGGTTGGTTAGAAAGAATATAATCATTGCACTGGTATTTATTTAAAACTTAATTAATATATTATCATTAATTAGTATTATTTTATATACATAGGGAATACACCAAGTATCTAAAGTTGATTCTCAACTGTAATTATGAATCCATTTTTCAATGTATCAAATTTTATAAAGTGAATAAATGAATATAATGGGCTTCAGGCTTATGTCATTTTTGCAAACTAGAAGTCTAAATTGCTATTATGTGGCTATTTCATATATTCTCCCACTCTGATTCTTAAAACTAAAGAATAAGCTATGTGTATGGAGCAGAATATGACAAGAAAGTCAAGATTTGAAATAAATGGAAGAAAAATTATTCTTCAGTTACTCTGTACGTTTTGCTACTTAAGAAGTACATATTTAATTTTTACTGTATTGTGTTGAACTGAGACCACTTGGACAAAAAATTCTATTTGTCATAACTATTAAACTCTGCAAAAAAGGATATAGAAATGTATTAAGTAGTACTGCCACAAGTTATTTACAGGCAAAAATACCCAAGAATGCATATCTCTAATGGCTCCTAAAGGCAAAAAAATTTTAAATTAACTGAAAATAACTCATAGTGCAATATTAACTTTATGTTCAAATTCACATTTTGATTACTAAGAATAGTCTTAACACTACTGACAATATTTAAGTAAGACTACTAATAAGACTGTAAATATTATTTTAAACAACTTGTAGAATAACTTAGTAACAACATTAATACATTAAAAACAAAGACAAAAGAGCCTGGATGTGCTTCTGTAGCATCCTTTACTGAATGTCTCAGAAGGCGAAAACACAACTTAATTCTCAATACTGTCTACCTGGCTAGGTGCACAGGGTACCATGCAGAATAAGAAAAGATCACTAAGATGACATATATGAAAGACTCCAACAGGCAAATAATCACACCGAAATTAAATAGCCTTTATAAATGTGAAGGGAAATGTTAGTTCAAAACGTGGTCCAATAATATACATTTTTTTCAGTTGCAAAGTTTATAGTTTGACCATATGAACAAATATTATTTGTATCTATGTATTATAGTCTGATATTTTATAAAAATTTCTATTATGCAACGAGAAGTGTATTTAGTTTTCATGTTGTTATTAGTTTACTCTTCTAAATCTGTCTTTTAACTACTTTCTTAATGCCAAACTGATTTTCTTAGATTGTGTCAATTCATTAAAGCAAACCTCACACATTATCTCATTTTCAAAAGATTCAACTAAGTGTGATGGGATTTCTCTCTTTGCTAAGTATTTTATATTAATTGAAAGGAATCTAAGTTTTTTGGTAAAATTATTTTTCTAATGGCAAAGTAATGATGACAGGCACAGAAGCTGTAATTTTATTAACTAAATCTCAATTGAGAATTACAGCAATTTCTTTTCCAAATAGATTTTATTAAAAAAAAGGAGTGCTGTGCCATTTAAACTTAATATAAAGAGAGCTAATTTAACATAAAGAGCATTTGAAAGTTTATTACGACAGGCTTCAGGTTGCGTTCTCTTTTCCTGCTTCCTTTTGAACACCATTACAACAGTCATCTCTCTATTTCAAGTGCCTAGTACAGTGCAAGGCTCACCGAATAAGCATTTGATGAGTTGAGATACTCAGTTACAATGCAACACGTCACAAAATACAAAGACACACCATCTCAGTTCAATAGAACTATTTTTTCATGCTGAGAAACAAACAAACAAACAAACAAAAGGGTCAATATAACAAAGAGTAACTACTTTCAGCCAATAGGTTCTATTATTAGTTATTTTAATCCCCAAACCATGTTAGTTTTCATGCAGACCTAGGTTAGTATAATTCTGGAAAAAATTTAGTGACAATTTCTGAAATGTTTAGTATGAACGAGGGTCGTGTTAAGTTTGCTTACTGTCTGAGTTATAAGCTTAGAGCTTGACAATTTTGAAAAAAGGAAATGGGAGAACAGAGGGAGGTTTTGGTTGACACTTCATCTTACCTTCAGATAAACAGAACTGATATTTAATGATCTAAAGAGGGAAAATAAAATAAATGAAACAATCATAAGGAGTGCAAGATATTACAGAATAGGAAGGCCATGAGTCATTTTTTAATGATTTCTTCAAAATTAGTTAATTGTATTAATGCAGTACCCTCTTAACAATCTTTATATATTATAATTTGCTACATTACTTCTAAATCTAGAAAAGTTTAGTTTATAAAATTTGAGATGAGGAGAAGATACTCTTGCCATAAAATTTCATCCTCCAAGATTGAGCGTGCATGCTCAACTCGCTTCTTCTGCAGGTACTTCAGTAATGACCCATGAGATGGAAGATTGGCACTATCATTAGCTCAGGTAAGATGTGGCACATGTACTTTTATGAAGACTATTGACTTTTTAATGAACCACATTTAAGTAAAAGACAACATAAATCAAGTTTGCAGGCCAAATTCGAATAGTGGTAAAGTATTTGTATTTCAATGACCAATAATTTATTCAAGCCAAGTTTTTAGAACAAAAGGGTATTGCATTTCAATTTCCAATCACAAGTAAGTAATACTTTCTTTTGGTCTTACCGGCATCAGATGGTAAATGATGGTAGGGAGCTGGAGAAAAAACCTGTGCTGCAAAATCTTCAAATGTTGTTGGTTCTAAATGGTGCTGGACAATTGTTTGCAGGTATCGCGCTCTCTCCTCATAGCTGATTACCTTCTGTTAAGGATGAACTTAAATGCAGTTTACACTGGGAAGGAAAAGATCTCCTCAGAAAGAGCTACTATGATTGCTAAAACATTACTTTGTAATCAATTGCTAATTATTCTTGCATATATTAAAAGTACACCTATTTAAAACTAAAAGTATATTTAACAGAATCTTACAGCACTAAAATGACAGCTTAACAGGGAAATATTTATTAGGAAATAATTATAACATTAAACTGTTGTAAGAGAGAACAGTTTGCTTGAGAAAGGATTCAACTGCTGTCAGGTCAGCACAGGCTCCCTCTTATCTTGTTAATCAGCTTCCATCTGCAGATTTACTCTTGAAAGCCACACAACAAATATTATGAGGCTGCTTAAAATACTATGTTCAAAATTACATATTTGTCATTTATAAAGACTTATTGTGAGAAATTCCTGCATATCTTCATTTTCTAAAATTCCCGCATTTTCTCAGTAATTGTTCTCATTTTGAATGGAAGACTACTGTTGTTATAATCCTCGAATAACTCCATGTGGTTAAGATAAATACATAGCTGAATCTGTATGTCAGGAGAAAAAAACCTAGTCAGTTATAATAGTGAAGCAAGCAGGAATATTCGCAAAGAGTCTACAGGACTCCTAAATACTGTCTAACAAAGCATCTCCAGGGCACTGACACTGACAGAAAAATACTGTATTTCCCTTTCACCACATTTTCTTCTCTGATATTATTGACAAGCAACCAGTACCCTGAAGTGTTGTTGCTTTGAACAACCCACTCCAGGCTTCCTGTTTCAGCAGGTCTGATTGTGCTCTTAGCACAGAGAGGGTGAGAAAGAGAGAGAATATTTCTGTTGTTCACGAAAGCAACTATGGAAATGGCTGTCAAAATGTAGAGCAGCAGGCGGCAACATACAATTATCAGGCAAAACTCACACGCTGACTTCATGTCGTACAGTTCCTGAACTGAGAAATCAGTTAACCTTTCTTCTCCAACTTTTAAAAATTTTCCTGCTGTACTCAGTGTGCTATGTTGACATTTAAATAAGGATAATAAAAATGTACAGAAGACATCTGAGTAAGGATAATAAAAATATACCTATTGGTTCTTTTCTTACTGAATTTCTTCTAAAGCCCATTTCAGTATCTCCTCAAATTTTGTTATTTTAAAAATTACCATTCAATTGTCACAGTTGTACAATTATGGAAATTGTATGCCAAATCTACAACTAAGACTAAGGTAAGTAATCTGAAAAGAAGGTAATTTAAACCGATAATTTAATGACAGATACCATGGCCAGTTACACCTGCAAAGGTTTATTAATACGAGAGGAAAGCCTAAGAATTAAAGGTAAGATTGCAGAATTTTCATTCTGCATTTGACTTTATAATATTCTTTGCTCTTTAAATGGCTTGTGGACTTTCTTTGTGTATTACAATTTATTTCGTGCATCAAATATTGAAATAACCTTAATTCCTACTACTTGTATACCATTATTTTCAATTTTGTACACTGGGGTTGAATTTCAAAAGAATTTTACTTCTGAAATGGGTAGCAAAAGGACAAGATGCTATATTAACATGACTGGTAGTAAGGATTTTATAGAAGGATAACACAGTAATTTCTGAGTCCAATTTAACATAGAAAAGTAAAAGTGCACTCTTTTAAAGAAGGTATATGGTTTTAAATGGAAGAGGATGAAACTGATGGTTCAATCTAAATAATACCACATATCTCACAACTTGTTGGAAAGTACTTTTTTCATTGGGGGAGATTCACAGCTGCCGAATTTTCTGCAGTTAATAGAGTCCTTTGATTCACAGCAGTGCCCCTTGTACAAAAAATACTGGCCTTTGTGTATTACCAGAAACTAATTTTCTATTTGGCTGAAAAGGGAAAAATGGGGTTATTGCTTCTCCCTCCTACAGAGCTTTTCATTATGCCTGATGCACTCAACTTCTAAGCTCTTCTGAGAAAAAAAAAATAACTGAAGAGGCAAGAGGTAGAAAAATGAGCTTGTTAGCACATTAGAAGTGAAGTATCTTGGTGGGCCCTAGAAATTCCCAGTGGTGTGTTAACTTATCACTCTATGCATGCTGGCACTGATAGTCTCCCAATTGATCACTCTCTTTTCGCACCAAAGGTGCTGCCAGGAAGCAAAGGCTGCAGGCCCACAGGAGAACAGTCTGCTATCAAAACAAGCTGTTTTTAAAAGTCTGCTTGAATGGGTAAAACGCTTCATGAAAAGTAGGGTGGAGACACCTACCTGCTTTGAAAGTGCTCTACTTTCAGAGGGCCTATAAATGAAATATTTTACTTTATCTTATTATATTTAGAGTTTACACACAAAATTAGGCAGAAAGAAAGCAAATGTTAATATTTCTAAAACAAGAGGATACTTCCAATGTAGCAAAATTTATCAAAGAAAAATGATTTTCTAAATAAACACACCTTGAAGAGTGATTTTACTCTTCTATTCCAAAGGTTTATAAAGCCAAGAAACCCAAATATTCAGCTGCACAAAACTAAAATCATCCAGATATAAAGTTTTAAAATTTTATACAAACACACAAGGTATTTCATAAAATCACCATAAATCTTATTAGTAAAAACAGTGTTGTCAAAATGATGTTTACAAAGTTCAAGTCTAGGTATTAGAGTAAAGGGAAGCAACCATTAATGGTTAATTTTTAAATGAAAATTGAATTATTCATCACTTATTAGCACAGGTTAACATCTAAAGTTTTCTTCAGAAAACATTGTAAGCTTGATAATTATAGTCTAAGGTAAGCCATCTTCTAAAAGCCAAACTGTCTGCTTGATGTAGCCAAATTAAATAATCTAAAAACCTAACGCCATCCATAATACATGTCCTTCCCCTTTTTATTTCAGAAAACATGTATTAAGAAGAAATAATAGTCTTAAATACTTAAACCACAGTCCTTGATTTGTAATAAGGTACGTGATTCCAGTAATTACCAAGTAGTGCTGTTAGAATCTTCAATTTTTACCAGAAGTTAAACCATTTATAACTTTTGTATCTCCTTACAATAGGTTGGATGTGTATTTTTAAAAAAGGTAGCTCTCTAGGGAAGAGTTGTTAGTTCCTATAAGTTGAGTGACGTAACAAACTTGATGACTAGCAACAAGACACCTCAAGTTATTCTCCTACTGTGAATGAGTACTGCTAATGCCATTGAAATTTTAAAAATGGGTAAGATAATAAAAAGGCGAGAATAAATGATCAAAAATTAAAGTACAAAGTTAAGTTGAACTAAGAAGAGCTTTGTTATAAATTTAAAACTCAAACTAAAATTAGCGAAAACAACATTTGATATGAGAGATTTAGCTGGTAAAAATCTTTAATACAGAAGTAGCCAATCAAAAGAAATAGCACACAGGTGCTGCAATCACAGCAATATAATTATCCACTAATCCTTCTTCCTCCTTTTTGTAAAAGCAGAAAAGGAGAAGGAATATTACTAATCAAAAAGTAATGAAGGAAACTAAATATTTTCTGTAACAAAGAAATGTTTCTTCATTAAGTTAACATTACTATACATGTTAAGTAACTATTTTTAATTTTCAACTTCAAGACCAGCTGTTAGTTTCAGCCTGGTCCTAGAAAAATGAAGATGATTTCTTCATCATTCCTTCTCTTTGCCATGGTTTATCTGTATATTAAAAGGGGATACCACCAACTGCTCCTATTTACTTCACTGGGGTGTTAAAGGATGTAAATACAGGGTAACCCAAAAGTGCCCCTCCATCTGTGCTGAGAATAGTTTATTTTGATACTTGGCTCACATCTTTGTAAATAGCAGGTGCTGTCTCTAGGGGGACAATTTTCAATGTCAGACTAAGAAATATATTCATGTGGAAGAACTCTTTGATAATACTGGTAATATATTTGATTTATGGTATGCACACAAAGACTTTTCTTTTTCTCAAACTTATTTCCTATGGAGAAAAGATATTACAAAAGGTTAAGCAGTATCATGTATTTCAACTTTATTAACACACAGGAATAACAGATTGGGTTTTAAGGAAGCAAGAACCCTCCTTATTCACAGTTCTCTTAATCTGGTGATTCTTAAAATTGTCAGAAGCAGGAACACTTTCAGTTTCATGATCACCAAACCCATTCCACACTCCAGTAGGCTGTGTATTCAGCTCAAATGTGATTTATGATTAGCCTAACAAATTTTTGAATGTATGATATGTATACAATTATATATTGTACACAAGAATGAATATAAACTATAATTTTCACAAAAAGGAATTGTAAAAATTGCAGCTGTAGGCAGACATCAAAGATCTGTATCATTAATCAGTTTCCTCTTAAGTGCAATATTAATGTTTTATTTCCTGAACAAAAAAAAAAACCTACTAGGTCTTTTAAAAATAAAAGCAGTATGAAGTGTTTAAGCTCCATGGTTCAGTCTCAGGTATTTAAGACCCATTCTGAAATTTTGAATTTGGTAAGCATTTATCTTACACATCAATTACACATCAATATTTCTATGGCTTATTATTTTTTGCAATTTTAGTACTTGGGACTTTAATTTTCATATTCTACACAGGAGATTCTGAGTATAGTAATCACAGAAAAAGAAAAAATTTCAATAGTAAAAACTACCTTGAAATTTTGTCTATTGATTTAAATTTGTAAACTATGTTTGTAACCTGTGGTGTTGAAGATATATACATAAAACCATCTTTATATCTCAATAACTCATGACCTTATCTTCCCATTAGTCTAATGACAAAAAGGACAATTAAAATTTAACATAAATAGAATTGTTGGTGTAATAGTCTCTAAAGTTCAAAGTAACAATGAAAGACCACCAAACCTACCTTAAAAATCAGGAAGAGAAAGTATTTCTTTAGAGAATGTAGTGTGCTGGGAGAGCTAGCATGAGGAAATAGGCTCTCTGGAGCTGCAGGTGCAGTCAACTTCAAGGTACCATATTTGTTAGCATTGCTCCACCTTACCCCCTTTGATATTCCTATCCCTCTTATGAAACAAAGTGAATACAGCACAATGTATATATATATATATATATATATGTGTGTGTGTATATATATATGTATATATGTATATGTATATATATATGTATGGTAAACGTTAAAAGAAAACTGATAATTCTTCAAGTATTTACACTACAATATTCGTTAAAGACAAATACTACATTTAAACTAATTAGAACTCATTATAATTCCATATTAAATATTTCCCTAATTGTGATAACTTTTCAAAAATTTCAAAAATTTTCACAAATTCTACAATAGTAGGACACAATGAGTTTAATTTTATATAAGAGGCCACTGACACAGAAGGGAAACAATTTTTGAGAAAGTTCCTACACATAAAATGTAGGTAGGGTAATTTTAAAACCATTTTAGTCAGATTTATAAAACTGCTCTGTACATTATAGACAGATAATACACTTGAAAAATATTTGAAAATTCAAATACAGATTCTCCTCAACTTATAATGGTGATACTTCCTGATAAGCCCACTTTAAGTTGAAAATATTGTATGTCGAAGTGCAGTTCATATTTTACGTATTGAATATCGTGACATCACAGCTTTTTGCACTGGAAATGGTGTGGTTGTTTGTAAGCTGCTCAACGTATGACAGAGTATATCCTATGGCGCAGGATATACTTATAGCCTGGAGAACAATCAAAATTCAAAGTACAGTTTTTACTGAGTATGTATTGCCTTCACACTACAAAAAGTTGAAATATCATAAGTCAAACCATTGTAAATTGGAGGTCATCTGTATTTAGGTTTTCAAGAAGGCTGTCTTGGAAGGCCAGCACTAAGACATGGCATCACTCATTGAGAATGTGTAAGATGCGCAAACTACAGGAAGCAGGCATGTACCACAATTACTTTCAGAAAACTTAGCACAGTCAGAAAAATGTTAACTCAGCCATTGCTCTGCCATGATGTAGAGTGTACAAATTTGCTTGGAAAAACAAAGCTGCTGATGGGAAGAATTGGGAGTAGAACCTCAATCTTTTGACAGTCTAATGCTTTCTATTGTATATGTAATGTGGGTCTTGTGTGGAGAAATAAGGTTTATCAGCCTGTTTGTTGTGTCAGAGCTGGCCAAAACAATGGAAAATAGCTTAAATTATAAGACTGACAAATTCTGAAAAATGGTTAATTGCTATATAATTTTATGCTTTAATTAATACATTAAGTCCTTATATATTCTCAATTAAAAATGAGAAAATAGGCCATTTTTAATGAAATATCTGGGGCAGTACCACTGCACAGTCTTGAATGATGATAAATAAGAAATTTATTAAGATACATTTTGCAACTATTACTCTCTACTATAATTAATATTTTAGAAAGAAACATGGAGATTAGTTCATATGCAGTAAACATAAAATTTCCCTAAACAAAATATAAAATGAACCCTGGTATTAGTATCATTTACTTATAACCATGTTAACAGAAATTCTTCGGAAAGTCTGCAACAGGTTATGACAAATTGTTGATTTTTATGATGCTTTATATTAATGAAATTCTTTAGTAGCTGATACTATCTCCATCTACACCATGAAGGGAAAGCTGTGATTTGTCAGAGCACACAAAACTGGGCTTTAATCCATCCTTTTAACCATATTGCCAAGTCTATATTGTTTTCACTGCGTCTCAATTAGGAGACAGGCAGGACACCTGGTACTTCTTTATCTAAGTCCCATGGGCTGCCAGATGACTCAAAATCCATAACAGGTGCTAAGGCAGTGTGAGGATAGCCCTATTATTGAAAGCTGGAGTTGAATAAAATTTGTACCATATATAATTGCTCATAAGTCTATTATTAAATTACACCATTAAGAAAGTTGATAAGCCAATTTCTACCAAAGTTCATGTAAATATAGTTAAAATATTAAACAAGCTTAAAAATTTAAACCTAAAAGCTCTTAAAATCTGTCTTGATTTAATAACCTAAAAATCAATCATTTGTAGTTTCTAGAAAGCCCTACATGGCTTTCAAATACATATATAACTATCCTACTTTTATGAAAGTTGTATGAAGAAAAACGTCAAAAAGAAACACTAAGTTATCTGGATTTCAAATTTAGTAAAATTAAAATTTTGTATCCTTATTCTTGATAAGGCCTACTTGAAAATATTATTCATTTAGTAATGAGGCTTAAGAGCGGAGAACTGCTTTAAAATCACTAGTTTTAAAGAGTTCAAAAAGCAGTGGGGAGTTATTAGAAATAATAACTTTATGTTGTTCCTTTTGGAACAAAAATTTCAATACATGACAGTTTGAGGAAATGAATGTATTAGTTTGAACTAAATTTTAAACTTGGATCCTGGAAGATTGCAAAAAAGAAAACAACAAAACGAGTGAGATTTTACAGTATACAATTACTTAAGTGTTATCTCTACCTAAATGTGCACTAACTTAATTAAGATTTTGTTTAAATGCTAGAATTATCGGGAATACAAAAAAGTGATTTTATTATCATAGTAAGTAGTAACAAAGTACAGCAAACTGTCATTTAAGACAGTGTCATAGAATCTATGATAAGCAGTATATTGGCTTAAACTAATGCACTATATGCCCCCAGGGAATGATAGGCTTACACACTGGACTTTAACATCAAAATCTATCCATTAATCTTGACTTAAATATAATCTATTCTGCAGTAAAAGAAAAAATGGGCATTCAATGAATTACTGTTTTTGAAATACTGCACTGATGTATTTACTAATATCACTTAGGGGGAAATGGAGGGAGAGTATTAGTGAATTTCATAGATTTACTAATTTTACAAAAAAACCTGACTTTCCCCAAACTCAGCAAGAGCACCTCCTTTACTAAAAATTTATAGATTTAAAAAAGTTTTCTTAAAATCTCTCTCCCTGATATCAAGTAAAAAATAAGCTGCATAAATTACAATACTGAAGTATAATTTAATCAACTTAATTTCAACTGGAAAAAAGAATCATCTGTAGAAATGTACTGTGGAGTCAGGACCCCTGGGGGGCTGAAAATGAGCTTTAATTAAAAAAAAGGTAGATCACTGTTTCTTTGTATCAGAATGACCACTTGCTTGCTGACAGGACCAGAAGAAAATGGGAAGGTCAAGAGTAATGCTTTATACAAATATCAAGACATACAATACTTCCTCATAAACGAAAAAGAAAAACCCTCTTCATAATTTTAAAGGACATTCAGCTAGATAAAATTCAGCGAGTTAATCACATATGACTAAAGTAGTTGTCAGATTCACATTTAAATTATAAATACAATACTTCACCTTATGATACGTTAATTTATCTTCAGTGTATAATTTTAGCACTTGCGATCATTAGTTAACTTACATTATTATTGCTACACATTACATTACTATACATTATTAGTATACATAGCTTATATGTATTTAGATGTTATTTGGAAATTCAAAAAAGCAAACTGTAAAGGAAATTAAACCAAATTTCTAACTTTGATATGGTAATCTGACTTATGGTGGTCATAATCCACTTCCTCTCATTTATTTTTACAGACAGAAATATACATTATTTTCATCTAAACATAAAAAATATAACAGAACAAAATTCACATTTGCTCTGCTATCTAGTGGGCTGGAACTAGATAATAACATGTTAAGGGATAACTACAGGTGGTTGTTTCAGTATATTCATTTGCTTTCTTTTTGAAGGTAGCTATGTGCTAAATAAAAGTCAACACTCCTATCAAGAAAGTAAATGTAGAAACATCAGTTCCACAACAGCTATTTTTGTTCCTTCTCTTTTCCGAACAGCAATTAGTAGAACAACCCCTCCCCTCCTCCCTAGCCGTCAAGCTGTCGGAGCAGTTTGCACCGCGACAATGGTACCATTGTGAATGCTCTCTGGGCTTCCTTCCCACAGAGAGTTAAACGGGCAGTTCCTGCTGCCCATGATTGGTGTCCAGTGAAATAATACTCAAGAGCCAGGTTTTATCAGCTTCACGCCAAAGAAGTGAAGCCAGGGAACCCAAGCCTTCATATCATGCTGGACCATATGCCAACCCTGATGGCCCCAAAGGTTTATCACTAAGAATCAGGATCCATCATGTCCCTTGTGAAATTTCACTTCACATACCTTATGTGAAATGCAAAGCTTCACTAAAAACAGAACCTTCTTTACAATTGGCATGAACAGATGGACGGTAACAGTGGTTTGGCAAGCAAAAGTTAAGATTTAAATAGGCTGCATTCTAGTGTTTGGGAGGAAAAGCAGATAGAAGAAAATGGAGAGATCTGTGACCCATAGTTTAATTTCAATTCTATTACTGAATTATTACAAATTCACTATCAAAAGCCCTTATGTTTAGTAAGATGCAAGGAATTGATTAAAAGCACGTCAATTCCTATAGCAAATACGTTTAAAGACTAATTTCAGCTTTATATTCTTTATTCTTTACTCCCTGAAATTCAAAATAGCAAAATAGCATCAGATGTTTTTATATTTAAACAAAGGCTAAAATAAAATTTGCACATTATGCAGGAAAAATGATGAATAATAATGTAAGTGTACTAGTGCACCTTTATCATTAACAGAGCACTGGGCTAAAAATATTTCCATTCTAACACAGGTAAAAAGTTAAACACTAAAGTAGACAAACATTAAGCTTGGTTGTTTTTAGGAAGCTGTCCACATGCTAACGGGGTTCTCCATCTTCCTGCTGGTGCACCGTGTATGACCAGTTGTCTCGAGCAGCATATGTGGACCATACTGCCACACTGGATTTGATGAAAGAAATAAGATGCTAGTAACGCTTTATTTTCTTTTGCTATTTTTTTTGCCCTAGAGCCTAATGCACTATAAAACAGAATAAAGGCACTTCATCAATATTTGTAAAAGTAAAATAATGTAGAAAAGCATTTACAGATAGTATAAAGGACTGTTCAGCACTAAAGAGTCTATCATGAGTCAATCATAAGAAATTTTAAAATTTCAAATGCCCTTTTAAAAATGACAAATATTGAAAAAATAAATGTGTAAATATTATCAAACATTTAGTTTCAGAAAAAACAACAGTGGCTATTACTGCTGTTAATGAGGCAATTTTTGCTCAAATATTACAAAAATAAGAGACTATGAAAATAATATAGTTTAGAAAGGCTTTTTAGAAAGTGAAAATGATAAATTAAAAGTAGTTTTTACTTTCAAAAGGTAAAATGTATATAAAAGCAGAGGAAACTGTCACCTTAAATACTGGCTGTCATATTATTGTCAGTTGCTCTAGAAAACCAAGTTTACATTACTTTTACTTCTGCTTGATTATAGTATTGGTTTTGATCTACTTCTTGGTTCTCACCTGCCATTATTTTTCATTCTGTCTTGTATCACCCAGGAGTGTGATTTGTACATATCTGCCTGTCTTTTCATTCCCTTCCTTATCCTTCTCCCTCTTTTTGTGGTACTGATAGGTCAAACCCGGGACAATTAGACACATGCTAGACAAGTACCCTCCGACCCATCTATAGCCTCAGTGCTTCCTTGGACTTCTTGACCACATCACACCCTTATGCTTCTCTGTGCTCATTTCCCAACCCTGAAAAACTCTTCCTTTATCATGTCTCATAAATTCCCATGTGCTATGAAGTAATTACCAGAATAAGCTTCACTGGTAAAGCTATTTCTATTTTTTTCCCATTTTATTGATATGTGTAAGTGCAAAATTTAAGGTTTACAATGAAGTTGAGCATTTTGTGCACATACGTATCTTGTCAAGGTGGCTATTTCTATTTTTCCACCTGTCCCCTACCTACTCTGACTTCTCATTAACATTAAACCATCTTCACTCTCTCTCTCCCCCTCTCAATAGTGATACAACTGCTTAGGTAGGCAGATTACTATTGCTAGGCTCTCATCACTGTACACTTCATTTATCTATTCCCAAGGCTCTCCTCTCCTAACCACACTGTAAGTGCCTTAAAAGAAGCAACTCCTATCTTACCTTTTCTTTCATAGTTCTTCCCATTTAAAAGGCAGACAATACATATATGGTGAATAAATGTAAGATTATTGCATAGCAATGTTGCTAATAGTACTCCATTCTTAAATTAAATTTGACATTAGTGTATTACATTTTGGCAGAGAATAAAATGTAAATAGGCCTACAATTAAAACAATGGTAAGAGAAATAGAAATTGGCTACATACAGCAAGCATTTTTGTGAGCTACCACAGTTTAAATATAAAAAAATTATTACTGGTCAGTATTAGTAAAACCTACAAAAAAGACTGTCACTAGAGAACACTGAAACAACGTCGTTTTCAGACATACTGGTTCAACCCCACAGAATATACTCTATTAACACGCTTATTACACAGATTTATATTATTTCTTTTACAATTTTTTGAAAGGATACAGTTTAGATTTGCTAGACCAAAACTATTCTAAGGTACGCAAATAAATGTTCCCCCAGTAATTGCCAAGGAAGCCCCTTAAAAACCAGTAGCATCATCAACAGGCACACAGTTGCCATGTGTGGATAAAAAGAGATGAAGAGATCAAAGCTGATCCAATAATACATCAGTTTCTGTGGAACTGATGCACACATCTGGGCCCCTGTCTGCACACGCTCATGATGAAACTTGGCAGCAAAATATGGCCTATGGGTGTTCAGGTACAGAAATTCCTTAAAAGTATTACCCTGTCTTTAACACAGGAGACCTGAATGACACAAATAGATATTATTAAGCAAAAAATAATATTATCTATTCTTGAAAAGGTCCTAAGGATTAGTATCAATGGCATAATCGCTGCAAGCATTTCAACATCACAGAAACTAAATCACCAGCTAGTGATAGATTTTTGTCTAAAGACTTATTTTCTCTTGAAGCATGAAAAATCATAATTATAGATATTAGAGTATTTTACAACTAAGCAACTTGGCCATGAAAGCTACACGTGGCCTCCTTGGAGGAAACACCAACCTGTATCCTCCCCAAGACATCTGTTCCTGTCATCAAGTCAGACTTGTATAAGTTCATTTTTCTCCCTAACAGATATCCTTTCCCCTTATTTCCACTGACTACTGATCTTTTGAGAATTTTCCTCATTAAACTACAATGCTCTCTAATAAAAATACACTGGTTAACAAGTCAAAATATAAAATCCTTGTGTGTGTGCTAGTCTGGCTTAGTTGTGTAAGAGGCATCTTTTCCTTTTTTCTGTGGTACTCAGGACTGAAACAAGGGTCTTTGTTCCAACCTACACCCCCAGCCCATTTTTATTTTATTTTTAAACTTTTGAGGCAGGGTCCCACTAAATTGCCCAGGCTGCAATCCTTCTGTGTCAGCTTTCCAGAGTATGAGGATTATAGACCTGAACCAACAGGCACAACTTCAGATGTATTTTCTTCTGGTCCTAGATCCCACCCCCTTTTTAAAATCCCTTCTGCAGCGAACTCCTTAGACTTGTATTCCAGCTTAATACAAACTTAAAATTATAAGCTACTATACAAATAATCTGGGGATTTTTCAATCTCAAAAAGAATCTATGCTAATCATAAACTTCAAAGAATGCATAATAAAAAGAAAATTGAAGTTTTTAAAAGTTCAAATGAACAGAATTTTTTGGTTAAGAAGAAAAAATAGGTAAGAATTCATCCATCCATGACTTTACCCACCTTGTCCTATTACAACCGATTACCAGCCAGGTACTATGCTGGAGATGAGTGAACCAGAGAGGGTAAGACCTGTTACTACACAGACACATAAAATGTTCTGAGGCAGTGAAAAAAATAATTTTGCTTAGTGAAGGAACAGTATTATTACTCCTCTATCTCCCACTATGAATATTTTAAGTCATGAAGAATGAGTATATTTAGGTAGAAAAGAGCAGAGGTGGGCATTCTTGGGATAAAAGTATGGCTAGAAAGAGAACAGAAGTCAGAAAAAATTTATAGAGTCAGACATACACAGGGTCCTGGTGTCAGAGTGGTGAATGTAATGATAAAGAAGAGAGGCAGAGCTGGCGAGAAGTCCAGGTGTGCTTGACAACACTACCATGAGAAATACGTGGGTAGCAGGGCAAAGTCCAAAGAATTGTTTGCAGGTATTCAACAGATGTAGACCTGTTTGAATAAGCAGTCAAGTCAGGCCTTCAGAAATCCTTTTGTATATGTAAATTTGTGTTTTAGAATATTCTAGTTTTAGATAGGTACATCCAACCTGCAGCCTATTTTTTTTCCTAATTTTTTTTAAAATAAAGAAGTCTGAGGTAGTGGGGGGGATGTGAAAAAGTCTGAAAAAGTTTTAGTACTTACATATAAGTGCATTAATATACTTTATAGTAGCCCAAGACAGTTCCTCCTAACTTAAACAAAAAGGCTGGGAGTGCAGCTCTTGCCTAGCAAAGCAAGGACGTGGGTTTGAGCAATTAACTAAAGTATATAGGAAGAGGTATGGAGTTATGTGAAACATTACATTACTTAATAAAAAAAACGTGTACAAGATATACTTGTAGCATTTGTGTATCTTGGCATTCTCAGAGCTTCTACAGTAATTCCTCCATGGACGTGGAGGGATGATTTGTATAGATCCTATTGGTTCTGTTTCTCTGAGAACCCTAATACAACACGATAATATATTCTACCATTTGAGAAATTCCACATGTAAATTTCAGCAAAAGAAGGCACTATATACACCAGGTGTGTTGGTACATGCCTGTAATCTCAATACTTGGAAGGCTGAGTGGGGCAGGAGAATTGCTGTGTGTTTCAGGCCAGACTGGGCTATATACACTGAGTTTAGGACCAGCCTGGACTAAAGAGACCCTGTCTCAAAAACAAAACAAAACAAAACAAAACAAAATTACAAGTAATGCTAGAAATGTTGCTTAGTATTTTATGTGGATAACTTCATTAGTTCTTTACATGTATCCCAAATTTGGTATTATTACTAACCTCTTTTAAAACTGACTAAATTATTAGAGACAGCTCTTACTTACTGATGTTATTTTCTGAGGAAATCTACAAAAGACAGTAGATACATAAAATTATGCAGTTTCTTAAGAAATTTTTCTTCTAATACAAAATGGCAGCAATATTGATGGACCCCTTGAAAGGCAACTGAATTAGCAGGGCCAATGAATTATATTTCATTCAGTTTTGGCTCTCACACTTTTGCAACAGGTTCTTTACATTTGAGTAAAACTACAGGGATAACAAACTGTGACTAACTGAAGAATCATCATTGACTTCTGGTAATGTGCCTGATAAATAGAAACCCAATTCTGACATTTAAGAAAAAGTCAATCTAAACAGATTAGAAAAAATCAAGTAATGTTGGTAGTCACAGGGAAGAATATTAAATTTGGGTACAAATTATAAAGACACCATTTAATTGTGAAATATCCCTCATACTGTACATTTCAAGATAACACACGTACAACCCCCAACCTCACCCTAAACTGTAAATTGCAGTAACTGTTATCAGACTGCATTTCATTTACTCAAATTCACCATCTGAGACTCAGATTTTCTTTTATTTTGGGTTTGGGTGCTGGGAGTTGCATCCAGTGCCTTATGCGTATCAGCAGCCATTCTATCACCAGGCTATATGGCCAGCCCCGAGACCCAGATTTTCTTATACTTCTTTCCTGATTTAATTCCAAGCTAATTCCTTCTTCCATGGCATTCTTATACTATTTTATCTAAAACCTTACTATGATACTTTTAATTTTCTACTATAGGTATGAATGTGCATATTATTCTCTCATCAAATTATAACCTTTAAGAGAACAAGGATATCATTAGCTTAGTGTTTGCATTAATCTCAAAATCTTCACTATTGTGTAAATGACCAATAAATATTTTTGAAAGAAAAACAGTACAGTTTTATTTTTGGGCTGTGGTACTTAAGTAATTATTCAGCATACAGTATATTTATGATTTATATACTCTTCAAATTTTATTTTCTAGTAAGAAAGGTTAAAAAGAAAAAAATACAGGACATGGTGGTTAATTTTATATGTCAATCTGCTTGGTAATGGTTTCTAGTTTTTCATTAAGTGCCAGTCTAGATGTTTCTATGAAGTTTATTTTAGATGTGGTTATTATTTAAATCAGTAGACTGAGTAAACCCAATTACTATCCATAATGCAGACAGGCCTTATACACTCTGACCGAGCCCGCTCAGTCAGTCAATGAGAACTCAAGAGAGGGACTGTGAATTAAAGAATATGTGAACTCTTGCAAGTGACGACGCTGCAAAGGATGCTTTATTATCTACAGCCTTCCTCTTATATCCTCCTCGCCTTCCGGCTTGTTAACAGAACAGTCCCATGTTTCAACACCTGATCCAAATTTCAAATAGTAAACAAGCAAAACAACAGCTGACTTAAATTACAAGCAGTAAACAAGCAAAACAACACCTGACCTATATTTCAAGCAGTAAACACTTCCTCCTGGAAAGAAACTTGGCCTCTTAGATCTCAGAATTACTAGGTCCCACAACTAAGTAAGCCAATTCCTTAAAATAAATCTTCATTTCTCACTGTATGTATCACCTGCGTCTGTGGGTTCAGAATCCATTTATTCAACCCACCTGGAACCAAAAACATACAGGAGAAAAAAATTGGAAGATGTTCAGAATGTTTTTGTCATTACTCCCCAAATGTAGTAAAACAGCTACCTATGCTGCATTTACATTGTAGAAGGTGGTACACGTACTCTAGAAATGATTTAACTAAAGAACGCAGGAAGATACATGCAAATAGAACATTATTTAATAAAGGAACCTGAGCACCTGCACATCTTGGCATTCTCAGAGGTTCTAGAACAAGTCCACCATGAATGTGGAGGGATAGCCCTGTTTAGATGTTATTGGTTCTGTTTCTCTGAAAACCCTAATACAACATGATTATGTACTACAACTTCTGAGAAATTCCACGTGTAAATCTCAGAGTGAAAGAAAAATAGGGGCTGGGAACACAGCTCAGTGACTAGAATGCTTGCCTAGAAAGCTCAAGGTCTGGGTTTGATTCCCTGGCACTATATAAGCCAGGCATGGCGGTGCATCCCTGTAATACCCGCACTTGGGGGACTAAGGCAGGAGTATTGCTGTGTTCAAGGCCAGCCTGGGCTGTATAGAGAATTCAGGACCAGCTTGGACTACAGAGAGAGACCCTGTCTAATCAATCAATCAGCAATCAATCAATCATTCAAACTATGAAAAACAGTATGCACATGATAGTATCATATTTAATATTGGTACACTTATAAGTCACAGGTAAAATATTTCTAGAATCAAAACAAATACTTGCTTTAATTTTAATTTAAAGAATAGAATCATTATGGCTCAGGCTATGAAAGTAACTTCTTAGAATGATTCCTACTATAACAAAGAACCACCCCCAACATTCTTACCAGGTAATTAATAAATGATGGATAAGATCAGTCTAAAAATACTTCTCTGGTACAATGATTACCTAGAATCTGTCTGCCTGGTTTTCCTTGTCAGTGCTGCAATTCATTCCTAATAGCATGGTCAAACCAACAAATTGAGCTTAATAGACAAAATAATAATAATAATAATTTTTTTGCCTCACTGACAAAATCAGAGGTTGCATGAAAATGCTTTCCAACCACAAGCAACACAAGAGATGACAAGTGACGTGAAGGAGGGTTCAAAGTCTAAAAGACAGTCATCAATACTGACAGATTGCTGTAATTCTGCTGCCAGCAGGATCGATCTGGACAGCATATGACAATCAATACTGTCCTCATTTAGTGAACAATATTAGATTCATAGTTACAGAAGATGTTCCTGGGATAGAATTTAAACTGTATTTAATGATCGTAAGTAGCACAATTTATGCTGTGGAATCTTCGTGGATACTTATTGGGCATAAAAAATCTGACCCAGGAGTAAAATTATCCAAATATAACAATTTATTACATTTTTACCATTTATTTCTTTTATTAGAATTAAAGCATTAACTCTGGTGGTTTCTAAAGCCTGTTTCTATTTCAATTCCTGCTGTAATTCAGGATGAGTCTATTAATCTGTTTTAGAATGCATACTTTTCTCAATAGAAAATTTCATCTGGATTAAAAAATACATCTAAATGTGATACATATATATTTTTGTTATTTCAAATTAAAAGATATTCCTATTTTTACTACCCTAAAATATGTGTCTAGTTGTGAATTATTAAACTTGTATTTATTTATTTTTTTGAGACACAGTCTCGCTTTATAGCCCAGGGTAGTCCTGAACTCTATAGACCAGGCTGGCCTTGGACTCACAGCAATCCTTGCCTCAGCCTCCTGAGTGCTGGGCTTACAGGTGTGCACTACCATGCCCAGCTTTATGTAGTACTGGGAAATTGAATTCAAGGTCTCCTCCAGCCCTGAACCTGGATTTAAAAATTCTTGCAACATACCATATTAAGTCACTGTCCCCCAACATTTAGAGAACTTTGTTCATCTTTGCCAAAGACCATTTTTAGATCAATTAAGGACAAGAGTATATGTAACTATTTCTAGGGGTTGGGGATGTAGCCCAGTGATTAGAGTGCTTGTCTAGCATGTGGAAGGCCCTGGTTCGAATCCCCAGAACCACAGACAAATCAGCTGGGCCTGATGGCAAATGCCTGCAATCCCAGGCTTGGAGGTTGAGAGAGGAGGACTACTATGAGTTTGAGACCAGCTTTGACTACAGAGTGAGTTTAGACGAACCTGGACAACAGAGTATGTGAGACCCTGTCTCAAAACAACCCAAAACACTAAAAACTGTAGAATTCTTTCTCGGTATATGTGGAGAATTTTTTCCACAATCCCACATGGATAACAAAACATCTGTGGATATTCAAGTCCCTTATATTTTATTAATGGTGCAGTATTTGCATAAAACCAATGCACTCCTCCTATTTGCTTTGTAACACAGGCACATTTAAATAAAAGTCTGCAGTTAAGACATGCCTGCAAATCACCTCTAGATAACTTACAGTAATACCTACACAAATTTGTATGCTATGCCAGTAGCTGTTATACTGTATTATTTAGAGAATAACAAGAAAAAAATCTTATTTTCCAAATATTTTCCATCAATTATAACATGATACAGAGGGGCAACTATACTTAACAGTATGGGAACACAATCTCCTTTTTTTAATACAATCGTTTCTTAATTTTTTTTATTTCAGGAGCTTATTCTTTTTACACTTTATTGTGGTGAAAAAATTCATATGACATAAAATTTAACATTTTTTTTTAGATACATGAATTCTAAATTCTGTAACCCATTTTCTACAGTTTCTAAATTGAAGTTTCCAACACCAGAAAAACTGGTTTGGTCTGAATGTTTTTACTACAAACTTCCACAAGCAACTGTGATGATAGAAACTGTTCAAATTTATTTTTAAAGGGCTCACATTTACCATTTTCATTTAAAATCTTTGTCCTATAATTTTCTCCAATGTAGTATCTGCTAATCTCTCACTATCATTACCTATTAAAAATGTCAAGAATTAGTCCTGAGAACTCAATTAAACCAGTCACCATACTAAATGGCTAAACATAAAAATCCAATTACGTGACTGCTTGGTGTTGAGGGAACTGGATCTATATTATCTATTAATTTGAGACAGAATCCTGCTCTGTATTCTAGGATGATCCTGAATTCACTGTGGAGCCCGACCTGGCTTAGAACACATAACAATCCTTCTGCCTCTGCCTCCCAAATGCTCAGATTTCCGGCATATGCCACCTAGCCTGGTTTGTTGGGGGAATTGTTTTATATTGACTGTAATCTTCACATATAACAGAATTAATTATTGGGTAAATAATTCAATTTACAATTAGTAATAAGCACAACCAAATTCATTATCTCATTTATTCTTCCCAATAATTCTGAGATGAGTATTAACATCTTTTTATGGAAGAAGATGAGATTCAAAGATTCTGTGACAGGGCTGGCAATGTGGCACTTACCTAACAGGCAAACCGCGAAAGAGCTTGTAACGGTCAGAAAGTAGGGTTCTGGTGAAGCTAACAATGTGGATAAAATAATTTTATGAGAAGTAACTGTATATGTAAGATGAACTTCCTTTCCAGAGGTATTAAGATAAATTAAAAATTATGCTTCAAAAGTCAGATTAAAGCTTTTATAAAAGCATTACAATGAGATGAAAAATCAGAATAAAATTTTAGAAAAAAGATCAGGAAAGTATAATTTTGTCACTAAGTATCTAGTTTCCTACAAAGGAAAATGATACTGTATTTGGAGAACGAACTTGCAATTTCTAAAAGGACATCTAAAAGGGTGTGTAGAATTAAAAAATGAGAAACTGTGGTTATGGGTTGCCGAAATCAATCACAACTATGTGAAGTGACATTCAAGTGTCTAGGGCTCAATGGTAATGGAAATGACTCTGATTTCTGAGTGAGCTCAGCAGGGTTCATGAAAACTCTGAAGGATCTTCGAGTAGTTCCTCCATAATGCTTTCAAACAACATACAGACAGCATAGTCTTCAAAACAATCTTCAAAAACAACCAACATGAAGGCAAATGATTTAGAAAGTAAATTAATTTGCTTTATATCTATACTACTCACTGAACTTGAACATGAAACCTCTTCCAAGTTGGCAGATCTATATTTAGCAGATTTTTTCAAATTATGTACACACACACACACACACACACACACACACACACATATACATTCACACTTGAGTTTTTTTTTAAAGATGGGATCTTGCACTTGTGAGTTCTCCCAATCCTCCCACCTCATCTGTCCAAGTAGCGATGACAACAGACAGAGACATGTGCTCCAAATAACATTCTTACCAATGCAAGATGCCTGGATTTGTTATCATGTGACTAAAATACTAACTTCAAATTTTAGTTTTCAATTTGAAGATATGTCCAAAAAATGCCACATGTCATTGAATTTTAATAATTTAATATACCATGATCTACTTGTAATTCCATTTCAGTGTCAGAATGTATGAGAAATTACCTAAGAGTGCTTAGGCAGATTTACACCTAAAGAAAAAAACGCACATGGCAGACCAACAAGTTATAATGAATTTCATGTGAAACGAAACATATTTTAAAGCCTTCCTTTTAAATTTTAATATTTATAGTTTATTATGTAAAAGAAAAGTATGAAATGTTTCTAATCATAAAGCAAAAGTATATGGAAAGCACAAATCAGATTAAGAATTCCAAAAAATAAAAACTACACATATTTGTGTTATGTACTATTTTAAGAGCTTCATATATAAGAAGTGATTATTATTGCTATTATAACATGAACTAGTATCATCATTATTTTATAGATAAGTAAACTGAGGCTCAAAGAGGTTAAATATGTCCAATACTACTCAGCTACAGAAGGCCAAGGTTTGTGACCAGACAAATTGGCCCCATGTCCTCTCAGACCTCCAGAACTGCTTATGCCATCTACTCTGTTAGAAAAATCTCTTAATCTCATGAATCTGTTTAACTCTCATTCTTCCTTCAAGACTGTTTTAATCCTCTCATTTGTCAGAAGTGTTTGCTGATCCCACCACCTCTCCAGCTGAGAGGCCCTTGTTAGTATACATGCTGTATAATACCTCTTAAAGCACTGAAAACAACGTTTCCCCAGGTAAGCTGAATTTTCTTTGCAATGACTGTTTTGGTTTTGCCTCTATCTCTAGACCAGCAGAATGTCTTGCAACTAATGCAATAATAATTAGCCAAAGGATTAGTACTGATTAAAGAGCATAATATCAAATACAGCATTCAATACCACAACTTATCAATCACTAGGGAGGAATTTCACTATCAATAAATAGAAACTTCAAGGCTTTAGCACATAAGAAATATTTATCTTGGAAAGTAGACACACATTAGAGTAGAAATCAAATTGTTAAAAAAGGATACAAGTTTTGATACAATGGAATCAGCGATTTCAGAGCACGACTTGCATTTATAGCTGTTGCTCGAACCATAAGGGGCAGAATCTTCCCATTAACAATAGCACCATCAAAGAGAGGACCAAAAAAGGGAACCTGACAGAAAAACAGAACAAATTTTACATTCAAATGTGGAAAACTTTAAAATAAGAGCAATCAAGACATGTTGCATTCAAAAATGTCTCTGCTGTTTCTTTAGTTCTTCAGCAAAAATACTACTCAAATTAATTTATTTTTCATGACAGATCACTCACATTAAGACAACAAACAAAACTTCACAAAGAACTATAGGGTGTTTGTTCATTTTAAAAAATTATGTATTTCATGTGACTAATTTATGTGCCCTGCCAATTTTTGAGACAGGGTCTCACTCTGCAGCCCAAGCTGGCCTTGGACTCGTGGTACTCCGTCTGCCTCAGCCTCCTGAGCGCAGGGATTACAGGCGTGCTCCACCACACCCAGTTTATATGGTGCTGGGGAACTGAACTTGGATACTTAGCGCTTGCTAGGCAAGTGCTTTAACCACCAAGCCATTCCTCTAGCCTAGTTTTCAAATCATTGTAGATGCAAGTGTATACAAAAATATAACAATGGAGGTAAACTTTTTTTGAATAAGCAAACACAAGAAAGATATACATTCTTAAAAGAAAAAGGTAGTTTATTTCATTATTTTTTGAGATACCAGCTTTGACACAGCACTTAAAATATTAATACTACTTGGTTTATGTTATGGTTTGGATCTGGAGTGTCCCCTAAAAGTCTCATGTACCTATGGATACTGTGTACTCTTGGGAGGTGGACCTGACTAGAAGAGGCAGACACTTGGGCTTGAGAGGTGAGTGTTGGGTCCTTACTTCCTCTGAAACTTGGCTCTGTTACACCATGCCATGAGGATCTCCGTCTCCACCTCTAGCCCTGTCATGTGAGCCCACTGTTTTCCAGCCGCCCACTTGTGAAGGGGCTGTGACCTTCTGAAACTGTAAGCTACAGTAAATCTTTCCTCCCTTAAGTTGTAGATGAAGGGTATTCTGTCCCAGCAACAAAAAAATAAGATTATTAGAAAAAAAATTATGTTTTGACAATTAAATGTCATTTTTATCAGGTAACTGACAACTTCAAAAGTTATTCTATTTAGGACTGGGGGTACAGCTTTAGTGCAGAGCATCTGCCTAGCATGTCAGTCCCGAAGTCAGACCCCAGCATTGTCTCCCATCCAACACATGAAGCTATTTTATTTGGATACTGTTAGTACAAATAGCTGAATGCATTTCTTTAAAAATGTAAAAAAAAAAAAAATTCTTAGCTTGTGGGTTGTACAAATTCAAGCTGTGGGCTATAGCCATAGTTTAGATCTCTAGTTTAGACAAACTCTAAAAAAACCTTGGCAATGCCGAAATTCACACATAGAAAACTTAACTCAAGAAATTCTGAAGATTTTGAATGTCGAAAAAGTCCATCTTTATCTAAAAGAGGTCAGCTAAAAGATTAAAAATAATTGGAGGAATGAAGCAGTATCACCAAACTTCTATAATCTTGAGGGGAAATACTTTGGCAACAATTGTTGAAACTACTGCAGGAGAGGTGACAGAACTACGTGGCTTTTTTCTGTTCCAACTGTAGGGCTATTTATTAAGTAACATGACTAAATAATAATGTAATTTTAATAAGCTGTACAAATTACAACTAGAGAAATATGTTTCTAGGTTACAGAAAAGGCTTTCTTCTTATTGTATCTTTGTGAAAACTGTAGTCATTTTCCTAATAAAAGACCTGCCCTTGTGCGAGCACAGTATAAAGGAACTTTCATTCAGTATGACTCTAGCCATCTTAGCCATCTTCCACCTGAGTATAGTTTCTTACTATTTATCCTGTCTTAATTCATTTTTACTCCCATTTCTTTTACACACACACACACACACACACACACACACACACACACACACACACACACACACTTGTTTGTTTGGTTTTGTTTGTGTGTGGTATTGGAGACTGGGCCCAGTGCCTTCACACTATGCTACATCTCCAGCCCATTTCTGATATTAAGTCTTACTAAGCTGTCCAGCTGAGGCTAGAATTTGTGACCCTCCTGTCTGAGCCTCCCAGAACATTGGGATTACAGGCCCATTACAGGCCAATGGTCCCAGCTTTTATCTCTCTTAAATTAGGCTCAAGGCAATAATATACAGCTATCAGAATCTGTATTTTTCACCATTTTTACAACTTGATGCCTGGTCTAATTTTTCCTCTTTAAAATGGGAAGAATTCACAAACCATATAGAACTAAAATCAATTATCAAAATGGCACTAAGGAGTCCTTACCTCTGGTTTTTTCATTATCTGGATACTGAACATGTGATTTTTCATCGGATATATTACAATAAGAACATCACCAAACTCTGTAGGAATAATTCCTCTTCTGTAGTCTCTAGTATGCTCTGACCAAACAATGTGCACTTCATCATTTCCTAAATGTCTCAACTGAAAAATTAAGAAAATAATTTACAATGCTTTATAAAATTTCTATGCATATAACCACATAGCTATACTTTATATGTGGTGACAACATACTATAAAAAGAGGAAAATATACCTTTATTAAAAATTCACAAATTTCATTTAATCATTTCCACAAACTCAAAGAAATCAGACACTGCAGAAGACAAGATAATTTCAACTGTCCACAGCTAATGAAAAATATAGCTAGATAGAATGATCACATATAGCCTAGGCTTTTCTGAATTAGCAACTGCACCAGTTCCCCACAGCCAAGACTTTAAGAAGGTTATTTAAAAGAACAACTTATTTGAGATTCTTCTTTCTCTCTTTTTTTTTTTCTGACTACTCACTGGAAGGGCTAATGAGCAATGCAGTGATCTGAAGAAGGTAACAGGAAGTAAAATAAATATTTTTTAATTGGATAACCACTTACTAAATAAGAGACAGTCATTAATCTGGATACTGAACATTATCTGTATAGTAACTTTAGGTATTCAGGTAACATCAGTGCTCATAAAGGTGTTTCTGGGAGAGTTAATGTGATGATGAATGAAATTTGCAAGAAGGTAAAGCACCGAAAGGCTGGGTTTCTAGTAAATTATTGAGAAACTGAACTTAATATCCATTAATGTTGCATTTTTTGAATATTACTGCATACACATGAAATTTATCATAAAATTTTATTGACCTAATCCACCTAACTGCTTCTGCCACTGCAAACATTTCAATCTACTTTTGATAACCTTAGATAAGAGGGTTTCTACCCATTACCAACAGATAACTGGATACATTGTAGATGGACAAATTTGGAAGAGAAAACTAGGGATATGTGTCATCAATATGTACGCTATAAGCTCACACATAGGCGTTTCTGTTTTTAAAATATACAATGTATTTGGTATTAAAGATAGAAGATAGGCAAAAAAGTTCATGTGTGACTTAAAGAAAGGAGTAAAGTCCAGTTAGTGAAAGGGTTTCTTGGTTGCTACTTAATCCTGAAATGTTTAACTCCTTACAACTGTGTGTAAAATAACTGGAATGATACAAATGTAGGACTTAGACTCTATGATATTTTTAAAAAGAAAAAAAAGATTATAAAACTCAGAAAAGCCATGGCTCTATAATTTCATTTTTTAATCAAAATACTTTAAAAATATCCTTCCTATACAGACATCCCCATGTGTCAGCTTCCCTAATAGGTTTATGTTAACTGAATACAAAAGAAATGTGAAATAAATTTAACCAGGAGGGATGATCCAATCTAATTTTGATACATTAATGTCATATGCTGTACATGTTACAATAGCAGCCAGATCTAATACTAAGCTCCAGGCTATACTGAGATTTCCAAATGGCAGATTGTTCTAAGTGATATCAAGTATAATTGAAGTAATAAACGATAGTAAAAGCTGAGCACACTGTCAGGAAGAATTTAAGTATTTACTTTTTAAAATTAAATGAGTTAGGTTAGGAAAGACAAGACAACTGAAATAATGCAGGTCTCAATTTACAGAAAATTCCTTTTATTTATCTGCTACATTAACCCTTGAACTCTTGCCAAAACTATCTATAATTTCTAGTGCCCACTTCTTATCTAAAGAAACCAGAGAAAAGGAAAGTATACTTTTATTTTATAACCAAGGATTGTCTTCAAATATCTTTCATATAGTATTAAAAGTCTGTTATATAAGTTCAGTAGAAAAGAACACGTATTTTTGCCAAGATGTTATAATGAATATTTTTGGGAAAGAACCATGTACACAACAAAGTCATTCTAACATTTTAAGACATATTAAGGGAAAAACTTCAGGTAAATCCCTCACATTTATTCTAACATTAAAAAGTAATTATTATACACTGTCATGACAAGACATGTTTTCATATTTTTATGTACTTAAAACTATGGCACGACAAATACAAATTGAGAAATTGCCAATTACTGCTGTGTATCTTGAGAATTTTTTAAAGAAGAAACTACTAGTGATTAACAGTTAGAAATTTCAGAAAGCTGTGTGTGGTGGTACACACCAGTAATCCTAGAAATCTGGGAAGGTGAGGTAGGAGGATTGCATCTGAGCCCAAGGAGGCAACTTAGTGACTTAAACTCCATCTCAAAAAAAAAAAAAAATTGGTTAGGGAGGGATGTAGCTCGATGTGAAAACTCTTGGCTCAATTCCCAGTATCACCATAAACAAGCAAATATTCTGCTATATGTATATGTCACACAAATTTTTCTACATTATTTATATTTATTCTTGATTTCTTACAGACTTATATAACTATGTTCATTCAGCAAACTTTTATATATTCTGACAATTCTCAAAGGAGCTCCTACCTATGTTTATAGACCTAAATGCCAATTCACTTATGAGACAGGTTACAAGAATTCTGTCCATGGGATAGGTCTATTAAAATAACTAGCAAGCAAACAACTCTTCCAAATTCACTACAAATGCTACTGAAATCATTCTGGAATCCAGTTATATAGCTTGCTACAGTTTATCATTATTAATATAGAATATAAGCAGCAAAATAAAATTCAACATGTGTAAAACTGACGTCCTCAATACATTATAGAATGTTAACACAGGAGGAGATCTTTTACAGGTGTTAATTTCTCACTCAATGCAGGAATGTTTCATTGTAGTATTCCTGAGAAGTAGATATCCTGCCTTTGCTCAGACACTTTGGAGGTTATGGAGTTTAACAATTCACAAATCAATCTACTTCACTTTTAAGGAGCTACCATCATTTGAACATTCTTAACACTAAGTTCAAACTTGCTTTCCTGAACCTAGTTCTTCCAAAATGTCTTACCCAATAAATTCATTTTGTATTTTATGTATTTCCAGATATTTGAAGGTCAGTTTAACATTTGCTGTTTTCTTTTCCAGGGGCTCAGTGTTATTAGCTTCTCCTCTTATAGTTTACAAACACATTATCCTGGATATGCCTCAGTTTACTAATTTTCCTATTAAACTGTAGTGTCTAGAATAGAATACATGCTCTGACTAGTGCAGAAAACTCAGAGTGGGACTGTGTCTTCCTTTGCTGTTCAGTCACTAAGTTATTTTTTGCATCTTTAAAACTTTGCTCAAATGGAACTGGTCAAGTCTTTATGTACAAAGTTCTTTTTGGCAGTTATAACTGACTACTAGAAGTAAAAGAAAATTTTATATTATTTTTATTAAATATTACCTGAGTTCAGATTATCTTTAAATTATTAAGATCTATTATTAGCTTGATTCTGCTATTAACATGTTGGCTCTGTTTTTCGGATTCAGGTTATCTTTAAATTTTTGTGTCTTTACTTGGGGTTTAAACAAAAAATGTCAAATGACAGCCTTCCAGCCAGGCATTATAGGTTTTCCTCTTGGTTGAAAAGGATATCTTACATTTACTAAGTGTATTTATTATGTACTTGTATTTATAATGTGCTTATCACTCTAAGTCCTCTGTGATAATTCATTTAATTTTCATAACAATACTACAAATAAGTATAACTGGTCTTACTCTTTTTTACAGATGAGCAACTGAAGCTTAAAAGGATGAAGAAGCTTGCCTAAGGTCAAACACTTAGTAAGTGGCAGGACCAGGATTCAAATGCAGGCAAGCTGGTTCCAGAATCCATACTTCAGCTACTTCCCTATAGTGACTCTTGTTAAATAACTAATTTATGTGTTCTAAATATGATTATGTAATCAGTTGGGAACATACTTACTAAACAATTAGTAAGGCCACATTTCTTCAACTTGTCCACAACAAACAACTTAGTTAAGTGCTTTATATAGTTTATTGCTGTCCCTGATCTAGTAATCCTATTAAAATAAATTAAGTTATTTTGATGTGATTTGTATGGTGAACTTATGGTGGTTCCTAGTGATCACTACTTCATTATCTAAGTGCTCACAAACCATCTGTTTAATAATCCTATTTTGCTAGGCATTGACATGGGACTCAAGAACTTTGGTAATTTCTGCAGTCTGCAGCCTGCTCTATGTCTTTCGGTGAACATCAGCTATTTGCCATTGTTATGGACTGAATATTTGTGCCCCACTTCACCTACCTTGTTCATATGCTGATATTCTAATCCCTTGATAGTATTTAGAAGGTGGGGTGCGTTCGAAGTGTTTAGATCATGAAGGTCCTTTATAAGGAATTAGTAACTAAAAAGAGAGCCCAAGAGCTCACTTGCCCCTTGTGCCATGAGGTTACAGTGAGAAGACAGTACTTTGTGAGCCAGAAAGTGGTTCCTCACCAGACACTGAATCTGCTAGTGCCTTGGTCTTGTCAGTCTCCACAACTGAGATAAATACACTTCCACTGAAATTTTTGTTTATATGCCAGCTAAGCTGTGATATTTCTGTTATTAGAGATGAGCAAACTAAGACATCATAATGAGAGCTCACACTCTCCATGATTATCAATAGGGATTCCAGAGTCAATTCTAGATTACCTCAGTGCCATAAAATAAAATCAGTTTACTCCACTGTTTCCCCTATTTTTCTTACAGGCATCTACCAACTAAATGTAATCATTCAGGATCAAAACCTGACAGTTTTTGCTTCCACTGGATTCCTTACCATTCTCTACCAAGCTCCACACTTTTAAAAGTACTATATTCCTTTTTTTGTACTTGCCTTCTACCTACTCTTCTCTACTGTTGCGCTGTATAGCACGCTAGTCACTCTACATAACAGAACTATTTCTTGAGTCGTGCTATGGTTTGGATCTTGAGTGTCCCCACCAGCGCCTCACGTATTTGGAACTGTGTGTTACTGGGAGGTTGAGCCTGGCTGGAAGGAGCAGATGTTTGGGGTTTGATCTAGAAAGATTGTGTCAACTTTTTGGGAATGGGGGGTGCCCAGGGAAGAGCTTTCACATGTGTGTTGTTGATTTGTAGGACAGGAAGTAAGGAAGGGGCATGCATCCTAGAGGATGCCCCCAACTGGTAGCTTGAAGTAAAGGGAGGAGGAAGAAATATCATTACAGCTTCTTCCTGTAAAAATGCTAGCCTAGCCAGTGTGTAGACTTCATCTTGCTCCTGTCTCACTTGGCTTCTTTTGCATAGGGTGAACAGTTCTCTAGCCTCTACCATCTGCCCTAAGTTGTGAGCTGCCCATCAATGGACTGTGTGTGTGTGAGAGAGGTTCTGAAACTGTGCGCTAACTAAATCTTTCCTCCCTTATATTGTGGAAGTTGGGTATTTTGTGACAGCAATGAATAAGAAACTAAGGCAAGACCTTAAAAGGTCTTCCTTCTTCCTTTCTTCCTCCTTCCTATCAACTCTCTTTCATCGCTAGCAAATATTAACCAAGAGCTTACTGAACGCACTCTAATAGCTTTTACAAATGCAATTAAGAGGAAAAATAGTCAGGGTCTCTGCTCTCAAGGCTTTGGATATAGTGGAGGATGGACAGAATAATATCACCAAATAACAAGTGGGTAATTAAAAACAGATAATGCTCTAAATATACTTTAGATATACTAGATATAAATGACAAAGAACACTAATCTATAAGGGCACTTGAACTAAAAGCTGAAGAACACATGGAAGGTGATTAAATTATTAGAAAACTCCTTCAGGAGAACTGGTATATATGTAGAAAATGAAGTATTGTTCTCACTGCCCCAACCTGCTATTATTTTACCGACCTTCCAGACACTCTCATTTAGCAAAACATATACTATCATTTACCCTTCACTTACTTGTCTGAAAGAACATTTTTTCATATGTGTTTTTTTATTGTTATACATATTTTAATACAGTCATTGGCTATCTGGATTATGCATTTTTTAGCGATTTGCTCAGCATCTAGTACTATGTCTTAGTAGAGGGGAGGCATCGAAAGAATGCTGTCGGACATTACAAAGACAGCATAGCAATACTTGTAAATTTTTTCTATTATTTATAGTACATGCTATAAAAACAGAATTATCTGCAACATCTATTTCAATATGTCATGTTGATAACAATAAAGGCTGTCTTTGGGCAGTTTCCTTTTTATAAAAAATTCATTGAACATCAGTAAGCCTAGTTTAGGAGCTATGGAGTTAGCAGTAAAGAACACAAAGTCCTTGTCCTTATGATCTTGACGCTCTGGGAGAAGTCAGATAAACACACATAAAAATACAAAGAAATCAGGGTGGTAAAACAAAACAATATGGGGTAATGTAACAGTGTTGCTGAGAAGAAGGGAGCTTAACTAGAAAGGTCTGGAAAGGCCTCTCTGACAAACCAACCTGAGATTGACAACAAAATTAAAAAAACATGGCTGGAGGAATGGCTCACCAGTTAAAGCGCTTTGTCAAGTGCTAAGTTCCCGAGTTCAACTCCCCAGCACCATGTAAGCACCACGAGGTGGTATGCGCCTGTAGTCCCAGCACTCGGGAGGCTGAGACAGGAGGACTGCCTTGAGTCCAAGGCCAGCCTGGGTTCCACAGTGAGTTCAGAACCAGCCTGGGCTACAGAGTGGGACCCTGTCTCAAAAAAAAAAAAAAATAATAATAATAATAAAAAAAAATACTTCAAGCAGAGCTAATAGTAAGTACACGTGGCATCTAATATGTGAACAAGTATGACATGAAGGAGGCTGGAATGAAAGTTAATGAGGCCAGCTTGGGGTTAAAAGAATATGAAGGTGAAGGCGACAGGAGAAGAGATCAAAGAGGCAGGAGGGAGGTGGCCAAGTAGAGGAGGACACTAAAGGCCACAGGGAGAAAATCATATCCTACTTGCAGTGAGAAGTTACTGGTAGCCTACTGAAGTTATGCTACTTGGAGAGTGGAGAGATAAATTTGCACTAAACTGCTGATCTTTTCCAGTTTTGTTGTTGTTGTTGTTGTCGGTTCTCTATCTTTGTCATCAGGAGATCAGGAGTACATTTGTAAAAACTGGGTTTATGGTTAGCATCAACATGTTAAAATCAGATTATATACTATCAACTGTTTTATTTTGGAACTGAAATTGTGAGTAAAATGCCACAGCATTTATTAATTATATTAACCTCATTTTTTACTAAGATAATGATAGATACGTTATTATTCTTTAAACTTGTATTAAAATTAACTTTCTAGATTATATTTACCATACAGTTCTTTGGGAGGTATCATTTGTTTAAATTTATTTTTACATAAAATTTAGGGATAAAATTAAAATTAAAATTAGACCAGGTTTGCAAGGCTCACTTACTTCTGAAACTACTGTTATCAAATTTCAAGACAGAAAATGAACTGGTATCCATTACACTAACAGTATTTCAGAGGAAACGAACTTAAATAAAGTGCTTTTCTTCCTTTTTTATGGGGGTGGGGTGTAAGGAAATGAAAGAGACTAGAGAGTCCAACTAAGTTTGCTGCAGTTATCTCTACTTGATCTTCATCAAACTTTTGAAGGAATGATTCAGCTACCTTGGAAGCAGAGTATCAGCACGTGGTTAGAACAAGGAGACAGAGGAAACGAGAGCGGTTTCTGTGGACACTTCATATCAATGCTTGCAGCATGTTTGATTTTTAGGGGTGAATACGGTCAGTTAATTGGAAATTATTTTGAACCATTTTCCATCACTCTTCCTCAGGTAGAGATAATTTATAGAAGAGATGGCTTGGACTGAGGTTATATTAGGATTTTAGATATGGTGGATATTTCTAACACAAACTACTAGACTGAATGGCTAATGTGCTCAAAAAGTATAGCCTACATTGCAAACATTTTGCTGTTACTCTCTTGAACCTTGTAAAGCCTTCTCTCCACAATAAATAAGTAAATAAATAAATAAACAAATAAATGCTAAAGCTAAATAAGTCCAAGGACACTTACTTCTCATCCTAGGAAAATAAAAATGTAAAGAAAGTAATTTACAATAACACCACATGATATTTTAAATAAAATTCAGAACTAAAATTAGTTTCTACATAATGGATATAAATGACTTTCCCCTACCAAGTTTAAAACAAAGAACCAGAGTCATAAATAATTCTAGCTTGCCTGAGGCATGGCTATTCCTTTATACTGACTGTCGACTATCTAATTTAATTAGAAGTATTAAACTCCATGCCGAGGTCAACAAGCCTTACTTCCACCAATATTACATTTCAACCAGTGCTCATTAATGTGTCTACTGAATAGATTAACACACCTGAAGATATATGTACAAAGGACAAGGGGACAACTTAATGATATCCAATTGTTCATTTGTAATAGGACACATGTTCTAGGCTTCAACTTATTACTACTAATGTGGAATTTATTAAATTCAGGAGAAAAATACCAATACAGAAAGTGATTGTTTTTATTAAGAACTGGTGCTTAGACAACTGGCTTCTATGATGCAGTTTAAACATTTACCCTACCAAGGAGAAAAAGATACTAGAGTAGAACTAAAATATAAGCCAATTCTTGAGAAAAAAATAATAGGACTCTGAGGAACAGATTAAGAGCAAGTCATACAGAATAAGAAAAAGAGAAATCAGTATATAGAGAAACCAGTGTTTACAAGTTTTTAAAACTTCAATGAAAAGAAGACTTAGACTATCTATATAAACATTCTCTATTAGACTTTAAAAAAACCTTTTAATTACTTTATAAGGTACAAAAGCTTATCCAGTTTGAGTAATTTCCCTGAAACAAACAAACAGATATAATTAGTTTAACAACCAAAGTAATATACATGCTTGCATTATAAAAGTCTTTGTACGCAGAAAAACTCTATTCCATAATTATTAGAGCTCATTCATGAATTCAGCAAAGATGCAGGATATAAAACCAACATAAAAAAATCTGTTGCATCTGTACAGATTAACAAAAATACACAAAAGAAATTATAGTTTGTAAGTTCATATTTGAGCTTCTGAGTCAAGATGGCAGCCAAGCAACAGAGCTGCACAATGTCTCCTCATTGACCCACTTAAAAAGTTGAGAATTTAGTCATAAATGCCTGTTCAATGTAGCTAGTATAGGGAGGAGCACCTCAAGAACTGAAAGGAGGCCAGAGAAGGTCAGAAATCCTGAAGGAACACTGAAAGTGAAAGAAAAAAACCCCTGGCAGCCCAGGTAGCTGCCCCAGGCTGGTTGCAAGCTGCTGGGAGCTGCAGGCATCTGCAGATGGAAGAAAGCCCACATGCGGCCCAGAATATCTGACTGTGCTAGAAGAGGAAGGAGCACCCCAACAACTGACAGGAGGTCATGGGAAGGCCAGGAATCCTGAAGTCATATTGGAAGAGGAGAAAAACAGCGGCTAATTGGGCATGCCCTGAGCTGCCAGCACCCACAGATCACAGACTGAGGAAAGTCTGGAGGCTAGAACCTCAGACTGAGGTAAGCGTGAATTTGGGAGAAGGGGAAACGGTTAGCAGCTGGCAGGCCCAGCATCCGAAAAACAAGCCTGCAGACAGTGCATACTATAAAACACAATGTGCTCTTTCCCTAGAAAAGGCCTCCCAGAGCCCAGATCAGAAGCAGTGCTCCACAGCCATATGGGCGATAAATAAAAGCAGGAGCCAAAAAAAAAAAAAAAAAAAAAGGCCCAAGACTGAACCTATTAACCCATTAGAGTAAAAGAAAGCTCAGAAGAGCACACCAAGGCTCTTAGGGTCAACCTTAAACAGTGCCTAGGAGGAAATCGGGACAAGAGGCGGTTGTAGAGAGGAGAAAAATGGCTGTCAACCTCTTTAAAGACTCAGTGTACTGGGGGCACCTCTGAGGGTGGATAGCACTGCCCTGGGGGAAGGGAAGACAGGATAGGTGGGAGAGCTTTGCTGAGCGGTCTAGGGTGAACAAGAAACCTCACAGGTCATCAGAATGTCAGGTCCCCCCTCAGTGCCTAATCCCAGCACAGAACTAAGAGGAATTGTGGCTCCCCACCACAAACCGTCATAGCCATTCAAAGAAACCTCTTGGCTAAGACTCTAAAGCTCACTGAGCATACTGAAGCCACAAATAAAAAGTTGGCTGAGGTAAACAAGAAAATGCAAGATATGAAGGAACATTTTAATAGAGAAATGGAAAATCTAAAAAGATATCTAGATGAAATTAAGGACATGAAAAATGTATGTGACAGCAGTGGAAGAAGACTCACGTTGTGAGGACAGAATTTCAGACCTTGCAGACAAGGCTGAGGAAAAAACAAGAAAAATTAGGCATGACTCCAAAGTTAGAAATGAGCAAAGTAGCAGGATATACCAGCTGATGGATGATTCAAAGAGAAACAGTCTCAAATTTATGGGTGTGGGAGAAAAAGCAGAAGACAGCACTGAAGGAATAAAGAATTTATTCATGGCAATAATGCAATACAATTTCCCTAATCTAGGAAAAAAAACTAACTTACAGATACAAGAAGTTTATACAACACCAAATAACCTCAACCGGCAACAAGACTTGCCATGACATATCATAATCAAAAACCTCAGAAATACAATATAAAGAGAGAATATTAAGAGCAGCAAGGGAAAAAGCAGACATTATTCTACCAAGGCAACCCCTTTTGAATTACTGCAGATTTTTCAAGGCAAACTTTAAAGGCTAGCACAGCCTGGGGCAAGATCTTTCAAGCTTTATAAGACAGTAAGTGTCAACCCAGGTTGTTGTATCCAGCAAAATTATCCCTGGAAATTCAAGAAGAAGTAAAAATTTTTCATGACCAAGAATGCCTTAAGAAATTTGCGACCACTAGCCCATCACTGCAGAAAATACTTGGAGGAATCTCTGAAAGAAGCAGACAGGCAGCACCAAAAAACAAAACATGGAGAAAAGGAAATACCTAACAAGAGAGTGTAACAATAACAATAAAACCAGATTGGTATTTGAGTCATTTGATAGGTATCCTTCTAAAACAGTACCAACTGTCTCATAAAATCTGTCAATCTTTCCCCATAATTATTACTTTCAATAGTATATAAGTTTACAAAAACATAATTATTTTCAACATTGGGAAATGGTAAAAAATCTTTAAAAATATGTGTGCATGAAGTTAGGGATGGATAGTAGGTAAACCAAATCTGGAAAAATGTTAGTAATTAGTGAAAAGTGAGGAAACAATTTATGAAAGTTAAAAAAATCTGAAATAACTAAACATGCCACTATATTCTTTTAATTTTAATATATTTATATGATATAGATTTAAGTTAATTTAATGTAGCAAATTGATTTAGACTTAAGCTTGTTTAATGTAGCTATTCACTTTTTAGATGTTGGGTGTTAAGTTTATTTTCTCTGAGACAAGTAGAGACATAAGCAGCACCAAAGAACATGAAAGAAAGGAAACATCTAAAGAGAAAGTGTAACACAAAAATAGACTGGTATTTGAATCATTTGATTCATATACTTCTAAAACAGTTCCAACTGTTTTATAAAATCTGTGAAACTTCCCATAATTATTATTTTTAGTATTATATTAATTTGCAAAACAGAATAATTACATACAACATGGGGAAATGGTATAAAATCTTTAAAAACATGTATGCATGAATTTATCGATGGATATGTAGAGAAAATAATAAAACAAATCTGACAAAATGTTAGTAACTAGTGAAATGTGAGCAAATAAGGTGTGAAAGTTAAAATATTCTGTATTAACTAAGTATGACATCATATCTATTGATTTAAGTATACTTAATGTAGCAATTCGATACAGACCTATGTTCGTTTATTATGACAATTCACTTACTTGGTTTTTGACGTAAGTTTATCCTAAGAAAACTGACTGATGTAATGACAACATTTAAATATAAAACCATTTACCTTTCGGTACTCAGCTAAAGCATTTGACATTTAACTTTTCTCTTTTTCTTTCTCACATTTTCTAGCCTTATGAATTAATTACACTGTTACAGTTCTTTTCTTATGTGGACTGGTGTGTGAGGCCAGATTAAAGAATCTCAACAAAGATATAGCAAAATATAGGGAAAAAAAAGAGCTTTTGACAAATATCCCAGTAAAGGGATCTGCTGGACTCAGAGAAGAGGCATTAAGATTTGACCACTACAACCCATTCTAGGGGTAGAAATCTGAGTGAAAGAGCGATTTGAGTGAAATGAGTCAAACACAGAAGCTTAAATATGTTAAGTACAGTATGTTTTCTCTGATTTGGAAAACCCAGAATAATGGCATTCTACAGAACCACATGGTGTGACAGTGAGTGTTAGGGAGGAGTGGGGAAGGTGTGGGAGGGCCGAAAATGGGAAGGGATTGTAAAGTTGATGTGCTATATATGTACACAAAATACTCGAGTTCACTGTAAACATTATGCATTGTATATGTATATTAATAAAAATGGTGGGGAAAAGTCGGAAGACTCATGTTTTCTGAATATAAAATTTACTACAAGGTTAAGATAATCAAAACAGTATGAGACTGGCTTGAGGACAGACATTTAGAAACTAGAATATAAAGATTTTTTTCAACAAATGATGTTGGAAAAACTGAACTTTCACATGCAAAGGAAGGAAGCTGGATCTTTATCTCATATGAGATAAAAAAAAAATCATTCAAAATATAACGAAGGGAAGAGGGCGAGGAACAAAAATATATAACGAAGACCTAAATGTTTAGAGCTAAAATTATAAAACTCTTAGAAGAAAATGTAAAAAAAAGTATTAATGAGATGAATTTGGCAATGATTTCTTGGACCAACATTAAAAACAGAGGCAACAAAGAAAATCAAAACTAGATTCCATCAAAATAAAAAAGACTTTTGCACATCAAAAGGTTATCAACTGTATGAAAAGACAGTACACAAAATGGGAAAAATACTGAAAAGTCATAGAATACATAAAAAGTCTAGCAATGCAGCAAGCAAAATACAACTAACCAACTAAAAAAATAGGTTACAGGACTTGGATAGGTATTTCTCCAAAGGAGATATAGAACTAGCCATTCAACACAGAAAGATTCTCAATATCACTAGACACTAGGACAACACCAATGAAAACCACAGTGAAATACTTTGTACTTATTGGGATGGCTACAATTTTTAAAAAATGGCAAACAGAAGGTGTTGATGAAAATGCAGAAAAATTAGAACCACTGTGCACTGCTGACAGTTTAGAATGAGGTGAATGCAGCACTGCATGCCTATACTCCAACTATTTGGGAGGCTGAGGCAGGAGAGTAATTTTAGCCCAGGTGCTTGAGGCCTACCTGGGCAATACAGTGAGTGTGAGGCTCTTTCTCAAAATACAAAAACACAAAGGTTTAGAATTATTAAAATGAGAGTTAAAGTCATAAATTGTGTATGTATTTTACCATTAAAATAAAACCTCTTCTTATTATAAAGGTTACAGGAATAAATTCTGGTTTTCAAAGTTTAATCACTCAAACTCTTCGAATATAACTACTATATAAAAAGTTCATCATGTTGAAGGATAGCTTTAGAACTCACTTAACTCTCAAAATTTGTTGTTTGATAAAGGATTGTGAAGCATCTACTTCAGATGCTTCTTAAACAAAGACAAACTTTCATTATTATTTTGAGGGAAATAAATTTTGACATTTCTACAAAGATCATAAGAATGAAATATTCAATATTATGTAATTGCCAAACTCAATACAATGAAGTACAAGCTACTTCCTGCCTTCCTTGGAGGACTAGACTCAACTCTTCAATAAAAAAAAAAACTAGTTATATAATCATTTTAATAAAAATGTTATTCTTAGGCTTACAATATATTAAAAATACAACAATCAATTTTTACAAATTAAAACCATAATGAGATACTCTTTAACGCCCAGCAGAATGACTATCAATAAAATAAAATATGACTGGTGTTGGCAAGGATGTAGAGAAAAGAGAACCAAGTAAAAGTTGGGGTGTATGTTAATTAGTATAAAAGAAAAATAAAATTGGTGTATCAAAGGAGATATATGCATCTTCCTGTTCCCTAAAGTATTATACATGACTGAGTTTTAGGATCAATCTAAGTATCTATCCACAGGTAAATGAATTAAAAAGCCATGATACACACACACACACACACACACACACAAACACCCCTGCATGCACTTGCGCATAATATTCAGCCTTTAAACACAAAAAATAAGCCAAGCACAGAAAAGACAAATACTACTACATTTTACTTACTTGTGAAATCTAAAAAACTCTAAGTGCTAGCAAGAGCAATCACATAAGAAAAAGAAAGAAAAGCATTGAAATTAGGAAGGAAGAAATTAAATTATTTGTACTGCAGGTGGCATGACCGTGTATGCACCTCAAAGAGGTTACAATACAGCATCTACCACCACCCCAAAAACAAAAACAAAAACAAAATTCCATTAGTTCTTATTAAAGTTACAGGATATATATACATATATAATCAAAAATCAGTACCATTTTTATACAAAATAATGACCTTACTAAAAATGAAACCAAGAAAATAATCCTATTTATTCTTTTATTTTAAAATTTTTTCTGGTACTAGGACTGAACCCAGGATCTCAAACACAGTAGGCAAGTAAGTGCTCAACCAATGAGCCATATATGCATCCCTTTTCATTACTTGAGACAGGTGCAGCTAAATTGCCTAGGCTGGCATTGAACTTGCACAGTCTTCTTACTTCAACTTTCTGAGTAACAATCTCATTTATGATAGATGAAAACACACACGCACATGCATACACACACACACATAAACACACACACTCTTAAAGAGGAGACAGATCTGTAAACTATAAAATATTAATGAAAAATGTCAAAGACACAAATAAATGAAACAATATCCTATGTTCACAGACTGGAAGAATTAATATCGTTCAAATGGAAACACTGCCCAACGCATATCAGAATTTCAATTGCTGGGTGTAGTGGCACATGCCTATAATCTTAGTACTTGTGAGCCTGAGGCAGGAGGATTGCCAAGAGTTTGAGGCCAGCCTAGGCTATAACAGTGAGTTCAGGACTAGCCCCATCTCAAAAACCAAGCCAAAGCAAATCAAACCAAACAACACAAAATTCCAATGATGTCCTTCACAGAAATAGAAAAGACAATTCTAAAATTCACATGAAACCACAAAAATCCTGTACAGTCAACACAATATTATAAAAGAATACAAACAAAGAATTGTATAACAAAGCTACAACAATTCTGGTGATATATTAAAAACATAAATTCACTGATTTTCAGTTTTTTATATACTCTAGCTCAACAATATGCTCTGACCATGAGTTTGTGGGGAACAAGCAAAAAATGCTACAACAGTAAACATAATAACGAAGGAGTTAACACTCAAAGAACACACAATAATCCTTACCATGCATGTTGGCCATCCTCTAAACCAATTCTACTTGGACTCCATGTCAGATCTCACAGGTTGAGAGCTTAGCCCTCAAGATTGTCACCCTCTTGAGATGCCAACTACCAATCCAAGTTGTTTCCTTGTGCTTCTGATCCACCAATTATAAACTGGGATTTCTAGAATCTCCTCCTTGTTTCCATAACTTACTCAAGCAGCTCAGAAAATTCAGAGAAACACCTTTACTAATTTATTATAAAGCATATTAAAAAGGATACCAATTAAGGGATGCATACAATGAGGTACAGAGGAAGGGGTGTAGCCCTTCCACGCCACCTCTGGGTACACCACTGTCCAGGAAACCTCCATGTAGTCAGCTACCTGGAAAATTCCTGAACCCTATCCTGTTTTTTATGAAGACCTGATAGAAAAGCTTCACAGGCATAAACATAAAGTATTGAAGAGACATGACTGGACAAAAAAAGTATAACCAAATGCTAATAGACTATGTGGGGAAACCCAGCAAGGCCTGCCTGAGAGCATGAAAAATAGGATGCCCTTGTATATTGTTAATAGGAATGCAGACTGGTGTAGCCATTGTGGAAAACAGAATGGTAACTGTTAAAGAAATTAAAAATAGAACTACCCTTTGAGGCAGGAATCTCTCTCTGTGAGAGTCCCTTACTGGCCTCTTTGTGTAGTGCTTCCTCCTTCTAGATATGAGCAGGATACCTTCTGAAACATGGGCCTTATGATCTATATTCAGACAAGGTAGATTACAGAATTTCTTTATGGCCTGCTTCAAGACTGAAAGGCAAGGGAGATTAATTTCTGTGACCCTCGTTGAGAAAAAAGAATTCTAGTTTCTATGGCCTGCCTCAGGGAGAAAAAGAAGTTCAGGAGAAGGTCAGAGAGAGATTTGCTTTCTGAGGTCTGCTTCTGAGATTTAAAGTACCCTAATATTATAAAAGATATGCTTATTGTACTATTTAGGAAATAACAAAGGTTATGAGAGTTATGAGACAGAAATCATGGAAGAAAACCTATATATCTCACAGTAATTGAAATAGGAGAGTACTGGTCTAAAAACAGAAACATAGACCAAACTAGACAGTCCAAAAATAAACATAAATGGTCAACTAATTTTTGAAAAGAGTGCCAAGAATACACACATGAGAAAGGATAGTTTCTTCAATGTACGGTGCTGAAAAAGCTAGATATCCATATGTAAATGAATGAAATCATCACACACAAAAATCAAATAAGAGTCAGTAAAATATTTAGTTGTAAGCATTAAAACTGTAAAATTCCTAGTGGAAAAGAGAAGAGCTCCTTAATACTAGCATCTGTGATGATTTTTAGATATTAGACCAAAAGCCCAGACTACAGAAGCAAGATTAAAACTACTAAGCTGCTGCATAGTAAAGGAAATAGCAAGGTGAGAAAGCCAACCTGCAAATGAGAAAAAAAAAAAAAAACTGTAAACGTACAACCTGCGTGTGTATGAGTGTAATGAAATATTATTCAGCCCTAAAAAGGAAATGTGTCCATTTGCCACAATATGGATGGACCTTAAGGATATCATGCTAAAATAAGTATCTTTTCTTATATCATGTGATCATACTTATATGTAAAATAAAAAATGAATACACAGAAAGAACATGGTACTGTCACAAAAACAGAAAGGGAAACTAGTGGAACAAAACTGAGGATTCAGAGACAAACCCAAATACCCTCAACTACCTGCTCTTTGAAAAAGGAGCCAAAGCACGCACTGGAAAAAGGATAGCCTCTTCAACAAATGGTGCTGGGAAAATTAGACATCTGCATGCAGAAGAATGAATATAGACACACACCTGTCATCATACACCAAAAGTAAATGAAAGTGGATCAAATACCAAGATATTAAAACTGAAACGCTGAACCTCCTGGTAGACAAATTAGGCAAATATCTAGAAGATACAGGTGTGGGCAAGGACTTTCTTAGTAAGACACCAAAAGCAAAAGAAATAGCACCCAAAACTAACAAATAAGATTATGTCAAATTAAAAGTTTCTGCACAGCTAAGGAAATTATCAACAGAGTAAAAAGAGAACCGATAGAATGAGAAAAAAATATTCACCACTAATACCTCTGATAGGAGGTTCATAACCAGAATATACAGAGAACTGAAGAAAAGCAGCTCAAAAATCAAAGACCTTACTGAAAAATGGGCAAAAGAAATGAAAAGGCAGTTCACAGATGAAGAAGTTCAAATGGCCAATAAATGCATAAAAAGATGTTCACCATCCTTAGCTATTAGAGAAATGCAAATCAAAACAACACTAAGATACCATCTGTACTAAGATAACACTGTATATCAAGAATTCAAACAGCAATCAGTGCTGGCAACACTGTGGGGAAAAAGGAATCCTCTTGAACTGTCGGTGGGAATGTACACTGGTACAACCACTATGGAAAGCTGTATGCAAGTTTCTCCAGAATGGAAATAAACATCTCCTTTGATCCAACGATACCTCTTCTGGGAATTTTCCCAAAGGAGTTTAAAACAACATATAACAGAGATAGAAGTACACCCATGTTCATAGCAGCACAACTAACAATAACTAAAATATGGAAGACACCAAAATACCCATGAACAGACCAATGGATACATAAATAATGGTACTTATACTCAATGGAATACTACTCATCTATAAAGGCAGATAGGCTGGAGGCTTTTGTAGGCAAATGGATGCAACTTGAGACTACCATGCTCAATGCAGTAAGTCAGAATCCGAGGGCTATATATCGAATGGTTTCTGTAATATGAGAAACCTAGATCACAATCATTTCATAGAACTAATTGAGGGGAATAATGGGAACAGGTGGGGAGAGGGTGTGGGAAGGTCAAAAAGGGAGAAAGGAATGATTTGTAATCTTGCCACGCTATGTGTATGCACAAAACACTCAAGAGCAATGTAAACATTATGTATTGCATTTATACATATAATAAAATGGGGAAAATAAATATAGAGAAAGAAGATATCATTGACTAAGATACAGTAGAAAAAACAAGTTTAGAGATCTATTGAACAAGAGACCTGTACTTCAACAGAATGTTTTTTAGTGAGTATTAATTATTATTAATGAGATAATGGATATATTAATTTCCCATAGTACAATATTTGTTTTACAATCTATATATATGTATCCTATAACCTCATGTTGTAAATCTCAAATATACACTATAAAAATTACTGAAAAAAGGGCTGTATTATTTAACCACATCACTGTTCTTTAAGGAAAATAATAGCATACTGTACAATAATCCTGTTTCTGAAGATGGCACTGGATAAAGAGGTACTTATGTATTTTATGCATTAATTTTCTTATTTACTAAGATACCATTAATTATGCACTTTTTCTTAGCACTTACTTTTTTGGTCAAAGAGTCATCAGAATCAGAAGGCATTCTTGTTGATACATGAAATATCACTTCTACTGTAGAGGTAGCAAAATATGGAGTGGTCAATCCAGTGCTTTTGTTTTTTTGCAGTCCTCCCATAAAGCCACAATGATTTGTAAGATTTACCTAGAAGCAATGAAAAGCCAAATGAAATTAATCAACTGAATATGGCTCAAAAACGCTGAAGAAGACTTTTCATTTTATACAGCTATTGGGAACAAAGTCTTTTGCATGTTAAGAACAAATACCAAATCCTTCCTTTTCTGTGGGTTCCACATCCATGGATTCAACCAACTATGGACTGAAAATATTCAGAGAAGGCTGAGTGTGCATGCCTATAATTCCAGCACTTGGGAGGCTGAGACAGGAAGACTGCTGTGAAGTTTGACATAGTGAGTTTAGGGCTAGCCCTGTAAGAAAAAAATCTACCTCTACATTGAATATTACAGATTTTTTTGTTGTCATTATTTCCTAAACATATAAGAATTACTGGCATAGCACTTATATTTTATTAGGTATTATGAATAATTTAAACCTAATGTGAAGAGCACAGGAGATGGTGTATTACAGAAACACCAGAAGAAATGTCAACATATACAGTCTGGTGTCCAAAGGGGATCCTGATAGGTATCCCCCATGGATACCGATGGACAATCATATTAAACAGAACTCATTTGTTCACATTAGTAGTTTTTTCTTAAGTATGTGAGGAGCTCTATTTTGTAGACGTTAATCAGGAAAGAAACCAAGTGTCATGTACTATGAATCTTTTGTCAGGCAATGAGGTGCTAATGATAAATTATAAAGGCTGTATGTTTTGTGGGGGAACCTGGAGGTGTAGCTCAGCAGTTCAAGTGCTTGCGTTATAGCCTCCTCACCAAACCCCATGCCCACTGGTGTTTTTAGGTTACTAAAACATTTCAGTCCCAAGTCTGAGATGTATGTGGCAAAAAAGAAAACCCAAACAATTCACTGTGTTATGTTGTTCCTCAGTCTCAACATCCCAGGTTGGGCTATTTTCTTTCCATTTTCTTATCTTTATGTTTATTTTGTAAATAACAGGCAGGGTTTTTATTGTACTGAGCACAAAGAATAGACAGTACATTTACTCTCACACATCTAGAAGCAAATGCCCCCTCTCTACAATTTAATAGATTTTAGTATATTCACAGATAAGTGCAGTCATCACCACAGTCAATTTTAAAATACTTTCTTCACTTCCAAAAGAAACTTTCCTTAACTTGGGTGTGTTAGCACATGTCTGTAATCTCAGCCTCTGGAAGGATCAGGATTGAGGATCATGAGATTGAGGACAGCCTGGACCATATAATGAGTTCAAGGCTAGTCTCTAACACATGTTGAGAAACCTGGTCTCAAAAAAATAACCAATCAATCAAACAAAACCTCCCCGAACACCCGAACTTCAAGCCAATAAAACAAAAGAAATATCCTGCCAGGGAAGTAGCACTCCTTCCACTTCCCCTCATTCCTGATGGCTAATAATGCCAAACCCCTTTTCATGTGTTTGCTGGGTATTTGTATGCATCCTTTGGAGGTCCACTTAGCTCTTCTGGCTATTTTTAATTGAGTTGTGTTCCAATTTTTTATTTGAATCAGTTTTCTGTATATTCTATATATAAATCTCTTATCTGGTACATGATTTGCAATTATTTTATTGAATTCTGACAGCCGTCTTTTCATTTTCTAGATTTTGACCTTTGAGGCACACATGTTATATCACTGGATGAAGTCCTACTATCCATTTTTTTCCTTTGTTGCTCATGCTTTTAGCATGATAACTAAGAATCATTTGCCAATTTTTATTCATAAATTTTCTCTTAAGAGTTTTATAAATTTTAGGAATTATACATAAGTCTTTAATCCATTTTGAGCTGATTTTACTTTTTGGGTGTAAATAAACATCTGACTGCATTCTTTTGCATATGTATATCCGATTGTCTCAGTACCACCTGTTGAAGGCCATATTTGCTACCGGATTATCTTGATATCCATGTCAAAAACCCCTGAGTAAAGATGTGTAAGTTTACTTCTGGATTCTCAATTGTATTTCACTAATCTATATTTATTTCCTTGTGTCAGCACCACTTTACCTTGATTAGCATTGCTTGGTAGTAAATTTTGAAATCAAGAAGAGTCTTTCCAATTTATTCTTTTCATTTCCCTCTCAGTTTTGTAATTTTTTTTTTAAAAAAGGATAGATAATTTATGATTTATTTAGATTTTTATTAAGTATTGTATATCACTGCTACTGAATTACTCATCATCTCTACTGGGTAAAAAGTATATTATCTATGACAAATACAGAGGCCTAGAGAACTTCCATAACTCACTAAGGTAAAATATGCTAGCCATAAAAATATACACTGAATGAATGCTAAAGTCCTATATGCCAGACATTGTGAAGCACATTAGTATTTAAAAAAATAAAATCTATGAGATGAAAGTGCCTTCCCAAAGGAAGGCTACAACCTAGTGCAATGGCCTTTAGCAAGCTCATATACTCTCTACAAGAATTTTGAGAAATTATTTATTAAAATGACAACTATAAAACATTTCTTCAACATAAGTTTAAATAGTGACCATGGATATACTTACAATTTCTAGTGTACTGAATGTTTTGTTTGAGGGTACTTAAAACATATTTTCATCAGGATCTTGAGCTACAGATTTGGCTGATTCAGTACACATAAAATTTCTGCTGTTAAGTTTAATGATGAATGAATCAGCCATATCAGATTCATTTTGTTAGAATAAATCTGACACTTCATTTATAAATTCAAATAAACACACTAATGCAAACTCCTATGACACATAATAACTAACTGTAGCCTCCGAGTTACACTTCCAAAAGATACAGTACAGAAACTTTGACATGAGTTGGTTGCCAAGAGAATGTAAACGCAACTCCTCAATGTATACATTTTTTCCTTTACTTAAGAGACTGTCAGAAAGGTACCTTTCTGAACTGGTACCAAATTATCTTTGGGGCAATATAAGGTTTGGGGTGAGTGAGCAGCATGCCTTTCTTTTCCAAAGTAGAAGAGAAAAAGAGAGGCAAAGAGTAAAAGAAAGGTCCTCTGGCATTAGTTATTAGTAAAGCTGAGAACCTAGAAAGTAATCTCAAAGTTATGCATGGTTGTGTGTCTCTTCAAAGCCTTTGTATCATCCTAAGGTCTTATTTTGAACACTATCAGTCCAGTGATCATGGCTATATGAACAAACTAGACCTTTTCAAGTTATGATTTTAGTGTTCTTGACAATATGTTGTCTCAAAAAAACAGTCAACATTCTTTCAAACTCCCAACTACTACCACTATATCTGAAGATAAAGGTAGGAATAGTAACAAACCCATGGCTAAGCTGTTACGCATACTAAAATAATGTCTCTAAAACAAGCTGGGAATAAAAACAATGAACCCTCCCTTTCCAAAGAGCAATGGGTTCCACAACCATGGATACAACCACCCAACAATGGAAAGAAAACACTAAAGGAAAAAAAGTCTGCATACATGCTGAACATACATTTTTTTGTTCCTTTTCATTATTTCTTAATATAGTAAAACAACTGTTATGGTTTGGAACTGAAATGTATTTAGATGGGGATTATCGACGGATTTCAAGTGATGCTGGGAGATGAAGCCTGAAAGTGTGGGGAACTACTGAGTGCACGGAACACTACTTGGTATGGCCTAGAAGGACAACACAACTCTTCCCCTTTCTTCCATCCTGTCCTGATTTCTTCTTTGGTGATACTGTGAGCAGCTGTTCTCCACCAGATCTTTCCACCATTGCCAGCTGACCATGAAATGACCAAGATCTCTGAACTATGAACTAAAGTAAGCCTTTTCTCTCTTTTAGCTGTGGATATTGGGTATTACGTCCCAGCAATGAATAAGTAGCTAAGACAACAACTATTTATATAACACTTTGGTAATACTGGTTATATTAATTCTTCTAGAGACAATTTAAAGTATACAGAAGGATATGATTAGGTAACTGCAAACAATCCATTATTTAATAGATGAAAATTGTTACCAGGCCTGGTGGTACAGACATGTAATCCCAGCATTCTGAGAGGCTGAGGCAGGAAGATTATAAATTCAATCCCAGCGTGCACAAATTAGCAACTTAGTAAGACTGTTTCAAAATCAAAATTAAAAGTGGACTGAGGATATAGATTGGTATGAAGGCCCTGAACTCAATTCCCAGTGCGATACACACAAATCAAAACAACAACAATAACAACAACAACAACAACAACAAATAAAAAACAAAAAGAGCATCTTGGATTTTACTATACACAAGGGACGGGGTGATACTGGGAATAATCCCCACAGTATCAAAGGGCAACTGTAAAATGCTATTTGGTTATGATTTAAAAATAGTACCTCCCAACCAAGACCAGCTACAAAATCTTCATATGCTTGACTTCCTCCTGTATTGGTGAGAATGGAGTGCTTGTCTTCTTGTCCTTCGGCAACATAAAATACTGCAATCTTATGTGTTTCTCGGCTATAAAACAAAAGATTTTCCCATTCATTCATCCAATAATTAGATCCCATGTGCAAATTACATGACATTAAAAGAAAGAGACATAGACAAAATAACAATTAAAAAAGGGAAAACAATATTGAGTCAGGTGAAGGTAAAAAGGATTTGACAAAGAGAAAGACTGTGAGGAGGAAAACAATGTGTATGCACGAGCCTCTGAACAGTCGCCTGCTGCGCAAAGTGCCTGAATTCCAGGGTTAGAGGAACTATGCCTCAGAATTAAGTAGGGATACACAAATGAATAAAAACTGATGCATTCCTTCAAAGTACTTAAAACACAGAAGAAACAGAAGTACAAACACAAAACTGTATGTAACAACCAAGTTCTTCGACATTTTATTTTTAGAATTCTCTAAATTTCAGCATTCACAAAGTCACAGTTCTCATAAGAAATTTAGCTTTCCAAGTTAAATAGGGCACGCAATGTCTGGCCAATGTTAATTAAATAAAATATGGATGACAAACTTTAGGACCAAAAGTTTTCACCACAATAACACAGTATAAAATAGAGCATTTAAACAAACAGAAAACCACCAAAAACAAATATATAAGAACTGAAATTATTCTAAACGTTTAGTATGACAATCAAATTCTCCCAGGTATCTTAAAGAAATTGCCAACTCATGACTCCGGGCGTCAAAGACACGTTCCAATGTTCCTGTCGAGGACTACATTGTGTGCATCAGTGCGTGTATAGATGCTGCTAGGCATAGCAAGCTAGGAAGACCAGGCAGGGACTCCTCAAATGCCTGATGGTAGAGTGAAGATGCCACTTCAGGGAAAGTTAGTCCCACGCTCTGAGTTGGGGTGATGGCAGATGACTACTACCCAGGGTAAACGCAGGTTGTAAGGACAAAGAACTTGGCACTGGTTCTACCTAAGGGGACTGACTGATTTTATCTGGAACAAAACTTAGCATAAAGCAAGAGAAGAGGACAGCTCTATGACAGGAGTGAAACAGCAATGTAGCCAGAAATTTAAGAGAGAATCAGGAAAAGGCACAGACCAAAAGAGTGTTTTTAGGATCAGTCAACTGTGGAGGTTGAGAAGCCTGTGTACATGCATCAGGCTATACCCAATCAGGAGTGATTACAGTAAGGTACACTGCAGACTGAAAGCATTCCCAAAGGAATACACAGACCTATCACACAGGAAACTAAAATACTCATAGCACAGAGTAATATCAACTCAGGGTCAACTCCTGGGGATGGTGGACAGAGTATACTACAAAGGCCTGGAGTTCCAACCCCAGAACCATTCTCTCTCTCTCTCTCTCTCTCTCTCTCTCTCTCTCTCTCTCTCTCACACACACACACACACACACACACACACACACACAAAAGCAGTTATTTCTGGCAGTCTAAAAGCATGTGCTCATGCCCAAGGCTATACTATTTTTGGAGCTATTAGAAATTGAACCTTTAAGCTATTAGTCTCTGCATGAAGGTGAGAGAACTGAACTAAGGTAGGAACAGTCTGAAAAAAGATGATGGTCTCCAGGCCATGAACATCCCAGAACAAATAACGAAAATCTAACTGGCTAAGCAGGCTCAAATACAAACTTTGATCAATAAATAGATGGTACAAAGTCAAGGAAGATCTCTGGTAGTCAGCCTTTAACAAGAAAACAAAATCTAAGCAGGAGAATCAAAGGCTGCATGTTGTTGGGAAACCACAACATCAGAAAATATATAGCTACTTCCAAGCAAACAACTACCACCACCAACATACTTTTAGTTCAAGACAAATAAGGTTTAAAATAAAAAAGATGGAAAAAGATATCACACAAACAAGAACTAAGAGAGCTGGAGTGGCTCTATTAATGTTAAACTACTATACTAAATATTGGAACAGTAGAGAAATAGCTGTGAAGTCAAAAGCTATCTAAGAGACTAACAAATTAATAACCATTACCTATACTGAGTTACAAAAAAGACATTACTAAATCCAGGAATGAAGGAGGACATCACCTTTCAGAAATAAAGGGATAGGGGGAATACTATGAATAACTGTATGCAACCAGAGTAGATGCTAGATTAAATGGGTAAATTCCTAGAAAGATACAAACTACCACAACTAACCTGAAAAAGAAACTGAATATTTGAATAAATCCATAACAATTAAAAATTCTAAGTAATCTGGTTGGAAAGAAAGAGTAAATATATATTCACTTGCAGGTAACATGGTAGTACTAATGAAAAATCCTGAGGAATCCACTAGAAAGCTACTAGAACTATTAAGTGGATTCAGCAAGGTTAGAGGATAGAAAATTCATACACAAAAATCACTCGCATTTCTATACATTATCAATGAATAAACTAAAAACAAAATTAAGAAAAATTTCCTTTTATATAATAGCATCAAAAAGAATAAAATGTTCATGTGTAAGATAAAAGCTTAATAGGTGTTAAACATATACTCTGAAAACTAAGAAATATCATGAAAAGAAAACAAAGATCTAAAAATCCCTCATATTCATGGACCGAATACTGCTAAAACAGAGTTCTCTAAACTGACCTACAGATTCAGTGTAATTTCTATTAAAATTTGAGCTGCCTATCTTGTAGGAATTGACAAACTGATACTACAATCCACTGGAAAGTGCAACAGGCCTAGAATGGCCAAAACAATCTTGGAAACAAATAGTTTGAGCACTTGGACTTTGATGTTAAAATTGACTGCAAAAGAAATCAAAGCACTGTAGTAGTAGCCTAAGAATAAGAATCATGTATCCAGAAATGAATCTTTAGATTTCTGGTCAATTGTCTTTTGATGCTGCTATCAAGACAATTTAGTGGGGAAAAAGAATTGTCTTTTTGACACATGAGACAAAGTAGATACCTACAGGCAGAAGAATGAAATTGGAATTCTATATTATCTACAAAATTTAAACTAAATGGACCACAGACCTAAATATGAACACTATAACCATAAAAGAATTAAAAGTAAACATAGGATCTTATTTTTTATATAAAACAGATTACAATGACTCTGCAGATCTACTTAGGAAGTACCAGTATCTTAATGGTATTAATTCAGTCATGAACATGAGCCTCTTTTCTTAAAATTCAGATCGTTATTTTCTTTCCACAATATTTTATTATTTCAAACATAGGCCAGGTTTTCTTAATTATATAAAAACCACAAGTGAGAGAAGAAAAAACAGGTAACCAGACTTATTTGATAAAAAACCTTGTATCCAAAAGTGTAAAAAGAATCCTTACAATACAGTAGTAAGAAGATAACTCAACTTAGAATATATTCAAAGAATTTTATATTAGTTTCTTAGGGCTTCTATAACACCTTACACAAACTAGGTGGCTTTCCAATAGAAATTTATTCTCTTGTGGTTCTTTACAAGTCAGAAATCAAAAGCTGACACTGCTATGCTCCCTCTGAAGGATTTAGGAGAGAAGTTTCCTTGCCTCTTCTGAGCCTCTAGTGACTGTCAACAATCTTTAATATTCCTTAGGTTTGTAGCTGGTACCAACACAATTTCTGCCTGCAGCCTCATTTCCAACTTATACTCTGAGGTTCTAAGTAAACACTAAAGTTTAAGATACTATTCAAACACTATTCAAAGAAGACACTATTCAAACCAGTACACACCTAAATAAATATTTTCCTGAAAAAGCTATACAAATAGCCAACAGGTTCCGGAAAAATGCTCAGCATTGTTAAGTCTTTAGGGAAATGCAAATCAAAAGCACTAGATATCATTTCATATCCAATAAAATATCAAAAGACAGTAACAAGTGTGCTAGGATATAGTGAACATGAACATTAATACTTTGTTTATGGAAATGTAAAATAATACAGCTATTATACCACTAGCAGTTTGTCAAAATGCTAAACAAAAAATTACCATATCATCCTGCAACTATACTCATAGGTACGCAGAGAACAATAACCACACAAAAAACTGTACAGGAATGTTTGCAGCAGCTTTACTTATAAATCAAAACCAACTCAAATGTCTACTAAATAATTAATGGGTAAATGAAATATATCTGTACAATAGAACATTCTTTGGAAACAAAAAGAAATGAAATTCTAAGATATACTGTCAACATGGATAAATTTTGAAATCATCATGCTAAGAGAATGACTTTCTGCAAAAGTCCACATATTATTTGATTCCATTTATATGACAACTCCAGAATGGCAAATCCACAAAGACAGAAAAGTAAATTAATGTTGTCTAGGACTGGAACCAGGTGTGGTATGTAGGGGGAAATGGGAAATGAATACCAGCTTGCTCTACAGAGGGGCTAAAATAGTCTAAAATTAAATTATAATAATAGTTGTATTTTGAATATATTACTAATAACATAGTAGTTAATCATTATATTTTAACATTGTTTCATCCATTTTAACAAATATGCCACATTAAAATGTAAGTAATAGGAGAAATAGAAGGGGAGTATATGGGAACTCTACTTTCTAATTGATTGGTTTTTTTTGTGTGTATGTGTGGCTATACTAGACATAAGTACTCAGAGCCTTTATACTGAGCTACAATCCCATATACCCTTTTTATTTTAAGACAGGGCCTCCCAGAGTTGTTGAGTTGCCTGGATGGGCTTGAACTTGTGATCCTCCTACCTCAGCCTTCTCAGAGTACTGATCTAATCAATGTTTTTTTTGTAAACCTAAAACTAATTTAAAAACATGACTAAGTTTAAATAATGAAACAATTTTAAAAAAGGACCTGTGAGGAATGGAAAAAGCTTTAGACTTGATGACCTTCTGAGAAAATAATTTAAACAGAGTAGTAGAGACAAAAACTATAGGTGAGCCAGACCACAAGAAACGTGACTTGTGCCCACGAGAACTCGACCAGGTGGTACCAAAGATAAATAAACTATTACAGGAAAGAGCTAAAACTAGGAACCACAGACCACTTAAGAAAGTATTTTAAAAAATAACTGTCTTGGAAACAAGTTATAAGTAAACAACTAAAAGGAATGCTAATCTTCAATGTGTAAGTGCTTTAACAGGTAAGCCCTAGACTGTTTTGTAAAAACACATGGATATAGACCCAGACATAGCCTGGGAGAGAGATGAAGGGTAGTAGCAGTTTATGAAAAGGCTTTCCAGAAAAAGTGATGTTTAAGCCGAGTTAGAGGATATATAGGAGCTATTCCTATGGTCTGAATCTGGACTGTCCCCTAAAAGGCTGATGTGTTTGAAAGACGGTTGGATCATGAAGGTTAACTGTATAAGTGAACTAATCCATTGTTATTAAGAGATAGGTTCTCGTCAGAAGGGGTGAATCACTGGGGTATGAATGGAAAGGTATGCCTTCCTTGCTATCTGTTGTCAGCCCTCTTTCTGTTTCCTGGAATTCATAGGATGAACAGTTTTTCTCTGGCTAGACCCTCCACCATAATTGTCCACCACTGCCACCTGCCCACAAATGGACTGAGACCTGAAACTGTGACCTAAGATAAACCTTACTTACCTTCCTTAAATTTGGGTATCAGTATCGTGTCCCGGCAATGAGAAAGTGATTAAGACAGAAACTGGTACCAGGAGAGGGGTAACTGGCATGAATTTACCTGACCAAATTGTTTAGAAGCTTTTGGAACTGGTTTAAAGAAAGAGTTTAGAAAAGTTTGGAGATGCTGGCTAGAGAAGCCTTAGAATGCTGTAAGCCAAACTTGATGGGAGGTTCTGGTCAGACAGGTGGAAAGGGGAATCTTACTGGCAACTGGTCTGGAAACCTTGTGTGTTAGGCTTGTGTTATACTTGTGTGTTATACTCTGGCAAAGAGTGTGTTGATATTTTGTCCCTGACTTGAGACTTGGCCTGATATTGAGCATTAAGAGCAATGGACTAATTAATCTGGAGAGGAAAGGCAGCCCAATATTTAAGCTGTAACATGGGTTTTGCCTGCAGCTTTTAGCAGATCTACACTGCAAAGCTGGGGAAAATGGCAGAACAAAAGATGTTAAGAGCTTTCAGTTTTGCCAGAGAGAAAGGGCCTGCAAAGTGGTGGCAAAGGAGAACAAGGTTGCTTAAAATATTAGCATTTAAAAGCAAGTACCAAGTACCAAGTACCAAGTACCACCTTGCATCAGGACAACAAGAAAGATGCCAGAAAAGCATCCTAGGAATCAGCAAGACTCTCACCCTTTATCAGTTTAAGAATGTAAAAACAAAAGACTGTTCTGAGAACAGTACTGCAAATGGCTCTATATGGCAAAAGAGAAATGTCTGACAGAGTTCAGCTTTCCAGAATTCAGCCATCTAAGAATTCGGAGGCCACTAATGTAGTCATGATTCAAGGGAGACAAACCACTGCTCAAGCCAGTGGCAGGCCTTGGTGTCACCTACAGGGTGACACATGCAGAATATATGAGTTATGGGGTCATGAAGACTTCCATCCATATTTCTGGAGGAGGTCTTGAAGGGCAGGCATTGTGCAAGAGAGTACAGTGCACGACATGAAAGTGAAGTTGCAATGCCGCAGTGACTTCAAGAATTTGGAAAATCCAAAAATATGGGAAGGTTGCTGAGTAAAGCTACAGCAACTAAGTAACAAGAGTTAGCCAAAGAGAAAGGTCATCATTGTATCAGGCAATGCCAAAGTGCCACCCAAGGCCTTTAGAGCTCCCTTCTTGCCACAGCATACCCCAGGTTCTGGACATGGAGGAATAAAATTTAATGTTTGCCCCAGTGGGTTTTGGTCTTGCTTCGGCCTGATTTCTTTGTATCCTATTTCTCCCTTTTGGAATGGGAATGTTTATCCCATGCCATTGTATGACGGAAGTGTTTTAACTTTCTTTATCTTTACAAAGGCCCACATCTAAGATTTTGCTTTAAGTCTCAGAAGAGAATTCAGACTTGAACTATTAGCAGTGCTGGAATTGTTAAGACTTTGGCAATTCTTAGATGGATGGACTAAATGCATTTTGAATAACAAGATGAACATGAGTTTTTGGGGGGCCAGAGGCAAAATGTTATGGTTTGGACCTGGAATATAGCCCAAAAGCTTCATGTATTTTAAAGGTGATTGGATCACAGGGCTTAAATGCATTTGCGAATTACTCCACCTATGATTTCATGTGTTTTAAGAGGTAGGGCTTGGTCAGAAGAAGTGGGGGCCCAACCATGAAGGATGCATGTTCTCATTAGCTCCACACTTAGTACCCTCTCTACTTTCTGGTTGCCATGGCATGAACTGCTTTTCTTTGGCCCTTTACACCATGCCCTTCCACCACTCTCAGCTGACTACGAATGGACTGAAAGCTTCTTAAACTATGAGCTAAAATAAACCTTTTCCTTTGTGGGTGTGAGATATTGTGTCTCAGTATTAAGAAAGCAAGTAAGACAGCTGTGATTTGAAAAAGTTTAAAGCTTAAGATTATTTCATTGTTATTAAAAACTAAAACTAACAGACATAACAATATTCAATTCTAGATATAAGAAAGTAAGGCTCATGAAAAAGATGGAAATAATGTAACAGAAATTAGCAAGTTAGAAAAACTAACAAAATACATTATGAGAAATTAGAAACCATTTTCTTCGAAAAGACTACTCACATTGAGATGATTACCTGCATGAAGAAAATATTGAAAAATCCAAAAAAACTAGGATGAGAAAAGAAATATGAGAGATTTCCATTATATATGAATTTCTATTAGTACTATTTGAAAACTCTCAATCCTACTGAAACAAACACACAAAAGAAAAAAATAAAACTGTCCCAAGAGAAAATCTGAAAAGGCAAAATAAAGATGAAACAAATGGAAAGAAAAACTAGCAAAATTTTATTTCTCCTAAAATTTGAAGTAACAGTTAATTGCTCATTTTAGGAAGCTAGGCATAACTTTAATTCTGAAAACATTCTAAGAACGGGACAAAAATATCCAGAGACCCTGCTAACAAAAGGACTATACCCTAATTCAAAGTGAAATGCGGGGTAGAGGCATAGCTCAGCGGTTGAAGCATCATGCAAGTGCTAAGTACCTGAGTTCAAATCCCCAGAACCACATAAGCCAGGCGTGGTGGCACATGCCTGTAATCCCACCACCCGGGAGGATGACGCAGGACAATTGCCATGAGTTCAAGGCCAACCTGAGTTACAGTGAATTTAGAACCAGCTTAGATTAGAGAGTGAGACCCTGTCTCAAAAAAACAAAAAACAAACATGAAAAAAAGCAAAGTGAAATGTAAGGATATCTAACACAACAGGAAGCCAAGAGAATAAGCAGGATTTATCAAAAATGCAAAGATTATTTAATATTGGCAATCTAGTGGTATGAACATGTAATAGGTGCAAATTAAAGTAATAAAAATTATATTAGCAACTGAATAAATGCTAAAAAGCATTTTGATAACATTAAACAACTTCTCCCTACAAATCTCTAGAAACACTACTTTCTCAGTATGATAAACATTTTATATTATCTATTTCAAACCAATAACTATTACTTGCTTTTTTTTTTTTTTGAAGACAGGGTATTGCTCTGTAGTCTAGGCTGGTCCTAAACTTACTATATAATCCAGACTGGCCTGGGACTCAAGGTAATCCTCCCGGTCTAGCCTTCTGAGTGCTACAATTATTAGAAAGGATATGATGATTACATGTCAAAACAAATCTTAAGGCACAACGATAAAACATCTAAGGTCAACAGAAGAATTTACTAATGTACATGATAAAAGATAAAAGATAAACATTAAAAACAGAAAAACCAGCCAGGTATGGAGACACAAACCTATAATCCTAGCACACAGGGGAGGCTAAGGCAGGAGGAACGCGAATTTGAGCCTGGGAAATTTGTGAGACCCTGTCTCAAAATGAAATACATAAAGGGGGGTGGTGTCTGGAGTTACTGCTCAGTACATAGGACCCTGGTTTGATCCGGGTATCACAGAGAAACAGACATACAGGCATGCACATACACGCATGAACACAGAATATTAATGAAGGAAATTCTAACAGGATATTCTTTCTTCTGGAATAAATCAGCATAATTCTGTATCTCAAGAAGAACAAAAAGAAAAGAAGAAAATGTATGTGAGGGTGCATGGGGGTTTGGATCTGAAGTGTCCTCCAAAAGCTTCATGTTCCTATGGATACTGTGTAGAATCGGGAGGTGGGGCCTGGCTGGATAGAGCGGATACTTAGGACCTGACCTGGATGGGTGTGGGCTGGTTCCACCCTTCCTCCTAGTCTCTCTCTCTTCCACCATGCTGTAAGGATCTCTGCAGCCGGAGCTCTGGCTCTGGTCCTGCTCCTGCTCTAGTCCTGCCATGGGCTTCCACCATTTTCCAACAGCCCACTTGTGAATGGACTAAGACCTTATGAAACTAAGCCACAATCAATCTTTCTTCCCTAGGTTGTGGATGTTGGGTATTGAGTCACAGTGATGAAAATTTAACTATGGCAGGGTATTTGAGGAACATTATTATAACTGTCAGATATTAAAATTAATTATGAAGCTATAATAAATAGAGTAACAGGTTAATATCTGTACAAAACAGATCACTCAATACAAATAAATAGCTTTGAAATTCACAGCTTAATATTTGGAAATGAAAACATCAAATCAATAAGATACTGGTTATTAAAAATTATAAAAACAGATTATTCTTTAATATTCAAGCTGTTCTAACTCTCATTCAGTAACTCAAAATGTATTCCATAAGGAATAAAAATCAAATATAAAATGATTACCACCTTAACCAGAAAAGATCAGTACTATGGGGCTGAGGCAGGAGGACTGCCACAGTCCAAGGCTAGCCTGGGCTCCATAGTGAATTCAGGATGAGCCTGGGCTAGAGTGAGTTGTCTCAAGGAAAAAAAAAAAATTAAAAAGAAGAAGAACTACGTGAAAAAAAAAGAAAGAGACTTCTGGTCAAGATGGAGACTGAGTAACAGCAATGTACATCAACTCTCTTAAAAACTCAAGAAGAAAGTTAGAAAGGCGTGTTCGGTGTAGCTAGGAAAGAGAGGAGCATCCCCCAAACTGAAAGGTGATCAGGGGGAGGCCAGAAACTCCGAAGGATCATCGAAACTGGAGGGGAAAAAAAAATCCCCACAGTCCAGAAAGCTGCCCCAGCTGGCTCTAAACGGCAGGCAGCTGCGGACTGAGGAAAGCACGCGGGGACCTGAACATCTGACGGAACGAAGCTGGGAGAGGACAGAGCACACAACAACTGGAGAGGAGGCTGTGGGCAGGTCTGAAATCCTGAAGTCACACCGGATAAGGAAGAAAGAAACAGCCGACTCGGCTCGGCCCTGAAATGCCGGCAACCAAAGATCACAAACAAGGAGGCCAGAACCTCAGCCCGAGGTAAGCCGGATCCTGACAAGTGGGAATTATTGGCAGCGGGTGGCTCGAGCTTCAGAAGCACCAACCCATGGGTGTGTGTACTACAAATGCAGCATGGGCTCCCCCCAGAAAAAGCCCCAAAAATCCCAGATCAGAAACGGGGCTCAACAGCCCTCGCAGGCAGTGACGTCAGCAGGAGCCATTCTCTTTCCTGCGCACCAGAGACAGTCAGAGGTAGCAGAACCATGGGGAAATGTGGTAACAAATCTTATACAAAAAGATCTGACTCCCCAGGGGATGGTATAACGGGTGCTGAAATTGCAGACCTCAAAAAAGAGATGGACAAGAATGATGGTGACTTCTGGACCCAGAAATTCAGTAAATTAAAGCAGGAATTAAAGCAGGAAATAAAACAGACAGCAGAAGAGCGACACCAATACATACATAAGCAAAAAAGCAAGCCTTGAAAAGCAACTAGAGGAGATCAGAGAAGAAATATACCAGAAGATAATGAAGACAAAAGAAGAAAGTAGAGAAGAACACAACAGAGATATAGAAAAAAATGAATGCAGATATTCAGGAAATGAGAAACATGCAGGTAATAATAAGCAACCACTTTAAACAACTTCAGAATAGAATGTCAGACCTAGAAAATAAAGTGAACATACAGGCCATGAAGAACACAAAATAAATTAAGAAAGTGAATAATTACAATGGCTGATAGATGGTTCAAGGAGAAATAACCTCAGAATTATGGGAAGCGAGGAGAAGACTGAGGACAAAACAAAAGGCTTAAAGGACATGTTTAATAAAACAATGGAAGAAAATTCCCCAAATCTAAGAAAAGAAATGAACATGGAACTATTGCAGGCATATAGAACACCAAATAACTTAGATCAGAAGAGATCCTCATCACGACACATCATAATTAAAATTTTAGAAACCCAACACAAAGAGAAAATACTAAAAGCGGTAAAAGAAAAACAGAAGGTGACCTACAAAGATAAACCCATCAGGATAATGGCAGATTTTTCAATCCAATCTCTAAAAGCAAGGAGATCATGGAGCAATGTCATCCAAGCACTAAAAGAACATAAATGCCAACTAAGACTGCTCTATCCAGCAAAATTATCTTCTAATTTAAAGGGAAAACTTAAAACTTTCCATGACAGAGACAGCTTAAAGGAATTTGCAGCCACTGAGCCAGTATTGCAGAAAATACTTAAAGGAAACTTAGAAAGTGAAAGGGAGACCAGCGGCACCAATGACCCCAGAGAAGAAGTGACAATAATTAGAGGAGAATGAGCTGAGAAAAAAGTATGTTGATAATCAGTGAAATATGAGTAAATAAGATATGAAAGTTAAGGAATTCTGAAATAACTAAATTTGCCTTCATGTCTGTCACTTAAAGTATATTTATGTGGTACAGATTTGACTTCATTTAATGTAGCAATGTGATATAGTTTTAACTTTGTTTTGTTGTAGCAATTCAGTTATTAGGTCACTAATGGAAGTTTATCCTAAGGAAACTGATTGATGTAAAGATGACCATGTGAATGTACAAATATGTACCATCCAGTATTCAGCTAAGGCAACTGAATTTTATGTATTTATTTATTTTTTCTCTTTCCCAAATTAACGAGTCTTTTGAACTACATGTTTATAGTTGTTTTCTAATGTGAAATGGTGGGTAAGGCCAGGTTTAAAAATAACAACAAAGATTTAGGAAAATATGGAAAAAAAATTTTCGGTGAATATCCCAACAAAGGGATTGGTTGGATTCAGAGAAGAGATATCAAGATTTAACTACTGCAGACCCATTAGAGGAATAGGAAGCTGAGGTAGAGTTGTGACTTAAGTGAAATGACTTAGGTACGGAAGACTACCATGTTAAACACTGTATGGTTTCTCAGACTTGGAAAACCCAGAACACAGACATTCTCTGGAACCATATGAAGTGATAGCCAGAGCCGGGGTAAGGGACAGGGAGGAAGTGGGAGGGTAGTAATTGGGAAGGGACTGCAAAGTTGATATGATACATAGATGTACGAAACACCGAAATTCATTGTAAATACTATGTATTACATTTGTATATTAATAAAAATAGTGGAGGAAAAAAAGAAAGAAAAAAATAGCAGAATATTAAAAAATTTCAAGGCAGAAGTTTGTAAACCCAACAAATGGTAGAGGAAATCCAAAGAAAAGTATTGAGTTATGACTAAACAAAATAAAAACCTGTATGTTAAACAATTGGTGGCTGCAAACAAAAGCTGAGCTTATTCCTATACACAGGACAAAGGTTAATATTTTACCATACACATGGAGCATTCTTGGAATTCACAAAAATTCCTCAACAGAAACAGAGGTTGCTAAGAGATAATCTGAAAACAAAGTTTACAATAATACATGAAAAGCATCCATTCGTAATACATATTAAATTAAACAGACTATTATGACTTGTCTCTCAAGGTGTAAGAATCAAAAACATGTGACATGTGATTAATAACTTATACTATGGTGAAATTACACACACACACACACACACACACACACACACACACACACACACACACAAATGTGCTCTTATACAGTGTTAGTTGAAATAATGGATTTTCATTTAATAGAAAGCAATTTTATAATATATATGGCTTGAAATATGCTTTTATACTTTGACCCAATAACTGTATTTCTAAGAATGTATCGATTAAAGAAATTATAGAGGTTCTCTTCTGGTCAGGATGGCAGGCAAGTAACAAAATGGCACGATGTCTCGTGGATTCATTTAAAAAGTTGAGAATGCCTGTTCAATGTAGCTAGGACAAGGAGGAATGCACCAAAACTGAAAGGAGACCAGGGGAGATCAGAAATCATGAAGAAACATTGGAAGTGGGGGAAGAAAACAACAGCCAAGGAGCTGCAAACAGCTGGGAGCTGCTGGCATCAACAGAAGAAATTATAAAGTTTCAATGATCACCATACTTGAAAAAACAGACATAATCTTTCTGAAGAATACCTAAACAACTGCGGGAAAAGCTTACGATAAATTGGAAGAAAAATAAACAAACCTCTTACCATCATATCCCCGTAATTCCAATTTTTTAAAAGGGAAAAAAAGGTATATACTTCAAAAAATATAAACAAAATATGGCGAATACATGGATTATTTTTGTCTTACAATTTCTATAATAATAAAAAATCAATTTTTGAGGCTATTCTGAAGAAAGCTAAAAATATCACAATAAAAACCACTTAGGAATTATAGCAACTGAATAATGATTTTTTACCACAAATTTGGTACTATAAAGCATGAGAGGGATAGGACTTCAGTTTAAAAAGTACTTAAACCAGAGGAACATTTTATTTCTTAATTTGTTTTATATAAAGACACATAAGCATGTTTATGGTAAGAGAATTAGAAATATAAAAGATTACTTTTTGAAGATCTTAAAGCAAGGAGACAGAATGGTAAGCAGAGAAGTAGTCACAAGGGTGAAAAAAAAGACTTTGAAATCAAAGTTAAATAACAGAAGATGGCCCAATACAGAAATTTTAAAGATGAGAGGAAGAATCAGAGTTGCACAATGTGAGAAAGCCCTGAAATCCTCTTATTCTATATTCCTGCACAAGAGTGACGGCACAGTGTGGGGCTTGTTTTAAACTCTTTTCCTACCCCATAAAAGTCACTGATTTTAATTAATGAGAAATGTATCTGAATACTATTTGTTTAAGTATATGAAAAATCAAAGGACAAATTCTAGGTTCAATTAGTTTTCTGGAATTCAAAAGATGATTGTGAATGAATAAAAATGTATAAGCAACTCAAAGGTACCAAGCACATTAATACAGCTATAAATTTTCTTTAAAATTTATTAAATACAACAAAGCAGTATCTGCCCAAAAAGTTGTAACTCAGTAATACTTCACAGTTCACAAAATCATTCAGTTTCATTCTAAACAGAGAAATAGCTGAGAGTTTCTAGTTGTAATTGTCAAGGTTTCCAATAACTTACCACTGCCTTGAATCCAAGTTCCTAAGTTCTCTAAGCAGCTTTTCATTTTTCTTCAGGAGATGAAAGCTCCTCCTAAATAGAGAGATTTATAAACATTTTCATCACCTTTGCAGGAATGATATGACAGTCCTGGAAATACTTTCCATTCTACTCATGTAACTTTTACACTTTTCTTCCCTTTTCATACTTCTAACACAAAGTAGAACAGACCCTAAAAAAGATGTAAAGAACACCTCATTATTTCTATGAGGCCCTCAGATCTTTCTGCTAGTGGGTTACACCTACCCACCACTTCCGTCTTCCCTCACAGAAAAGACACATATGTATTTTCAGAAATTTACTTTCTTCCTCGTTTTATATTGTAGGGTATGTTCTACACTATGAAGAAATATATCATTTTTACCAAACCCGTTCTATGGCTGCCAACTATACACATAAAATTAATGCTTGTTGTGATAAAATATGGCTTGCCATCTTTAACTTTTCTCAAGTGACAACATATATAGATCACTGCAAAGCAAGAGCATAAAATGCATTTATACAATAACTGAATGACAAATACTTGTATTTGGACATATAATAAGGCTGACTGTACTCCTGATATGATAGTACCTTTTAATAAACATAAGACTTTAATTTGGATTATCTTTCTTGTCCAGTGACATCTGAGTTTCCCCCTTATTTATTAAACAAAATAATACCTTAAATAATACTTTTTCTTCCACTTTCCTACATCTTTTCATAGGACAGATAATGAAAAACTAAAGGTACACAATGAAACTCAGCGGTACCAAGAATGCTTAACACCTACAAGGCCTTAGGTTCAATTCCCAATAGCAAAACAACAAAACAAAAAATCTCAACAAAACCTACATATAAACTAGTGTCACTTCACATTAATGTAAAATCTTAGAGTTTTTGTATATTTTCTAAGTATTTCTCTATATAAGGTAAAAATTATTCTCAATTTGAAGAATGTAGCCAAATGCGCAACGATTAAATGACATAGATTTTCTGATTTAAGTCTAATGTTTTATAATTTAACTCCTACCTAATTTATGTGAATACATGTACTGACTGTGCTTTGTTTTGGTCTGTTTGGATTTCTGTGCAGGAGAATGGACTCAGGGCCTCATTTACTTTGATAATGACTGCACTCCAAGCCCTATCTTTAAATTTCTTTTATAATAGAGTTTTGTAATAGGCACTGGAAAACAGTAACAAAAAAATTCAGATTCTTTTCTTGGTTTGATTCTGAGCCTTGAGTTAACTTCTTAACTCTTGAGGGTTAAAATGAATTGTCAGGCTATGTGAAAGTTGAAAAAATATTTTCTCCAATCTATATGACCTGTAATTTAAAACAGACAATTATGGTAGTCATTTTAAAAATGTTCATCATTTACTGGGTTATCTTTTTAGTCTTATGAAGCGCCATACAACTCAAGGGTCTCAAAATATCTGTTACTGGTCAAAAACTAATTGGTAGATAAAATTTAGTGAGGAAAAGAAAAGAAACCAAAATCTTTGATTAGAAGATGAATCAAGTCAGGCATGGTAGTGTAATCCTGGCTGAGGCAAGAAGACCATAAATTCAAGACCAGGATGGATTACCAAGTGAGACTCTGTCTCAAAATTGAAAACAGAAAAAAGGTCTGGGGATAAAGCTCAATGCAAAGACCAAAGGCTTCATCCCCAGTATCAAACACAAACACAGACATTGACATACATACATACAAACAGAATAAGACTAATATTTTAAAAAGAAAAAGGAAAAATTTATCTTTTATTCTTACCGTTTGTCCCAGGAATTCATTCCTAATATACTAAGAAGCAATCTACAATAATAAAATGCTGACTGCGGTTTTTGAGGTACTGGTTCATCTTGTTCCACAGCTTTCATGTTTAAGTCATTAAAGTGCTTCTCAACAAATTCTTTTTCCTCTGTATGTTGCTTAAGGATAGCATTAATAACATCATTCTCCTGTTTTTCAGAAATGCACACAGGTTGTGGAGCAGGAATATTGAGTGAAATTCCAGTTCTCTGCAAGCATTCAGGGCTGGTAACACCTAAATACTGCAAGAGTTCATCAAGAATATCTTCTTCATCTCTTATTGTATCCCAAGTTGGTACAGTTTCTCTAAACCTTTTAAACTGGTGAGAAAGCCCATCTTTTACTGTGGTATCTTCTAAGCTTTCATTAGATGTAGGAGGCTCTTCTGACTTTTCATGGTGAGAAAATGAAAGTATGAAAGATGTAGGTTCTGACAAGCCATTTCCAGGAGGTGGTCCATACAGAATGGCAGAATCCCATGAATATTTTCCAGAGAGATCACGTACTATGATTCTGACATTTGAGTTGGCTGATGCAAGGCCAGCAGATAAACCTCCTCCAGGCAAACTCTCTTCTGATCTGATCTGGATACAAGATACTAACGTTGTATTGTTCAGCACAAAGAACTGGATATTTGGACTCTCAAAGAGTTCAGGGGAAAGTTCAGTACTTTCACTATAATGATTATCATGATTTTCACACACCTGGCTAGTCAGCATCGCAGGACCACCACTCATTGGATAATGGCCCAAGTGATTTACCAAATGTGTAATAACAGTGCGGGCTGCTATAGAGATTAATCCTTGTTGCATCTGAGTTTTCACTGGAAATAAAAAAATATAAATGAGTGGGACTATTGTTGCTTCCTAAAAGTCACAAACAATGAAATATTGGATAACAAATAGATATTTTATCTTATTTATTGCTAAAACCACAAAGTTGAATAAATATTATTTTCAATTTAGATATTGTACTACAAGAATGATGGCAAAGACAAAAGAAAGCTGATGTTTTAACAAAGTTTTCCTCATTTTATAAGGAAGACCTTTAAAAATATTTGCTAATGGCTTCATATTTTAAGCAAAAGCACTTAAAATTAGATCACTTTTGAGGGATCAAAGTATTATAAATCAATCACTTGAAATAGGCTGAACACATAGATTAAAAAGCCAATGAAATCTATCCAACTGATAAGCTTCTTATCTCACGCATAGATTCCAGATTCAAAGACATAGTTTGCAACATGCTTTAAGTGACATTTAATTCTGGCTTTTATTGATGATATGAAAGTGTTCCAGAGAAGAACAAAGTTCCAATTAAAGAGTCAAAGTGAATTTAAACCGTGAATCAGTATGGCCAGTATAAGGCCATTTTAAAGGCAAAAATATTTGATGGACTTCTTCTGTATCATATTTCAAAAGAATTCTTCTGGGTCAGTATAGTCTACTTTAGCAGTCAGTTGTACAAAAAGTTTTTTTCTTTCCTAAGCACATTAAAGAAAAGCAAATAATGGTGGCCAAGTAACAAAGCTACAAAATATCTCCTTGTGGATCCACTTAAAAAGTTGAGAGTATTCAAAAACAAACAAACAAACAAACAAAACCTATCTGTTCAATGTAGCCAGGACAAGGAGAAGTAACCCTACAATTGAAAGGACGCCTGGGGAGGTCAGAAACACCCAAAACACATCAGAAGTGGAGGTAAACAGCAGCCTAGAAAGGAGACCCAGGTCGACTGCTAAGGGCTGGGAGCCCCGAGCATCTGCAGACAGAAGAGAGCCTGTAAGGAACCCCAGACCAAGGTAAGCACAGATCAGGAGAAGTAGAAACTGACAGCAGCTGAGAGCCCTAGCCTCCAAAAAAGGAGCCTGCAGGCAATGTGACCTTCCCCAAGAAAAGGCCTCCTGGAGTCTGGATTAGAAACAGCACTTGGCAGTCATACAGGTAATGATGTAAACAGGAGCCATTTTTTTTTCTTTTTCTTTTTTTTTTTTTAAGGAGCCCGAGACTGAACTGTTTAGAATAAAAGAAAGCTCAGAAAAGTACATTGGGGGCTTCTGGATCATTCATAAACAGTGCCTAGGAAGAAATTATCACAAGAGACAGTTGCAGAGAAGAGGGAAAGGCCACTGGCCTCCTGAACAGCTTGGGTGGTAGCGGGAGCACCTCTGAGGGTGGAAGACAGGACAGGTAAGAGAGCTTTGCTGAGGGAGCTAGGAGTGTTCATGACACCTCAGAGGCCATTAGACTGTTAGGTCCTTCATTACTGCCTACAACCAGCACAAAACTTAGAGGTATTTTGGCACCACCAACACACGTGTATACCTGTTCAAAGTAACCTCTCAGCTAGGCCTTTAAAGTGAAGTCCTTCAATAACAAAAACATGGGAAGACAAGGAAACAGGATACCCACAGAAATACCTGACACTCCAGAAACTAATGTCAGGAGCCCCAAAATAGTGGAATTCATAGGGAAGGAAGTCAAAGCAAATAAATAAGTCAAACAGCCAGTTCAAACAGACACCCTCAAAGAAATGCAAGCAATGATCAGCAGGCTTACAGAGAAACGTACCAAACAAATAGTGGTCCTAACTGACACTAAGCTTACTGAGCATATAGAAGCCACAAATAAAAAGTTGGCTGAGGTAAATAAGGAAACACGAGATATGACAGAACATTTTGACAGAGAGGTGAAAATTTTCAAAAGACATCTAGCTGAAATCCAGGATATGAAAAATACCTCTGAAAGCTGGGGAAGTTGACTCAAACATTGTGAGGACATAATTTCAGACCTTGAAGACAAGGGTAAAGAAACAAATACTATCATTAGGCATGACTCCAAAATTATAAATGAGCAAAGTAGTTGAATACAATAGCTGATGGATGATTCAAAGACAGCCAATCTCAGAAGGGAAATAGAATGATAAACAAAATCCAGTAAAATGTTAGTAATTAGTGAAATGTGAGTAAATAATTTATGAAAATTAGAAAAATTCTGAAATAACTAAGTATACCATCATATCTATTGCATATGTGCAAGTCACTCTTGTGATATAGACATAAGTACATCTAATGTAGCAATTCACTTATTTGGTCTTTGATGTAAGTTTATACTAAGAAAACTGATTGATGTAATGATAACCCAAACGCCTTTTGAATGTACAAACATTTACCCTGTAGGACTCAGGTAAGGAATTTGAAATTTAACTTTTCTTTCTCACATTTTCTAACCTTATGAATTTCATTGTTATAGTTCTTTTCTTATGTGGACTGGTGGGTGAGGCCATGGTAAAGAATCTCAACAAAGATAAAGGAAGATTCAGAAAAAAAGAACTTCTACCCCATCGTCCCAATAAAGGGCTCTGCTGGACCCATAGAAGAGGCATCAAGATATGATCACTACAGCCTATTCTAGGGGTGGGAAGCTGAGCTAAAGAGTGGTGATTTGAGTGAAATGACTCACAGGCAGAAGATTAAACACATTAAATACCAAAAAAAAAGATATGAAAAAGATACATTCATCTTATCTTTTATTATTACTGCTTCTTTCCTGAATTGAAATCCTTTCTAGTTTTCTCAAAGCAAAATAGTATAATCAACAAGTAAAAAAAAAAAAGCATTTTTATATGAGTAACTTTAAAAAGTTATATGAAAGAGTAAAATAGAAAAATTTAAAGAACATAGTAATTAAGAAGCCTAGAAAGGCAAGATACCTTATGTGTAGAACTGAAGGATGAGTAAAAGGAAGGGACAGTGAGCAAAGACAGGTCACAGAAAGCAAAGGGTAGGGGAAAAGAAGTCGTAATAAGGTTTTAAACAGCAAGCTAGTTACACAGTGAGTGATTCTCCAGAAGGCCAAGGGGGATGCCAGCTCTGGACCGAGGAGTGTCAGGAAATGGAGACGATGGCTTGCCTGTATGATACTTTTCATTTAGAAAATGGGGATAGACTTGTCACTGGTAAAGATGTATTACTAATTTATGTTTGATACCCAGTTTATATTTTATGTTTATATGTACATGTACATGGCTAGTGTTCTTCATTTAGTTTTAGACATATTTACAAAATGATTGGGTTTCTACATTATTCTAATATAGTTGCAAATAATCTTGGCTGAGTACTATTTATATTCTCTGGAAGTCAACCAGTTAAAAACTCTAGGGCCTACCTGTCATAATAAATACAGATTTAACAATACCCAGAGTAGAGGCATCATGATATGGCTACTGCAGCCCCTTGTAGAGGTAAAAAACTGAGCTAAAGAGTGGTGATTTGAGTGGTCAAATAAGTCAGATGCAGAAGATCAAATATATTAAATTCCGCATGATTTCTCTGATTTAGGAAACCAGAATACAGGCATTCTATAAAACCAAATGAGTGTGAAAGTGGGAGTTAGGGGCAGGTGGGGAGGGTGTGGGACGGCAAAAAATTGGGAAGGGATTGTAATGTCGATGTGATATATATGTTCACAAAATACTCAAGTACACTGTAAACACTATGTATTGCATATATAAATAAAAATGAGCAAAAAAAGAATGTCCTGTTACAGACAAAATCCCCAATTTCAACTTTGATAACATTCATCAAATGGCATATTTACTTAAATTATACGTAATAAAACTAAATCTAAAAAAAGAGACTTTGTTTATTCATTGCTATTAGTTTCCTAAAAAGAAGAAACAGAATAATGCTACATTAATAAGGCTGCAGCCCTCAAGAATAAAAACTATTATCAGTGGGTACAAGCAACAAGTGAGCAACCAGCCAGTTATGCTATTAACATATTTCTCCAATTCTAAAACAATTTTTCTTTAGGCTTTAATTTTAAAATGCTATTATGAAAAATTTAATTTTCCATTACAAGTCAGATTTATGTTTATATGCTTATGTATTTAAAATTTTAGTTTCTTAGTATATTGACTTTTTAGTTTCTTAATCTATTGGGCTCTTTTAAAATGACTTTTATGCTACATCTGAAAATCAGCCATTCAACACTAACTGCTTAACCTTAGGTTAATATTCTACTTTAAAGATTCTCACTAGATGACACATAACAAGGGTGGCTTCAATCTAACATCTGCTTTCCCTTCTCTATTTAAATTTAATATATAATGACTATCCATATTTTAAATGACTGATCTGGCTTTGTTCCCAATTTTGCATGTAAGGAAAAATAATTCACAAAGGTAAGGGCTCTACTTCCCTTAGATTTCACATCAGCCTTGCTCACCTTTTGCCTCCTGGCTCAGTTCTCCACCCCCATTGCAATTCTTTTTTCCCCCCATTTTATTGATATGTATAAGCACAAAACTTAAGGTTTACAATGAAGTTGAGCATTTTGTGCACATATGTATCTTGTCAAGGTGACAAGGACTTTCCCAATCTCCTTTTGTTCCTCCCCCTACCCAGCCCTCCATCTCTCCCCCCCTACCCTCCTGGTTCACTTTGTTTTTCATTTTAAGTCCCATAAGATAGCTGTGATCCAGGTTTCTCATATCATACAATTCTAATTTCTACATTTTTCTCTTGTTAATCAGTAACATATGAAAACAATGAATTTAAAATGTTTTTTTCTTGTAAGAGCCCCCCGAAAGTATTATTTAGCATAAAATACTAAAAAACAATAACCAGAATAAATTGAAAAAGCTCATCTAAATAAAACTAAATAATGTTTTAAATGGTAATGAAAATCTATAATTAACAATTATGAAGTTCTGATGGAGGAAGAAAAGTTCTTTTCTTTCTCGCCTCCTTCCTGTCTTTCTTTCTTTCCTTTCTTTCTTTTCTTTTCCTCTTGTGCTCTGGATAGAACCTAGGGAATTTCCTCTACGCTAATCCCAGCCCACTTTTTGTTTCTGATTTTAAGTCAAAGTCTTGCTAATGTGCTAAATTGTCCAGGCTGTGCTTGAACTTGTGATCTTTCTCCATCAGCCTCCCAAAGATTGCTCACAAATCTGTCATAATCACTAACATTTAAAACAAAGAATGGATTTCAGATGTAAACCTCTCAAAATATGAGGATTACGGGCCTGTGCCCGTAATCATTATTCATTATTCTTTTCTTCCTGCGGGGTGACATACTTAAATATGTGGCTCATTTTAAGTAGTGAATTTTCTTAGTTTAATAAAGTTTACATCTGAAGAAGGGAAAGAGTATAATTTAACAGAAGTGATCAAAGAAGAGGATTCATAGAAGAAATCACAACTTTGGTATGCTCTATGATCATGGACAAATCACATAAAAGTGTTAACTTCATTTTCTGTAAAAATAATACAGACTTATTAGTAAAGGTGAGCTAAAACTTTTATGCACAGTTCCCTAGTATCACATAATCCGGGCGTGGTGGGGCATGCCTGTAATCCTAGCACTCGTGAGGATTGCCGCTGAGTACAAGGCTAGCCTGGCTACTTAAGAGTTCAGGACCAGCCTTGACTACAGAGTGAGACTGTCTGAAAAACAAACCAACCAACCAACCAAACAGCAAACCCAAACTCTTATGCACAATGCTGGACATAATGCGCATTATATAAATCACTCAATTTTGCAGTCTACTGGAGTTTAGTTATAGACTCGAAGAATGAGCCAGCTTGTCCCTAAAACATAAACCTCGACAACCAGGCACCAGTTTATCCTCAATATCTTCTTCCTAAAGGAAGAGACACTGAGGATGCTTGTTCCCAAGCATTTTCCCCACTTATTTCATGAGGGAAGAGACTGTTCAAAAATCTTTCATAATTATTAACATTGAAAATAAGGAATAAATCTAGATTTCAGATGTAAGCACAATCACTTTTTTTCTAAGTTGCACTATATAAATTCAGGATAGATGTGTGTATATAAAAGGATAAAAATCTTTCAACTTTTTTTATTGGGCAATTAGATTTATTTTTGAGTTATGAACCATAAAACACTAATCTTTTCCTTATACTTACCTACTAAGATACAGAAAAGAAATAAAAATCCTCTAATTTAGAAATTCAAAATTAATTTCTAAAATAACCAGCCTTGTGAGAAAATGCAAAATGAAGATATCGATGCTTCTAAGGCTTTGTGTAACTAGCATTCATTTAAATAAGTCTATTCAGGGTTGTCTTTTCCAATTGTCAGATTAAACAAACCCTACAGCATTTGCAGTGAACCCGTAATTACAGATTATTAAGGCATACAAAAGCAGCAAGACATAAAAAGCTGCTGCAATTCACTGCCATGTAATAGAACATGCAGAGGAAGTTAATTTTGGCAAAAGCTTTAAATATTAGCTTTGCATAATATGTATAGGTGAAACTATAATTAGGACAGAATGAATGCTTAGGGGCCTCCTTTCACTCTGACCCTGCAAATGATGACATTTGCTAATAAGACTACAGCCATTTGACAAAAAGCCAACTTCACTACCTTACCTTATTCTTTAGTAAATTTAATAATTACAGCTACTCCTGCCAATAGTTCTCAAATCAGACTTGTTCAATCCAATACTGAGCTGATTAGGGACCCTCTATGTTTAGAATTCATTGGCCAAAAAAGTACTTGAAAAATGATGAAGCATGCCTTTGACAAGGGCAGAATGATCAGTCATTTTTAGCACATTAAACCTCCCCACAGTCTGCAGTCACCACACAACAGAGAATCACCCTGCTGTTAGCTCATGGCTGTTTCTAAAAGATTCTACATTTATCTCGTCCTTAATATCTTTGAGGAAGTCCAAAGGGAACAATGTAGTACATCTGAAATATAGTTTATACAGTGTATTTGGTACCAATATTAACTATTTATATCTTTTCTTGTTTCTTAATAATATGGTGTCTGATACTACACAGTTGATTTTGCGTGAAATACATTAAAACTGCCCTCCACATAAGTAAATTCTATTTATTGTATTAAGAAATATACACTTTTTCCAATTTTATTGATATGTATAAGTGCAAAACATAAATTTTACATTGATCTTGAGTATTTTGTGCACATACATATCATGACAAAGTTATAAATCCTTCCCTTCTCTCTTTTTGACCCTTCCCGCCCTGCCCCTCCCCTCCAGTTCCCAATATTTCCCACATTAAATTCTATGAAATAATTGTGATCTGGGTTTCTCATATCAGAGAAACCATTCAGTATTTCACCTTCTGCTTCTGACTCACTTCACTAAACATGATGGTCTCAAGTTGCCTCCATTTACCTATAAAAGCCTCCGACCCATCTGTTTTTATAGATGAGTAGTATTCCATTGTATATAAATACCACAATTTGTGTATTCATTGTTCTGTTAATGGGTATTTTGGTGTCTTCCACATTGTAGCTATTATTAGTTGTGCTGCTATGAACATGGGTATACATCTATCTCTGTTATGTATTGTTTTTAACTCTTTTTGGAATATTCCCTTAAGAAAATATACTATACTTCCATGAATCAAAATGTTACCACTTTCTATTCTTAAAAATGCAGACTTATCTTTTCACATAACACTAAGTAAACATTCAAATTTATTACGCCAAAATTAAAAAGATAATTTTAACATGATTATATCAACTGTGGTTAGGTTTTCTTTTTTCTTGCTATTTCACACTGCCTGATGTACCTTTTATAACTAAGCCATAATTTAATTCTTTTATTCCTATTTCACATTAACAAATTATGGGCAGCATAGAACCTAGCCCCACTTCCTTAATTTGTAATTTCACATCATTACTCTCAACGCATGCCATCAAACCATTACCATGGTCACAAATCAGATGTTTTAGTCATTTATAAATATTCTGCCTCTGAAAATCAAACTCTTCCTTCATAGGTGCTTCTTTCACCATAACCTCCTAGTCTAGCAATATCCCAACTGGGATTATTGAGTACTTGGGATGGTCTCTGAAAAACTGACAGGCAAAAGTCAGATCCCAGTTCTTTACTATGTAGCTCTACTTCAAAAAGTTCAACAAGTGGGTTCGTTTGAAAATTTGAAGAGGTTCTACTGCCTAAAAGACCATTTTCAGAACCACTGTCCTAACATTTGAGTTTCTTTAGTGGTTGTTCATTTTGTGCTCCATATTATTTACATGCAGAGATTTTTAAAAATTCCAGTGATGTTAGATTAACACATTAAAATCTCTACAGACAGGACTGGAACAGCAGCTGAAATGTAGCCCCAGCTGAGAACCACTGTTCTATTTGCTTGTACCTTCCCATCAACCTTCTGGCTCTCCAGATCATGCTATCTTCTCTCTATTAGTCACTTCTTGACAGCAGGCAACAGTAGTTCAATCATTCACCACACTTAGGTTCCCATGCTAAACCACTTATCAGTACTCTGAAGCTCTTAGAACCCTTGTATGTCCGGCTGCTACATCTACCTTACTATTCCCTGGTACAACTAAAACTTTCTAGTTTCAATTTTCTACTGAGTGTTCAACATGAGTCAATTCCCTTCCATTTCTTTTCTTTCTACTCCTGGAAGAATTAATTCCTGTATCTATATTTTCTAGCCCACCTCTTCAGTAACTTCACTTTACAAATGATACCACTTATTTCCTTCTCAGTTTATAAATAAACTCAACTGTTTTCATCCTCCAAACTCCCTTAATCCTCAGTTATCCTTGAGCTTACCTACTATTTACCACTTTTTATTTACAGTCTAAAGTTCTTTAAAGAGTATTTTCCATGAGAGAACTCTACTTCCTTAGGTCCTGCTTCAACATACAGCCATCTATTTCTTTCTTCCACTTCTCTGCTGAAATTAAAGCAGACATATTTAGGTCCTTTTGTTCCTGGTCTTTCTATCACTTAATGCTTCTTAAGCTTTATCCTCTCTTGGTTTGAGTAATTACTCTCTTAGTTTTCTTTCTTTTCTGAACTTTCTTCACAAAACTCACATCATGTAATATATACTTACATATCATATTATGGTGTGAGATATATATTTTTAACAAAGAACTTTCTGTTAAGGTCTAGATTAGTACATACATTGACTATACATATTTGAACATGATATCCAAAAGATGTTCTAAGCCATTTCCAATACAATCTTTCTCATTTTTACTCTGAAATCTGTGCTTTGTCTTGAATTCTTGTGGTAGTTTGGGGAAAATATAAGTAGTCCCTAAGTCAGAAGTAAATCAGTCTAAAACCTACTCTAAATTCTTCATTTTCTCTAACCTAACACCAAAGTCTTTTGATTGTTATCTCCTAAGTATTTCTAAACACATCTTTCCTTTCTATTCCAACCATTCTTTAGTAACACACTGACAGTTTAGTTTAACTCTTTGTCAACTCTTGCTTAGCTTCTGGCAGCAGCCTCATAATGGTCTCTTCGTTTCTGGGTAAATTGCCCAAATCATTCTAATTTACCAGAGATCAGCAAACTCTTTTTACAAAGTGCCAAAGAGTAAATATTCCAGTTTTAAGGGTCACACAATAACCGTTGCTATTTAATACTGCTGTTATACTGGATGTATACTTCCCCAAAATTTATAAAAACAATCCTTTGTCATAGATCACAACTTGGTAACTCCTATAAAATAGTGTCAAAAGTAACCTTAATGCCATTTTATACCTTTTCTTTTATATTCACATGATTTTTTATCTGTTTGCGTCAATCTCTTTTTAATAGAGAGAGTAAACTCTCTGTTGAAACAATGTTGCCTTAAAAATATCATTGATTACTGAGTTTGCCACGAACCAAGGACTGTGCAAAGGGCTTTACATATATATTCTTCCCTAGTACTCAAAACAATCCTCTGAGGGTATTAACAGTATTTTACATTCATCAATTAATTGAGAGTAAAACTTCAACCAGGCTTATCTAACTCTGAAGCCCTTTTATTCTACAACAATCCTATAAAACGTAAAAAAATAAAAATAAAAATAAAAATCTCTTAACATTTCTTTAGAAGTATAAAGTAAATGTGATTACATATAAGATTAGCAATTGTAATGTGCTCCTATATATATGATTAGGTAAAACAACTACAAAGTGAGACATATTCCTCTCCATCACTATCACTCTGGACATCAAACCATACCTTCCAAATGCAAGCAATAATTATTGCCCTGAATAGAACTCACTTTACCTTCTATTACTGGCTGGAGTTTAGAAGATCGTTCTGAATCGGGAGAATGCAGAGGTTCAGGTTCTTTCAGACTTTCCAAATGCATAAAAGGATCATAATCTACAGATGCCAAATCAGAAAGGCTTATTGGAAAATATTTTGGATTGCTAAAACACTGAGCTCCATAAACGCACCCATGTAAAACCTACAAATACAAGAAAAAAGTATTAAGTTCCACTTTTAATTGAAAATAAATATTAAAAGTTTAAGGAGGAAAAAATTGGTAACAAGAGCTTGGCCAATTTTGTAAATATGTTAAAGTTCAGGTCTTTAATCACTGTAAAACACCTTTTAGGAATAAAAACAAGTGACTTTGAACATCTTTTCATGTATCTGTTGGCCATCTGAACATTTCAGAGCTGGCTATTCATTTCAGGTGGCCATTCTTTAACTGGGTCTTTGATTTTGAGGAATTTATTTTTCTTCAGTTCCTTGTATAATTCTTATTATTAGCTTCCATCTGAGGTACAGGTGGTAAATTTTTTTCCATTCTGTCAGTTCCCTCTTCACTCTTAGTATGTTATGTTCCTTTGCCACGCAGAGATTTTTTTAAGTTGCTATAATCCCATTTGTTGATTTTGGGGACTATTTATTTTGCATCACATGTCCTATTCATTAAATCCTTACCCGTGCCTATATATACTAACTTTTTGCATATTCTGTCCTCAGAAGGTTCAATGTTTCAGTTTCAATATATAGGTCTTTGATCCACTTTGATTTGACTTTGGTACATGGCGATAGGTATGTGTCTAGATTCATTCTTCTGCATGTGGATAATGAATTCTCTTAGCACCATTTACTGAAGAGGCCATCCTTTTTCCAATGTTATGTTTTTAGCTTCTTTGTCAAAGACCAGCTAGCTGAGGGTCTCTGCTTCCCTGGTTCTGTTCCATTGGTCAACCTGTTTGTTTTTGTGCTGGTACCATATGATTTTTATCACTATTGCTTCGTAATGTGTCTGGAATCATACTACCACTTGCATTTGTCTGGATACTAAGGATTGCTTTGGCTATTATGGGTCTCTTTTGGTACCATATGATATTTATGGATTGCTTTTTCAAGTTCTCTTTAAAAAGGTTGTTGGTATTCTGATAGGAACAGCATTGAATATGTCTATCAGTTTTGGCAGTACAGCCATTTTGACAATATTAATTCTACCTATCTAGGAAAAAAGGATGTCTTCCATGTTCTAATGTCCTTTTCAATTTCTTCTTGCAGCACAATATAGTTTTCTTTGTAGAAGTCATTCACTTCCTTAGGTTTATTTAGCTATCAGAGAAATGGAAATCAAAACGTCACTAAGGTATCATTTTACCCCAGTGAGAATGGCATATATCAAGAACTAAATAGCGGCTGGCGAGGTTGTGGGGTAAAAGCAATCTTTTTATATTACTAGTGAGACTATGAAGTGGTACAACCATTACAAAAAGCAGTATGGAGATGCATTAAAAGGCTGGAAATAAATATTCCATTCCATTCGACCCACGGGGTATCTTTTCAAGAGTTAAAAGTCATGTATAACAGAGCTACATGTATACCCACGTTTACAGCACAACTAACAATAAATAGCTAAATAGTAGAAGATGCCAAAATATCCATTAACAGATTAATGGATACGGAACATGTGATATATGTACATAATGGAGTTCTAATCATCCATAAAGACAGACAGATTTGAGGCTTTTGTAGGTGAATAAATGCAACTTGAGACCATCATGCTTAGTGGAGTGAGTCAAACTCAGAAGGCTAAATATCACAGGGTTTCTCTGATATGAGGAACCCAGAATACAGGCATTTTATAGAACCAAATGGGTGTAATGTGGGTAGTAAGGCCAAAAAGGGGCTACATATATGTATATGCTACATATGTGCACAAAATGTTCAAGCTAAATGTAGTCAATGTGCATTTTATATATGTACTAATGAAAATGGGAAAAAAAGAAAAGTGAAATTTAATGAGCAATTCCCATATTCAACAAAGATCTAACTAAAGATTTTACAATGAAAACAGTGTCCTGTGAGTTGTACTTCTATATTACCTTTAAGTATTACATTAAATCTACATTCTTAGAAATCTGTCTGTAGCTCTAAAACAATGAAATTATACTAAAATTTTTAATTTTTTATATACATAGCATACGCTTTCCCCCTTCCAAACTCAACCCCTGCCCTCAAAATCTTCTTTCCTTCTCCACATCCCTCTTTCACTTTTTTATGGTTTGGTTTTCTCAGAAAATTCAAATGACATTTAACCTTTTGTGTCTGAATTCTATTCCAGTGAACCACCTGTCTGTTTTTGTATCAATATCATGTTGTTTTTACTACCAGTGTTGTGTAACGTAATTTGATATCTGATATTGTGATGCTTCCTGCTTTTGTTTTGTTGCTTAGGATTGTTCTGGCTATTCTCGGTCCATTGCGGTTCCGTATAAACCTGCGGATCATTTTTTCTAGTTCTGTAAAAATATGCTGCTGGTGTCCTGATTGAGATTGCATTGAATCTGTATATTAGTTTAAGTGGTATGGTCATTTTAACAATGTCAGTTATGCCTATTCAGGAACAGGGGATGTTTTTCCATTTTCTAAAATTCCCTTGGATTTCTTTTTTCAGAGTATTACAGCACTCAGTATAGAGATCCTTCATTTTCTTTGTTAGACTGATTCCTACGTATTTAATTTTCTTTGAGAACACTGTGAACAGAACTATTTTAAAAATTTCTTTCTGTTTTCATTGTTCCTGTAAAGGTGTGCCACTGATTTTTGTGTAATGATTTTACATCAATACACAACTTTACATCAATAATGTAATTTGGCTGAATTTATTTATTAGACCTAAGGCTCTTCCGGTAGAGCTTTTGGGATCCTCTAGGTAAAGGATCATGTCATCTGCAAATAAGGACAGTCTGACTTCCTCCTTTCCTATCTGTATTCCCTTTATTCCAGTCTCTTCCCTGACTGCTCCAGCTAAGGTTTAGAGTATTACGTTAAACAGGAGTAGTGAGAGTGGACACCTTGTCTTGTTCCTGATTTTAGGGGAAATGCTTTCAATTTTTCCCCATTTAGGATGATGTTGACTGAAGGACTGTCATAAATAGCTTTTATCAGCTTGACGGAGGATTCTTCTACACCTACTTTCATCAGAGTTTTGATCAGGAAAAGGTGTTGTATTTTGCTAAAAGGCTTTTTCTACATATATTGAGATGAACATGTGGTTTTTGTCCTTCCTTTTGTTCATGTGATGTGTTACATTAATTGATTTGCTATGCTGAACCAGCCATGTACCCCTGGGATGAATCCAATTTGGTCACGGTCTACGACTTTTTAGAATAATTTGTTGCATTCTGTTTGCAAGTATCTTCTTGAGGATTTTTGCATCAAAATTCATTAAGGAAATTGGCCTAGAGTTTTCTTTCTTTGTTGAGTCTTTGTCTTGTTTGGGATTCAAGATGATACCTGCTTCTGGGAGGGAGTTGGGCAGTATTCCCCTCTCCTTCAATTTCACAGAAGACTTTAAGGAGAACTGACACTAACTCTTCCCTAAAGTTCTGATAAAACTCCACAGTAAACCCATCAGGTCCTGAGCTTTTCTTTGTTGGTAAATCATTTATTACTGCCTCAATTTCATCCCTAGTTACTGCTCTATTCAGGGTTTCAATATCTTCTTGGTTCAATTTTGGTATATCATATGTGTGAAAGAATTTATCCTTTTCTTTTGAGTTCATAAAAGTTTTAGAATATAGTTTTTCAAAAATAGTTCTGTATAATTCTCTGTATTTCAACACTGTTGATTTCACCTTTTTCAACTCTAACTGCATTGATGTGAAATTTCTTTTCTTCTTTTGATGAGTTTGGCTAGAGGTTTATTAATCATATTTATCCTTTCAGAGAACCAACTCTTTGATTCACTGAACTTTTCTATGGTTTTTTTTTCCAGCTTTGATTTCACTGATCTCTGCTTTATTATAATTTCCTTCCTTCTAACACCTTTGTATTTAATTTGTTCTTGTTTCTCAAGGGCTTTGAGCTGTACTGTTAGAGTGTGTCCAAAAACTATGGTGTGCCTATCTGAGCCTTCTTTTACTATAAACGGTTCAGGCTTGGACTTTTTTTTTTTCCCAAATAAAATAGTTCCTGCCTACATCACTTCCTGTTATGGATGCTGAGTACTACTTCTCCCATGCCTTTCTAGGCACCAAGGGCCTTTTCCAGGGGAAGCTCTCAGTGGGTTTGCAGCTTGCACTTCCCGCCAGCTTGTTTTAGGAGGCTGTGGCTTCCAGCTGCTGTCAACTCCCACTTTTCCTGGATCTGTGCTTACCTGTCTGAGGTTCTGGGCTCCAGGCAAGCTTTCTTTCCTCTGTGGATGCCGGAGGCTCACAGCTGTTCGGCCTTGGGTTGTTTCCTGAGCTGCTGTTTTCTCTTCTGATGTTTCTTTGGAATTTCTGATTTTCCTGTGCTTTCCTTTCAATTGTTAGGGTGTTCCTCCCTCTCCTAGCTACAAGGAACAGGCTATTTTTCATGATAATCTCAAGTTTTTAAGTGGGTCTATTGTGCAGCTCTATTGCTCAGCTGTCATCTTGCCTGTAAGTCCTGCTTTTAATATTCAATTTCTGAGGTTTTATTTATGATGTGTGGTGGTGTTACTTTTTGGTCAGGGTTATATGGTGTTCTATAAGTTTCTTGTACCTGAAAATTAATTTATTTTCCTAGATTTGGGAAAGTTTCCTGCATGATTTCAGTGAATAAAGTCTTTGCATCCTTTGTGCTATTTCTGCTCCTTCCCTCACACCCGTAACTCTGAGGCTCGTTCTCTGTGGGTCATCTGGCATCTGTTGTATCTAGTTATTTTGCTCACTTCTTATACTGGTAATAATGGCATTAATTTCCTCAATCTTGTCTTTAAGGTCTGAAATTCTGTCCTTGTAATGTTTGAGCTGACTCTCCCAGCTTTCAAATGAATTTTTCATGAACTTCAGCTAGATTTCAGATTTTCCACTTGTCTATCAAAATGTTCCTTCACTTTTTGCACTGCCTTACGTATCTCTGCAAGTTCTTTATTTATGTCTTCTATATGCTCAGTAAGCTTTCCATTCATTAGGAGCATTATTTGGTTAGTAAATTCCTCTTTGATTATTAGCTGCATTTCTTCAAGACTGTCTTGTTTCAACTGACTGTTTGTATACACTAATTGGCCTACTCAGCTTTTGACTTCCTTTCCTCTGAGTTCTACTATGTTTGGGCCCATGACATTATCATTTCTTTCTGTGTGGGACCTATTGCCTTGTCTTCCCATGATTCTATTGCTGAGGGACTTCTCTTTAATAATAGCCAAGCTGAAAGGTTTCTTTGAACATCTGAGGCTGTGTATGTGTGAAGTAGGCAGTAAGAGGGGGAACCTAACAGTCTGATGTCACCTAAGGTGTCTTATTCACATTTAGCCCTCAGAACAAAGCTCTTCTGCCTTGCATTCCCTTTCTCAAGGGTGGGGCTCTCTGCCATTTGAGGTGCTCCCATTATGACTCGAACCCATTCAGGAGTTCAGCAGCCTTTCTCCCCTCTCTGCAACTGTCTCTTATGCTAGTTCCTCCCTAATTATTAGTTAATCTTGCTCCTAAAATACTTAATGTGTGGTCTGTCTATGACTTCTTTTACCCTCAACAGTTCAGACTCTGGGAAATGTTGTTTCTATGATACTTAAGAACTCTTATTTACTAAAGAAACAATAAAGAAAGTGAGGAAGTTTACCTTATAAATACAATTAAGGACAGATTTTTCTGTTTTATCATTGTCTGTTCCTGTAGCATGAACTGGTTGGAGTAGTGTCTTCAGAGGTAATGCCATGATCCAGTCCAAAAGACAGAGAAGTAAAGATACTACCAACTGTAACAACAAAATTATAATTACAAAATTATAATTATTAAGTACTAAAAATTCACCTTCTTTTTTTATTTTTCACCTTCTTATTCTTGTTTCCAAAATTTACCTTAGGAACCATTACCTCTGTGTTTCACCATTAACATTTATGTAGATTTAACTGATTTTAATATATTCATATATGAACGTTATTGTGAATTACCTTTCACATTTCAGAAAAGCATAATTATTAGGAATAATAACAAGAATGTTAAAATTATTTTAATTAAATACAAAAATACCAAACTTCAAATACAACTGATATTAGAGCTGAGGGTGAAACTCAGCAGTAGAAGTCTTGCCAAGCATTTATAAGGTCTTCAGCACCAGAAAAGAAAAAAGAGAAAGAGAAAAGAAAAAAACACAGGTATCAGTTAATCACACTTACTTAACTGCACAAAAATAGAATAAAAATTTATGGTTCTGAGTCTATGTTTTCATAATCACTTCCAGTTTTCCTTTCTAACTTAACAATACCTGAGTATTCTACTAGAAAGACTACCTCAAGCAAGCTTTGGAATGTTATTTACTAAATGAATTTTTCCACTGGAATTTTTAAATTACTGGATGCTAAAAACTCAATACTTTTATCCAAAATGTGGACTAAAATGGCCATACACTCTTTACTGACTAAAGAATCATTATTAAGGCTAAAAAAGTAACAGTGCCATGAAAGTGGCAATCAAATAGCAAAAAGATATCTGCTGATCTTTAAAGACCAAGTCTAATTCCAGGAGAAAACTTGTCTAAATTTTATAATGTAGCCTCCAAAGAACAATCAGAACAAATAAAATTCCATAAAACTCAAACCTTCTGTATAACCAGAAGGCAAAAAAAAAAATCAAAAAACCCCCCAAAAACTTCAATTTACCTGTACATAGAACAATACACAGTAAATACCAGAAGTGCTTTCCTCATTTTCCCACCATGGGCTTTCATGAAGAGCAAGGATAGTTTCAAGAAAAGTTTGACAGACAAAAGATGGAAACTAGCCGTGAATTCTGAAACCTACCTAAAACCAAAACACGTTATACTAAATTAAGACAGATAGGAAAGAACAGAAAGCCCTTCCTTATATGAGAAAGCCAACAAGTGTAGAAATGATAGAGCTAGGAAGTCACCATTTGGCAACTAATTTAATAACTGATCTATCAGTCAGTTTAGGACCAGCCTAGGCTCTAATGAGACACTGCCTCAAAAAAAAAAAAAAAAAAAAAAAAAAAAAACTCATCTATTAAGAATCACCAATTGTTAGAAAAATAGTCAGTAAAAGTTTAACAAATAACAAGATGCTTACATACTTTCAAGTTATTTTCCTATAAAGTTGGGTAGGGTATTGCATGCCTATAATCCTAGCACTTGGGAGGCTGAGAAAGGAGGACTGCCATGAGTTCATGAGTTCAAGACCAGCCTGAACTACAGCTCGAGACCCTATCTCAAAAAATTTTTTTTTCCCTGTAGATATTTATTAAATGGAAAAGTCTGACCACCTTATTCAGATGATTAAAGTTAATACCAGTCAGTAATAAAGCAAACTGACATCTATGCCATCTGATAAGATGTACAATGTGGCGCTTAAAACCTGAGATATTCATATCAAATATCCCTAACTAAAAAGATTAATGAAAAAAAAAACACAGTACTGTTTACTAATCAAACAATGAAACACAAATCCAAACCACAAGACATTCTACAAAATGACTATACTATTTTAAAAATGTGAATATCAAGAAATAGAATTAAGCACTTGCTCCATACTATAAGCAAGACTTTAGAACCGAGTCATTGAATGACTTTAATGATTTAGAGCTTTCCCTTTGCTACAGAGAACATTACTGAGAAAATTGATAAAATCTGAAGACAGATAATATAAACGTATCAATGTTAATTTCCTAGTACTGATAACTAGACTGTGCTCATATAATTGCTTGATTTTTGAAAAACCCAGTTAATGACAGTACACACAGTTATCTATATATTAGTATGTATCTTGCACACACATACAAAAGGTTAAAGCATATGTGGCAAATAATGAAGAATTCTTTGTACTGTTTTTGCAACTTATCTATAAACTCAAAATTATATAATAAAAAAATCCCAACTTTAAAACTGCATGTAAATTCTGAATTGAAGTGAATAAAAAGAACAAGGCTGGGCACAGTGGTGCACACCTGTTGTATCAGGTCCTAGGAAAATGAGACAAGAGGATCCCAATTTTGATGTCAGCCTGTACAACTTTGTGAGCCTCATCTCAAGGTAAAACGTAAGAAAAAGATTGGGGGAGGCTCGGGAAATAGCGCAGTGGCAAAGTATTTGCTTAGCATGTACAGGCTCTGGGTTCACTTCTCCATACCAAAGGTAAACTAAGACAAAACCCATGAACTTTGGTATCTCATCACCAAACTTAAGTCCCAGCCATGGCTTTAATATTCAGTAACAACTGTGTGAGCCTGGCAATTTAACCTCTCTAAACCTCAACTATCTCTTTAAAATGGAGATTTAATGACAGAAAAATCAGCATGACAGTTAATCTTGAATGTCAACTTGACTGGCTTTAGAGTCCCTAAAGAGATTAGTAAAGCATACTTCTGGGTACGTCTGGATGGTCGTGGGGCATGACTTTGGAAAAAACATCTGGTTCCAAGTCCTTACCTCTCAGGTGCTGTTCCTCTCCCCTATCTCACAGCTGCCAAGAACTAATCAGCTTTGCTCCACCACACTCTCCTGTCATGATGCTTCTTTATGTACTGAATTCTCTGAAACTATGATCCAAATAAAACTCTCTTCCTTCAAGTTGAGAGTGTCAAGTATTTTTCCCCAGCAATGGAAAAGCTGACTAATATAATCAGAAAACTCTTTTGAAGTTCAAATGATGTATGTAAGGTATTCGTTGTCAGACACATACATTTTCGCCCATTTTATTGATATGTATAAGTGCAAAATTTAAGGTTTACAATGAAGTTGAGCATTTTGTGCGCATATATATCTTGTCAAGGTGACAAGAAATTTCCCACTCTCCTTTTGTTCCTCCCCATGCATTTTTTAGAAAGTCACAATATAAATTTTTTTTCACTTCTTTAAGGCACTTGTCAAGATTTCAAGGCAATATTCACCAATAATGATAAACAATTTTATAAATCTAAAAACTCCCAGCCTATACAAAGTTTACTTTAATATCTGCGGTTAAAGAAAAGCGTAAAGACAAGCTGTGCCTGTACTATAAGCAATTTTAATGACACATATGAGAAATGCCTCTTGATACAGTGGCTTTAATGGAAAGATTGAGAGGTCTAAACAAAGACAAAGTAGTAGCTAAAATAATGTATCTGTCCTATGTTATGTAACAAATTTTCAATAAAACGTAACTGAGAAGACTAAAGTATTAGCAACATCGAAGGGGGGGGGGGAACAGTGAATTTAGATATTTTGATACCTGTGCTACAGAAAGGAAAGCCAGATAGTTTAAAGATGCCTAGGATAATAAAAACGCTTAAAAATATAAAGAAATCTAGTATGAGCCCAAGGAAGATGGAGCAAATAAAGCTTAGCAATGACTACTGGAATAATATACACAGTTCAAAACTGTAAATTAAATCGTGTGTCATTTTGCTCAGGCAAGTACCCGGAATATGACTGCCAGTATTAGTTCAAATCTGCGATTATTTATTCCTGCTGATATATCTAAAAGTAAATGATAAAATCTGAGAATAGCAAAGCATTTTGGGACTACTAATCTTCCACTCTCTGTGATTATTCTCATTCACATCTTTTCAAGTGATTTTTCATAATAATGGCTATATTTCACTAAGCATTACAATTCTTCAAAAAAGTTAATTTCACTGACTGTCTTTAAAACTGTTAACATAGCATCTAAACCTGGCTCCTTCCTGCCTCAGAAATTTTGTTTTTACCCAACTCTCAACTTCTTATTTCATACTCTGTAATATAAAACTGCTTCATATTTCCCTCATACGTATCATTCCATGTTAGCCTCTATGGTCATACAAACGCATTTCACTCTATTTGGAGTAACACTCCAGACCTACCTTCTGTTTCTATTTACGTAGAAAACCCTACTCACCTTTAAAATTATCTCATTTTAACTACTGCATCAGAATACCACAATATACCTTGTGGTAAATGTGTAGTGAATTAGTGGGCAGGGGAAAAAACTTGGGAGTATAGATTTTTCATTGTAATGGCAAGACTTTTGTAAACCAAGATGATGTAGAGGATATTTCTAGTTAGATACTCAGACAGTATTTATGAATTACTTTTGGAATTCTAGACCCAGTCTGAGATCCTAATAAAAAGTCCTGATGAAAAATGGAATACAAGTTAAGCATCCCTAGACCAAATATTTAAAATACAAATGTTCCAAAATCTAAAGTGCTGTGAGTGCCATCATGATGTCAGGAGTGGGAAATTCGACACCTGCCCTCATAGAAAGTGTTTCAGTCCATACGCAGGTATTTTAGAAATAGTGTATAAAAATTATTTTCAGGCTACAAGAAAATAAACATCCCAAATCAAAAATACTTCTGATCCCAAGTATTTCTGATAAGGGAGACTCCATCCTGTATTTCAAACTATATGTCTCTCTCATTTTTTTTTTTTTTTTTTGGAGACAGGGTCTAGCTCTGTAGCCCTGAGCTGGGCCTGATTGTATGTCTCTTTTAAAGAAGAAGAGGAATATATTTACCACTACCTATGATAACTGGAGTTTAAACTGAATATAAAGGGAAAGAATACAAAATTCTGAGGTAAATTCATGAAATCAGTGATATGAAAAATAGCAAGAATAACATGAAAGAAATAAAGATGTAAAACATATGTATGCTGCCAAGAAAAGAACTAGGAACAGGTACAGAAACACAGCCATAACTTCAGAAATCCGTAAACTAACAGAAAGAGCATAATCAGTAAATAAAGTATACTTGAGACTTCAATAAGCTATACTATGATTGAGAAGCAGTAACACTGAGAACAAGAGAATGTAAGTGAAGACTGGGATGCCATAGAAAAGAAACAGAGTAATTTTCAGAAGAATTTAATAGATACAAAGCAGCCTTCTCTAATAGAACTCTGCAATGATGCAGGTAGTCTGTATTCATCTGTGTAGTCACTGAGCACTTGTGATGTACAAAAGCAGAATTAAATTTTCAACATGAAGTTGTAGCTTAATTATATATAATTTAGAGCCACATGTAAGTAGTTATCGCAATGAACAGCAAAGATCTAGCTCTAGAGTCTCTATATACTGTGTATAATATCTAGAATAAAAATAAAGAGCATGTGAATAAACAAAAATGGAACTCATAGTCAAAAGGCAAAACAGTCAACAGAAGCAGCCTCGATGATGACTGAGTGATTACTGGAAAGATCTTTACCTTTTGCCACTAAAAGCTATAAAAACACAAATGGCTGCCTTCAGAGGTGAATTCCTCGGAAATAACTAACAATCTTCATGTATAACACCATAATCTGAACATAAAACAATAAAATAATTATATGTGGGCAGAATGTTCTTCAAGGTTCATTACAACCCTGAGATTAAGAGACTTTGTGGCCATGAAATGGGAACTTTAATATAGTTATACTTAAATAACAGAAAGATATATTTTACTATATAATTGTGACTGCAGGACTTACTAAATTTTAGCATATAAATATATACCTTTGAAAAAATTAAATACAAGTATTTAAAATTATATAACCACATTAACAATATGTAAATTACCCTCTTGTCCATTTCATAAGATGAAGCTTCTGTACTTGGCAAAAGGTAGGTGATAGTGGCTATTAGGATCTGTAAATAAAATAATTAAAGAAATGAATTAAAAATTCAATTATTGCACATATTAAAACTTTAATGTCTGTATTTATTTATGTATTTTTTTGAGACGGGGTCTCTTTCTGTAACCCAGGCTGGCTCTGAATTCTCTATGTAGCCCAGGCTGGCCTTGGACTCACAGCAACTCTTGCCTCAGCCTCCCAAGTTCTGGGATTACAGGAGTACACCACCACGCCCAGCTTTTATGTGGTGCTGGGGAATTGAACTGAGGGTGCTGGGCTTGCTAGGCAAGCGCTTTAACTGTTGTGCCACACCTCCAGTCCCAAAACTGTTATATTTTAAACTGACATAAAATCTATTGCTTCAAGTTTGTCATCTGATGCATCATCTAAATATATGGCCTTATATATACATTGTTACTTTAAAGTAATTTTGATAGGCTTTCTAACCTATTAGCTATTCATTATTTACAATCCTTAAGTAGAGAACCAAAATTAAATATGTATGTGTAGTCAACTATATATAATTTTATTTTATTTCAATTAATGAAGATGGATCAATATATATGTACACACAGAGTCAACTGTTAAAAAAAAAACATTAGCAGGTATAGATAAGCAAGAGAATTTATAAACGCACTGTCATTCTATCACCTGAAGAAATATACTGCTGTTACCTCCATATCTTCCTATGCATATAGGGCAAGGCTCTCTAACCTTAAAATCTGCAAAGTTTCAATATAAAACTTTGGAATGCTGATGTGTCATCCAATCCATTCTGGCTTTCAAGAATTTCAAATTATTGGATCAGGGATGCTTACCTGAGAAAATTTACATAAATATTCCAAAATCTAAAAACCTCTAAAATCTGAAACTCTTTGGGAAAGAATCCAACTTATAAATGCATTAAAAAGATAGGTAATTTTAAAATATTATACGAGTAATTTTTTTAAATACAGAATATAACATAATAAGGATATTATTAAAATAGGAGGAAATCTATTTAGCATTATCATGTACTTTGGAAACTGCTGGATTTCATTTATTCACATATTTATTTATTTGCAGTACTGGAGATTGACCCTAGGGCCTTCACACTGAGCTACATCCCCACCCCTCATTCAAAGTTTTATGATCATGTTAACAATGCATTAGTATAAATTTTATTATATGCTATTATCTTTTTAAAATTTTATTTTGGTACATTAAGTAGAAAAATTCTTTTAAATATACATTATATATGTAAAAAATACAACAGCTCAACAGCAAGTAAATAACTCAAGTACAAAACAGGCAAAGCATCTGAACAAACATTCCCCAAAAAGCAATATATAACACATATTTGAAAAAATGCTGAGCATTACCACACATCAGAAAAATGAAAAACCAAACCACACTTAGAAGTACAGTGTAGCTCAGCAGTACATTACATTCAAGAGGCACTGAATTCAATCTCTAGAACCAACCAAACAAAAAATATACAAGGAGCTATCACTTCATTCCAGTCAACATGGATACAAAAAAAATGACAAAAAGGTAACAAATGTTAATGAAGAGGTAAAGAAAAGGGAATCCTTATACACTGTTAGAAAGCAAACTAGTACAGCCATTATGAGAAGAGTACAGAAGTTTCTCAAAAGAATTAAAAACAAAACTACCATTTGATCCAACAATTCAACCACTGGGTATATATTCAAAGGAAATGAAATCATTGTGTTGAAGAGACACTGCCACTCCTGTACTTACTGAAGCACTAGTCACCTAGGCAAGATAGAAAAACAACTTCAGCATCAACTGATAAATAGATAAAAGAAACAGGATGCGATATGCGCGCGTGTGCACACATGTGTGCCACACAACTAGTGTGCTACAATAAAAAAAAGATAAACTCCTGGGCTGGATACATAGCACAGTGATTAAAGCACTTGCTAAGCAAGTACAAGGCACTGGGTTTGGTTCCCTAGAACATCACAAGCTGAGAACAATGGTGCATGCTTGTAATCCTAGTACTTAAGAGGCTGAGGCAGAAGGATTGTTGTGAGCTAGAGGTCAACCTGGCCTACACAGTGAGTTCAGGATCAGCCTGGACTATAGAATGAGACCTTGTCCCAAAAAATAAAAAATAAATAATCTGTCATTTGTAACAGTAATAATATGGATGAACTTGAATGACATTATGGTAAATGAAATGAGCTAAGTACACAGAATCAAATGCTTTATGATGTTTTATACAAAAATCTAAAAAAGCTGATCTCATAGAAATTGGATAAAACATACAAGAGGTGAGGAGGGTAAAGGTGTGGGAAAGAAGAGAGAGACTGGCCAACAGATAAAATGTCACTCTTCAATAGAAAGAGTAAGTACTTCTGTGCTACTGCACAGCAGTGTGACTACAGCTAACAAAGATCTGCCAAAAGATGCGGGAAGATTTTTAATGTTCTCAACAAAAAGGAATGATACATGTTTAAAGTGATGGATATGTTGACTGCCCTGCTTTGATGATTAGATAACATATATATATATATATATATATATATATATATATATATATAATGAAATATTTTATAAACTATAAATAAGGAGAATTATATAAATCATAAAATTTAATTGTTTTTATGCAGACTGGGTCTTCACTCATTCAGTTTTAGTATTAGATGAATCTGCTTCATACTGGTAATAAAAATTAACCTATGTATAATTCTGCAAATAGCCTAATATTAGTAAAATACTGTTAGAATTTCATTTCTTCAACTAGAAGTAGAAAATAATAATGTTTATCTATGGGCTCTAGTCCACAATATACTGTACAGTAAAACAATCTACAGAACTCTATAAATTTATTAGTAATATATGTGTAATGGAAAGAATAGGGAAAGGTTTTGGAATGATGAAAAAATATGCTTAAAAAATAATCTTAAGGAGCTGGGCGCATAGTTCAGTGGTTAAAATGCTTGCCTAGAAAACACAAGGCCCTGAATTTGATTTCCCAGCACTACATAATCAGGTGTGGTAGCGCATGCCTGTAATCTCAGAATTCAGGAGACTGAGGCAGGAGGACTGCTGTGAGTTCAAGGCCAGCCTGGATTCCATAGTGAGATCAGGACCAGCCTGGACTATAGAGTGAGATCCTGTTTCATAAAGTCAGAAAGAGAAAAAGAGGCATAGTTGTGAATTTATTCTATGACAATGACATAAATAAGTTTGCATGTGACATTTAATTTTCACCACAAACAATAAGTTCTTCATAAAAATGACCTTACATCACCCAAAATCAAGCACATATGCTTCTAAAGTATAAAGCTTCTAAATATAAAATATAAAGGTATTTTCAGGAATATTGACATTACAAAAAAGCATGATGGGTAGCCATTATTTAGCAATGTAAAAAATTTTAAAGCCGTTAAGTAATATTATACTTTATGACATCCAAATACAAACATCTTTTGCAAGGTCATAATAAAAGATAAAAGAGAAAATGCTTACCTGAATAATTTTCAAGGGAGAATCAGGCTGGTAAATCTGAAGTCTAGGAACATAGTGAACCAGCATGTGAAGCATGTTACAAGCTACATGTGCCACTGTTTTATTAGTAAACTGCAACAATAACAAAGAAGATCACTGTTATAAAAATGTGCAGTAACTATTCATCAATGCATTAGTTGCAGAGAAAATTTCAAGTTTCATACTTATTCTTTTTGTTACATACATTTATAAGTGTTTATTACAATATTCTAGGAAGATAAATTTTCAGCAGCAAAACTTTCAGCAGCAAAGTAAAAATCACAACAATTCCAAAGACGTTTAATTTCACTTTTTCTTTGTAATGTTTGACGGTTCTCACTAAACTTTTATTGCATTTTCTCTTATCTGGTTTAATGAACTAGCTTCTAAACTACTATAGCTGCCACTAATCACTTTTCTTTTGTTGTGGCAATGGGGATGGAAGGCCTCAGGCATGCTAGGTAACTGTGCTATCACTGAGCTACATTCCCAGCCCTTTTTTACAAAGTTGTATTTTGATTCAGGTGTTGATAAATTGCTCAGGTACTCCTGAATGTGCAATCTTTCTACCTCAGCCTCCTAAGCAGCTGAAACTACAAGGGGCACCATCATACCCAGTTAGCCATCAATTTTTCCACTACTCCATTTTATACTTAAAATACTTTCAAGTTAACTTCAAGAAGTTCTCTGATTATCCTATACGCTTATGACTATCTAATGATATAAAATGAAACTTTATACTTATCTCTGTCTACATTTTACATATTCTTCAAACTTCAACATGTCTCCTTTTCCCAAAGTCTTATCTGATATCTAAGTGTTTTCAGCTTCCTCTGAACCCATCAGTTTATAAGAAATATTCAATGAACACTCTCAGCTTTCTATAAGCTCTATTTTAGTCTTTTTCAACTATTATAATATTAATCTCTTAATGTTCCTAGCAAAGTATTTTATAATATATACTCAAAAATACCTGCCAAGTAAATATTATTATACAAAAATTCTGTTTAGAGTACTAAACAAGAGAGATGGGTAGTAAAAATTCTATGAAAAAAAAATCACACATCCTTCCATAAAATATACTCATTTACAAGGTATTTGAAAATATAATGAATGTTTAAATTTAAAGAAATTTTTATAGTAAACATACAGTGCCATTTCATCTTCATCTTCAAATATACACTCCTTTGTTTTGAATATATTTATCTTATTGTTCCTGCCACTTTCTAAAGCAGTTCTGGAAGTTGATTTAGTTGCAATGTCACAGTTGTCTCAATGTTTTGAATTGACAGAAAACACTTATCTTTTATAGTCATTTTAACTTAGGGGAAAAGTCAGAAGTTGCACAAGGCCAGATCTAGTGAACAGGGTGGATAAGGACACACTGTAACTTTGTTAGGAGAACTTTTTTTCCATTAATTTGCAGTAGGCAGCAGCATTCACTGTATTTTTATTAATTTCCATGAAGACATTCAAAAAAGAGGCCTTTAAGAACTGCTTCAAAATGGCAAGAAAATGGGGTAAGTTTGCTCAAAACAAGGGGGAGTATTTTGGAGGAGATTAATGGCAATGTATTTTACACTACTATAATAAATTTTTTCATCCTTGGCTACATAGTGAGAACCAGCCTGGCTAGCATGGCTAATCCTGTCTCACAAAAAAAAGAGAGAGAGAAAGAAACAAACAAAAGCACTTAAAAATGAAATTTATTGAAATTTACATATTTGCTGTATATCTTGACCACTCCCTGTACTCAATAATGTTCTATAAATAAGATTATTACTTCTGAATAAATCTATTCTAGCTACAAAAAAGGAATTTAATTTGATTGATAAAGTCAAAAGTAGAGCAAAACAAGAATTTAGGAAGGGATTAAAAAAAACCCAAAGAGTAAGTTACAAAAATACTAACTAAAAACCCCAAAACAACAACAGAAAACCCTTTATATGTGTTGTAAGTGACTAGTTTCCTTTTTTTTAGGAGTCACCCATATACATTTTAGCACAAAATTAAATACATAAAAAGTTCACATAGAGGAGAGAACCCCAAAACTACCCTAAATTCAAAAGAGGGACTATTCTTGAGAGTGAGGACCAGTGAAATAGCATAATAATAAAATAAGGAAATTATTTATTATGTTTCATTCCATAAGGTCACAGATACAATTAATATATTCTGAAAAAATAATTATGCACTTAAAATATATCTTGAAAAAGTTTACCTTTAAGGAAACACAAATTACATTCAGAGCTTCTTTAATTTGAGGATGATGAGACTCATGGACTAGTTCCTCACAAATCCAAATACCTAAACTGCAGAGTGCCACACAGCTGAAAAAGGACGACAGGAAAAGTTGAAAAGAACGAAGTTGTTACATGACACCACTAACACATGTAATCACTGACACAGAATGAACATGCATATGTAAGCAAACTAAGGAACAGTTACAAACTGGCTGGAGATATGAGAAAGCCAGGAAAAACTGTAAACTCAATCTAAATCTAACTATCTATTGTAATTTACTAACAGGATCATAAGGTGGGTTAATATACAGAAAGTTTTAAAACAAATTAACATTAATAAACTGACAAAGCTCTGAGGCTTATAAAACACATATGTAAACCTGTTTTTAAAAGAACAGTATAATTTTATTAACTGTCAGTAAAAAAATGAACTTTAGAAAATATGACGCTAATGAAGTAAATCAAATACTATTTTTGTATCTTTCAAGTTTAACATGTCTAGCCACAAATTTTTCTCAAATTCAAAACACAAAATTTGTGTAAACTGTAACAGAACCAACAGAAACAAAAATTGCAGAATTTTTGTTATAGTCCTTATTATCCTATAGGGCTTCATTTCCCTAGCAATATAAGTTCATCTGTACTTCTTCTACCTGAAGGGAGTTATTTGAATGGTAGAATCAAGAAAAATTTTATTAGTGTGTTCAAATTTGGGTTTCTGACAAAGTGTATAGTGTCTAAATATAAAAAGAGTCAACAGTCTAGTACTTTTGTACATCTGTACCTTCATACAGATATTGACTTAAATTCAGCAGCATGCTAAATTTCAGGATAATTCAACGCAGAAAGTTAGAATGCCTTAAGTCTCTTCTTTCAATATAGAGCATTAGTAGGTGCTACTGAACTATCTATTATCCAAACTGCCAAGGAGGGCCTGGAGGAAGGGCACAGCAGCTAAAGTGCTTTCCTGGCGAAGGCAAGGTCCTGGGTTTGATTCCCCTGCACCACATACAGCTGGACGTGGTGGCACATGCCTGTAATCCTAGCACTTGGGAGGTGGAGGCAGGAGGATTGCCAAATACAAGGCTAGCCTAGGTTCCATCGTGAGTTGAGTAGCCTAGGCTACAGAGTGAGACCCTGTCTCTAAACAAAGAAACAAACAAACAAACAAACAAAAAACCTGTTAGGAAGGTTTCAAAGTAAAGCTTTCTTTCTTCCCTACTGCTGCCTACCCATTAAGTCCTAGGTAATATTTATAAATTTAAATCACCAAATTTCAGGTGTATCAGAGGAAATAGCTATCATCCTAAGCACAACAAACTCAAAAGCAGTAATTATTAAAATTAAAATGTATTATTTCCTAGATATATTACTTTCCACAACATATCTTATTCAACACACAATGGATACTTGATGTTATAACGCACTGCATAAGAGACAGTGATAATCAGAAGAGAAAGCTAAATGTAGCCAAATAAAGTTAGAGAAACTCATTTTGGATATGGTACGTGAAGTAAATATGAAAGGTGACAAAGCTCATATGTATCTATATACACAGTTTTTAATTAAGGAATGCTACTATGTGGTCAAGAAAGAAAAGAGTAATCATTTAGACAATTTATAGTTTACAATGGTTTTTATTTGGCTAAAACAATCTGTAATGCTATAATAAGTAAAGCAACTTCTAAAATCAGATTCCAACCACAGTAAAGTTAGTTACATTAAACATTAAATCTAAGACTATTGGACCTACCGTGCAGGACCAGAGGGCTCATCTCTTGCTGAGCTTAATACGGTTTTGATTGTAAGTTCCTAAAATAAAGGAAAACAGTTATAAGCAATGAAAATTATTTCTTTCATTAATTCAACAAATATTTACTACGTGGCTACTCTGGGCTAGGTATTATGTTAGGCATTAAATATAAAACCATTGACTTCCAAGGAAGATGGCAGCTAAGTAACAGAGCTATACATTTCCTCATAGACTCACTTAAAAACCTGAGATGGACCAAGCACAAAAAACAAGACAACAGATGGATGTCCCTCTTATGAAATGCACAACAATAATGATACAAAAATGTTCCAACATGAATGACAGGGTAGAAAGAGAAGCAATGGTCAGCAAGGAAAGGGGTAGCCCTCTGAGAAAGTGATGGGCATAGACGGTCACTGATTCCCCAAACCCCATGTCTCTAATGTATTATAGAATTTAGAATTCATGTATTTACAAAGAAATTAAAAGTTGAGATTATAATTAAAAACTCCTTGTTCAACTCAGGAGAGGAAGGAGCACCCCAACAATTGAAAGGAGGCCACAGGAAGATACAATCCAGAATCCTGAAGAAGTAAAGGAAAACAGCACCCCAGGAAGCAGCCCTAAGCGGATGGAGAGCGGCCCTGAGCCTCCAGCATCAGCAAAGGAAAGACCAGAGCCCAGAACCTCTGACTGAGGTAAGCAAGTGGGAATTGACAGCAGCGAGTAGCCTCAGCCTCCAGAAATGAGCCTGTGGTTAGTGCACACTGCAAACAAGCTTTCCCTAGAAAAGGCTCCCTGAAACCTAGACGAGAAGCAGTGCTCAACAGCCATAGCAGGAAGCAATGTAAGCAGGAATCATTAGGAAAAAAAAAAAAGAGGCAGAGACTAAACTATTTAGAGTAAAAGCAGGCTCTGAAGAGCACATCAGGGTTTTTGAGGTAACTCCTAAAGACAATCTAGGAAGAAACTGGCACAAGAGACAGTTGTGAGACCTGGAGGAACAGCTCAGCAGGTAAAGCGCTGCCTAGCAAGTGCTTAGTACCAGAGTTTGATTCCCTCGCACCACATAAGCTGGGCATGGTAACACATGCTTACAATGTCAGCACTTGCAAGGCTGAGACAGAATTGTGGTGAGTTCAAGGCCACTATGGGGAGCCCATAGTGAGTTCAGGACCAGCCTGGGCTACAGAGTGAGTGAGTGAGTCTCTCTCTCTCTTTCTCTCTCTCTCTCTGAAACAGCCCACGTGTAAATGAAAGCACCTCTGAGGATGCAGAGCCCTGTTGTGGAGGGAAGGAAGCCAGGACACCAAAATATCTATCAACAGAACAAAGGATACATAAATTGTGGTATTTATACACAATGGAATACCACTCATCTATAAAAACAGATAGGTTGGAGGCTTTTACAGATAAATGGAGGCAATGTGACACCATCATGCTTAGTGTAGTGAGTCAGAAGCAGAAGGTGAAATATTGAATGGTTTCTCTAGTATGATAAACCCAGATCACAATTATTTCATATAACTTATTGTGGGGAATAATGGGAACTGGAGGGGGAGGGTGTGAAGAGGGAGAGTAAAAAAGGGAAAAGGGGAGGATCTGTAATTTTAGCACAATATGTATATGCACAAAATACTCAAGATCAATGTAAACCTTATGTATTGCATTTATACATACCAATAAAATGAGGAAAAAAATGTAGTGGGTTGTTTTGGCCATATTACTTTAACCATTATTATTTACATAATAAGTAAAAGCCAGAAATGCACATAGTATATAGTAGGCTAGGCTAATTATTAACTAACTCAAAACTGCCTAAGTGAATGCAAACTTTTACCATGATACTTGTGTTAGCATCTTCTGAAAATGCAAGAAATAAAAACTATTACATCATGAGGAGCAAAGGTAAATATATACAGTTTTTATTAAAGTGTCATTATAAATTTGCCCTTACCCATATGATTTTATGTTTAAGTCACGTTCACTCGTTTAACAGATGATAACTGAGTATATATCAAGTGCCCAGCATTACATTAGGCTATGAGGATATGGTAGTAAATAAGACCTCAAGGTATTTATCTGTCTAATGCAGAAGTTATGCATCAAACAAGAAATTGCAAGTATGATAAATTTACAAAGAGAAATAGGGGTACCTGGGGAGGGTATGCAATGAACTCCCATTATAACCATGATTTAAAACTTTCAGAGAAAGCAAATTTTTAAAATATCATCATCATGAACCCTGAGGAGCTATAAGATCTATTTCTCAACCTTTCTGATCATTCTCAGGACAACCTCAGGTCAAATTCGAAGGCCATCCTACAATTATTGTAACAGGCACAACTAAGAACTGTTAAGCCCTTGCGAATTTATAATATACAGGCGTTCAGTTACAGAAAGTTTTGATACACGATGGACTTATTCACTGCGGGGACACAGGTAGGCCTAGAGCACTGGCTCCTTATCTTAACTAGCACTTCACACTACTCCACTCTACTTTGGTCTGAGAATTACTAAATCTGGATGCCCATAGATGTTGTATATTCAATAACGAGTAAAAGTTCCAAAGCAATTTAAAAACAACAAAAAAAGGTTGTGTTCCTGAGGACATTCCATTTTTTACCTGGAGGATATATCTGGTAAATGTTCCTTGACAACTGTGTGGGTTTCAAAAATAAAAAAAGAAAGAAACACCTAAATTATTGCATTATACTTATGTGTATAAAATTCCATAAATGCTAAAAACCAGCATCGGATTTCTCACCTTAACATCTGTAAACTGAGATACAGCAATATCAGGAACGTTGGGATGGAGAGCTGGCAGTTCACAATATAAGTTGGGAAAGCAAACCAAAGACCCCAGAAGAACTTGTGCTTCCACTCTTGGTGCCTACATATCAGATGCAAAGAATCTTTAAAATACATTTAAAGGGAATTAAAAATATAAAGGGGATACAAAAAAAAAAGATTTAGGCTTCCATCTATACTTTCTACATAAAGTACTAATATTCTCAGTAAAAACAACAGATACAGAGACTTTCCAGCATAGCAGGTAACAAAGAGAAATCAGCCAGTCAATAATAGAACTGTAAAAAGGAATATGACTTAGCTTAGCTTGGCATTTACTCTAATTAGAAGAAAAAAAGTTGAAGGTAACTCTTATTATATTGTTCTAAAAAATAATTCTATGTACCAGATATTACTACCTATGAATGAATAAACATTGATGAAAACATTAGCTCTATCTTCAAGAAACAGATACCATCCACATGATCATTACAGTATGTGCATGAGAAAAGTTTTGCCCTTACTACTTACTAAAACAACATAAGAATTTATGTCTTGACTTGTAGATGAAAGTAACTTTTTGTCTTTTTTTCCTTAGTTGTGTTAATCCATTTTGGAAGTATTAATACTTAATATTTCTTTTCCTCTTCCACCTTTTCATATGACCACCAAACATCAATATCTACTACTAACAAACTGTTTTATTATAATGCCTATAAATTACTAATTTATATGTTTAACAATAATTATAAAATGTTAAAAACTGACCTAGTAGAAATATAATATTTCTTTCACACAAATCAAGAATGAATCCCATCTTTTTTCTTTTCTTTTCTTTCTTTTGCAGTACTGGAGACTGAACCCAGGGAACAAAGAATTACATCCTTGGCACATTTTTATATTTTTATTTTGAAAAAGGGTCTCTGTTTTCCAGCGTGGTATTGAGCTTGTAATCTTCTGGCTTTAGCCTTCCAAGTAGTTAGGATGTATGACTACATCTGGCTTATCTGCCTAGATTTCTCCATCTTACTAAATTCTTTATTACAGGTAATGGAGTAGTAATCTACTAAACTATTTTCACCAGATAAATTACTTCCAGATTAAAAACAATCTACATTTACAGATACAGGTAGTGGTATAGTAGTGTAATGGGAAGGGTAAATTCATAACCAACGTAGAAATTTAAGAGTTACCCTATATAAATAAAATTGAATAAAAGCAAAAGATTAGCTAAGACTTTTTCTATAAAAAGTAAGTAAGGTAACTGGGAATGTTGGGGGAGCAGACTGGGAATTTGATTATAATTAAGAATGGCAAAACTGCATCAATTGTACCATAATCTTCCTAATGGCAGACAGAAACATTAACAAAGAGTGATAATAAGCATGGAATCTAAAATGGAAACCCAAAGAGCAAGATTCATACAGTATTCCCAGCACTACCCAGAGGAAAAGGCTGTGACAACATTTAGCACATATGTTAGTGTCAGGCTTGATTTCTGTGACAATTTGGTTTCTTACATAGCCGTCTTCAGTAAGTATACATCATAAGAACCAGGGAACACAGACTGTGACTGCTCTCTATATTTTCCCCAAGGATGTTATATAACCAACATCCTGCTAGATGCGAAGGAAAGAAGTAAGTCACATAAGATTGGTGTTCGAGGACATAAGAACTTACTTCTCTGTAAGAACATTGAAAAAAACTGCAGAAAAGTACAAGATAGTCCTCTGAAATAACTGGCCGAATAAATAGTATAGTTTTCATAGTCAAACTGATGACACTGGTTTATTCATCATTCTCTGGCGAATCTTACCCATTTTTGTCAGTATCCAAGCAAGATATTAATAATCTGTACACCCTGATGATACTATGAGGACCTTGTAATTTGTTTATCATCTCTGGTTTGTCTTCCATTTAATCTACTCTTAGATTATTTAATATTCCCAAGGTACAAGTTCGATAATTTCTCTTCCCACCATAAAATATGTAACTGTTTTGCTAAAACAGCATCATAGTCTGACTTGTGGCATTTAAAGTTCCTAAGGTACAGGCTAAAGCAGTACTTCTCTATCTTTAACCAATAATCTTACCATTTGTAATCTAATTAAAATGCTGATACTGACTCAGTACGTCTTGGTAGGTTCTGAGATTCCACATTGCTAATAAGTTCTCAGGTCATGTCAAATATTTTTAGAGTTCAGACTACACTTTGGTCAGCAAGAATCTGAAATACTATTCCATTTTTTTTCTGTCCACTATATTCTTGCAGATTAATTGGTCTCTTAAAAATGTATTATTTATCCTTTTTTGAACACATTTTACCTATGCATATTATTTCTGCCTGGAATACCTTCCCTTAACATATAAATACTACTAATCTTTCAAGGACCTATTCATATATTTTTTCAATAAAATTTTCACCAAATTTATTAACAAACAAGACTTCCCATATAATTTTACCCAATAAACTATCTTATATTATACATATAACATGACATATAATGTTCTAATCATATGGTCAGTCTCTATAACCTAATGCTATCAGGCATATTACTCGTATTTTAAGAAATTGGGTCACAGACAAATTAGGTAACCTGCTCAGTGTCACACAGCGAATAAGTAACAAGCGCCACTTCACACCCAGGCAGCTGGCTCTAAACTCATGTTTTTAACCATTATGTTATTTTCTCCTCTTGGAACGTATACCTGAATTCTGTACTATTAATGTATTTCCCTGTTTACCCAGGAGTATACTACCTGTCCTTTGAGCACAAAGCATACCTAATTTATTCTGAGTTTCTGTATTTCACCCAAAGGAATTGCTATGGTCTGAATGTGACTAGTCTCCCAAAGGTTCATATGTTGAAAGCTTGGTCCCCATTGTGATTTAAAAAAAAAAAAAGTGGTGGAATCTTTAAGAGGTAGAGCATAGGTGCGAGTTAGATCTCTGAGGGATGTCATAGGAGATTCATGCAGCTCTCATTGGTCCCTGAATTTACCTAAGCATGAGTTGTTACAGCGCGAGTCTGGCTCCTGAAGCTAGTTTGGTTTCCTACCTTTTCACACGATCCCCCTCTTGCATGTATTCCCGGGATGAATGTCATCCTCTATTATGCTATCCTCCATGTTGTCATGTAGCCAGAGGGTCCTCACCAAAACCAAAAGTTTGCTGTCTGATCTTTTAACCTCTAAAACTGTGAGCTACATAAGTCTGTTTTCTTTATAAGTTATTCAGTCAACTATACCTTACAGAACACAGACAACATGCGAAACTCCACACACAAGGTTTAAAAGTCACAAAAGAGCTCAGCACAATGCTAACAACATAACTGAAAGCTGAATAAATACATATTCAAATAATAAACACCTACTAAGAATTGATTTGTGCTAGACCCTTGAGATACCTAGATGAATAAGACATGACGACTGTTTTCAGGAAACTGGAGAATCAGAATTAGGTAACTAGCTACGAATACAGGTTCTTCGCTTCTTGATTTCAACATTTCCTCCAGGTAACTGCATCCTTTAAATAACACTGGTAAGTTAACATAGCCTAGCTTTATAAATTTCAATCCTAACATCTTGTGCTCTTGACTTGCACATGCAGTTATTTTGACATTTCCTTGTGGATGTCTCAGATACCTTCTCATGCCACGAAGAGAGAATTTCTCACTGTCTTTTGCAGGTGACAAATGAAATAATCTGTTAAACTACTTTTGCTTTTTTTTTGGGGGGGGTGGGGGACAGGGTCTCACTTTGTAGCCCAGACTGGTCCTGAACTCACTGAATTGCCCAGTTTAGCCGTGGACACAGCAATCCTCCTGCCTTAGCCTCCCAAGTGCTGGGTTTACAGGCATGTACCACCATACCCAGCTTTAAGTGGTGCTGGGGAATTGAACTTGGTGCCTTGCACTTTAGCTGCTACACCATTCCTCCAGCCCAAAACCACTTTGCAAAGCGCTAGACCAGTATTTTTCTCTTCCACATACCCTTAGTTTTGTCAATAGACTTAGTTGCTATTTCTCACTTATACTCCAGAGTGATTCTTACAAAATACTAATCTGATTATCTCATTCCATGTTTAAAATCCTTCAATAGCTATTCAATTTTTTCTTATAAAAAAACAAGCTTTTCAGCATTGTTGTACTTAGCAACTGTCTTCCTCTCTCTAGCTCACGCCTCTCATTTACATAGAATATCTTCCAGCTATACTGATTTAGTTGGCATTTTTTCACAAGTCCATGACTGTATGAAAACAATACTCACATGTCGTTTTATTTTTTGTAACTATTATGTTTATGAATATATGCTTGCAATACATAATAATCACTCACATTCAATTTGAAGAATTGAATACACCAATCAAATCTTAGTAATTTTTACTTCTATATAGTTTTAAAGAGTGTATTTTTGGGTTATCTCATCACTATCTTTTCTGCACTAAAATATTTAATTGTCAAAGATTGAATATACTGAAGATGAACATAATTTATATTCATGCTCAATGTGAAATGATCACTCTCCACTGTTTCCCTCTTTCTATAGCCTACAGCTCTTTCTTCACTTCTTCCTTCCCTGTATCCTTAGACTTTCTCAATATTAAATCCTGTTTTGCCTAGCAGATATAACCCCATTTTTATAGCTATTAAGCCAATTCACCAACTAATTTTAGTGATTTCTTACACTTTATAATTCTCTTCATACGGTGGAAGAGGCAATTCGTTCTAATTAACTGTAAACTTCCCACATCTACTTATTATATTTTTATGCAGAACAACTCTTCTTTTTCTGCTTTCCTAGTTTAAGCCCTAGTTAACTAATGCTTGTTACACAAATCACACGAAGTAAATACTTACATTAAGAAAAGCTGAGGAAGCTACTCTACCAGCTGCTACAATAAAATCCATAATGAGCATTGTTGCACCAGGCAAACCAAGTGAAAAAAACTGCGGTGAGCAGTGCTTGATGATTGTATTGACAATGTCCTTAGAATAAGAAAAGAAAGGGCAAAAGAATGTCACACATGTAATCATGAGAATAAGGTGATCAATATTCCTAACAATTGATAATATGTGAAATAAAAAAGGTAATAATTATATCCTGACTAACTGGAAAGACTAATTTTAATTCTCCCAAATAATACATGCTGAGTATTATACTCTGTTAGCAAAATAAATATTTTTGTTTAGCTGACATAAATAACAGCATCATTTTCCATACTGGAGAGGGTAGTGAAGGGGTTTACTTTACAGGGTTAAAAATAAAAGGCCCACACATTATTAAACTGAACTGAAGTGTAGCCTTTCCTGCCATCTAGTTGTTTTTATGTGGTAACTCTCATCCCTGAACCCATCTGAAGTGCTTTGTAGCAACTGGAGACATTCACTTTTTTAGACACATGGAAGTCTTCAATGATATCTAGCCTCAGAAATCTAGACCTATGTTCTTCTAAGGGAGTATTACTACATTGGTTACTCATTCACTATGTCTTTGGAATTTGCCAAGAGGATACAAAGTATCTGACTGTATTATTCAATCTGATTTTTTTTTAAAAAAAGCCTCTTCTTCTAGTAATTATCAATGTCACTATATGAGATACTATAAGGTTTGGATAGTGTCATTTTTTGAGAATAAGGCAGGAAATCTTTTATTCTCCAGAAAGAAATTATCATCTTTTAATACATATTTTGTGCTCTCTACATGACCTGAGAATTAAGTACAATCACATTAGATTAAAAATATTTACACTGGTTGAATTCTAATCACACACACTTTTTAGTTTTACAGGCAAAATCAAGACCTCTGAGGTAAAGTTGTGGAGTCATATTTATGATCATTTAACATGTACAAATGACACAATTGCCGAGTCAATATAATTGTCATTATGCTAATAAAATGGTAATAAAATGTGAGATGATGTTTCAAAAAAGACTAAGAAAAAATACCTATGACTGCCATAATTTGTAGGCAATGAAATTCTTATGCCTCAAGTATCGGTTACCGAGTATCATTATAAAATGCCTACTACTAGGTACATTTGGGCATCACAGAAAGATACTGTTAACCTAAGCAAAGGATGGTTTAATCTTTTCAAAAATAAACTGGTCTAACACTGACATTGGAGGACAGTTAAATCAAACTCCTAACTACTATAATAGTTTGCTTTCAATCATGTTTCAAAACTAAATAAGGTCATAAAATAGAAGTATAGTAATATGTGAGCCACTACATATATAGAGCTGAGTTTTAATTCTGGATTTAAAAATCAAGAGAACAGAATTGAGAATCAGAAATAAATAAAACAATTTTTAGAAGGCATGCATATTTATTTACCTGATCAATATGAAGCAACCCACAATGCATTATATTGTAGAAATGGGTTAGAAAATCTCTATTTGGAGATACATCTTGTCTTCTTTTCATTGTATTACAAATAAGTTTATAAGCATGTAACTTCCCTTGCTTGTATTTATCAGTCAACATGGTTGCCTAAAAGTAAAAGATCAGTTTTCATAAATATTGTTTGCTAAATATTTAAATGTCTGACTCTAGCAAGCAATGTATCTCTTTTCATTTTATTTATTCCTATGATGGTCCAATTTGTTTAATGAATTAAAAAATCAAGGCCGCTAATACAACTGCTCCAAGTATTGTAAACATTAAACACTGATACACTGTAGGTATGAATATCCACAAACTGTTTCATCATGAAATATTTTAAAAGTTAAATTTCTAAAAGCACACAGTATATTCTGGGATACAACTTGAAATTCACTTTTCACTTAAATACAATACAAACTTTCTATATTTACTTTTGCTTTACTCAATAATAAAAACAATCTATCTGCAACTTTACCATGCCTAATCTGCACTCTTTAAAAAGCCTAATGACTTCTAAGATACGAATGAAAACAAGGTACTCTAGAGGCCTATATAATAACTCAAATTTCATTGAAATTTTTAAGATTATAAAGTTTTACATATTAAGCTTACCTTAAAAAGCCAAGGTGTAAGAATTCTTAGTGGAGGAATCAAAACTGGTGGAGAAGGAGAGGTCAGGTTATCAGTTGAAATGCCAAGGTTATCTCTAATCTGTAATTTTCAAATAAAAGGAAATAAATCTATAAAAATTGTTTTCCAATTTACTTGCTTCCTTTTATCCTTCCTTTCTATATATATATATCTTTCTTTTTTTTTCCTTTCTTTCTTTCTTCCTGACAAGGCCTCACTCTGTAGTCCAGGCTGATCTTAAACTCACTATAGAGCACAAGCATGCCTTTAACTCCTGGCAATCCACCTGCCTCAACCTCCTGAGTGCGGGAATTAAAGGCATGCACCACATGGCCAGATTACATGGTGCTGGGGAATCAAATTTAGGACCTTGTGCTTGCTAGGCAAGCACTTTAACTGCTGAGCTATGCCCTCAGAAGCTTTATTCTAAACTGAAGTTCAAATTCGGTGTCACCTACTAACCACATACTTAGTTACTGAATTAATTACACTGGGCACCAACTTATTTAGAGAGAGAGAGAATTATGGTTAAGTGAGTTCATTACACTGGGGACCTCCAACTTATTTATAGAAAGAGACTGTGTGTGTGCGTGCTAGGGATGATAATGTTCTCTAAGATTTCTGCTATTACTTAACAATTTTTCTTTCCTTTTCCTCTTAAGTGCTTTATTTTCTTTTTTACCTTGGCGAGATTCTGCCAGAGTTCACAGAGGTAATCAAAAACTTGAGCATGTATTTCAGGATCCATGATAGTATTGACATCTCCCAAAATGCCTAGCATTCTTCGCCACATGACAGTGGCAACATCAGCATGCCATCCAGTGAGAGTACCCCCTGCCATCACACTACAACATTCAGATGGAAATTCACTGATTTCTATTAAAAAACAACAACAACAGTGTCAGTAATTTTAAAGAAAGCTACAACGAAAGAAAACAAGAATCAACTTAATAGTGATGATTTTAGAAAAGTGAGTAAAGGTGAAAAAATGATTTATTTTTTCTGAGTAGATTAAAATCTCATCAGTTCATTAGTTACCTGCTATCTCAATAATTACTTATTCAATAGTGCTTTATCTAGATTTGCCTCAGGAGAAAATTATGCAACTATCACTCAGTGTGCAGACACCACATGGAAAAATGTGTCCTTGACATCAACACTGATTGTATAAGCACACATTCTCACTTGTATCTAACAGCTACTTCACATTCTACAATATTTCAGAAAATCTCAGGCTGAAAAGTTCCTGTAAGCAATGTCTAGAAGCCTATTTCTTTGTACCTGAAACTTCCAAACAAATGCAGTTACCTCTCTCTCTTTTTTGAGATAGGGTCTCGCTCTGTCAGCAATTACATATTTTTCAATTAAGTAAAAAAGCATTTTTACTAAAAATTAAGCACAACTATATATATATATTTCTCTTACCAATTAAAACTGGCAAGATTATAAGTAATAAATACAGGTAACCTGGGATCTCATTTCATTTCTGCCACCAGATATGTGAGTTAAGCAAGTCATTTAACAACTTTACTAAGGCCATACTACCTCATCTATAAAACAGATAGTTCAGCTAGATAGGGGTGTATGGGTATCTTCTTTGAGCCTAAAAAGTCCATTATTCTATTACTACATTCATATGTAGAAGAAATAACTTATAAGTTAGTAAAGATATCTACGTACATAATAAAATTTGAAAACTAAAAATTATGTAGAATGAAATAATCCTAAAATTATAAAATTGAAAATATCCCAGAATGTAAATAATTTTCAGTAAGTTCTTTCGTAGGATATGTACATTTCTTATTTGCAATGCTTAAGTCTTTTCTCTCTGTATATATTCAGTAACTGATGCTATTTAAAAAGTATTAAATAATCAGTCTTCCTACGTAACAAAACATAGGTCTTTGGTGCAAAGACACTAAAACAAAAATAATGAAGTTCTAAACACTGTTGTAATGCCTCCATATGCTATTGTACCTTATAAAATAAAGGTGAGTCAACTAATTTGTCTCTACCTTAAAGCTAACAAAATTTTGAATGGTTAAAGGGTAAGCAACAAAGCTTGGTCCTTGGCTAAATTGTGTACTGAATTGTTGGTATGTGACAGCTCTGAAGCACACTATTGAGACAATAAAAAAATACAACTATGAACTAAAGTAACAATGTATTGATGTTAGTATCATGAATGAAGCCATTACATTGCAGTTATCCAGGAAATGAATGATCTTCTTAGGACATACCCCTTAAGCACTTAATTGTGAAGGGTGTGATATTTGCAATTTCCTTTCATATGATTTAGGGGAAAGAGAATGCAAAGTTTTTTGTTTATGTATCTACATTTGAGTAGATACAGAGATAAAGTAGCAAAGTATTAACTAGTGAACTTATGTAAATGATTTATGAATGACCACTTACTAGCCTTTAACTTAAGTCTTATTTTTCACCCCCAAATGATGAGAATACTAATAAGCAAAACCCTCAAAGACAAAATGAGGATAATGGAAGGTCAAAAGTCATAAATCAGAAAACCAGGACTATACAACTGCAAGCTAACTGCACCTTAAGGAAGCAGCATTTTTCAAAAATTCCAAAAGTTATACGGCTTTAGATTTCTTCCTTTGGAAAGAGTAAATGTGCTATATTAACAATGAAAACTATTTTAATATTGTTTATTAAATCTCATCAACTGTGTCTTTTGCACATTTTTTGGTACATCTTCAAAAAGTGTATCTGATGCTTACTATGTTATGCAGCATTTAGCAAAGATAGCTTTTTTTAACACGCAGTTTCTGAGATTCCTCAAGTCACTTTTTAACACATATACAAAAATACATCATTTAGGCAATATTTAGTTAATTCAGTGGGTATACATGTAAAATCAACTTCAATAACATTATTGACTTGATAAATTACTTCACTGTAAACTTGCTTACATCAGATACTGCTACTATTATTTTCTCCTGTAAGTCATCAAGATATTTCAACATTATATTAACAGTGATGCCAAAGTAGGTGTTTTCTATTTTGGAAAATAGCACTATATCAATAAATGATAAAACCACATAAAAATAATGTAATGACTAAATCTAAGACTGTAATCAATTCTAATAAAATCAGAACATAAATATCTTGATAAATAAGATCAAGGAAAAAAGGATAGTAGCTAATATCCCAGAAATATAGAAAAATCTTAAGACTTAAGATCTCCTGACATTAATGTTCTGAAAGGAAAAATAGCAAATTATTGCCTAGATCATCTGGTGTCTGAAGAACAGAGTGGTGGAGTTTCTCATCAAGCTGTAGATCCTTCTGTTCCATGTGATCTATATTCAGTGTGGAAGGGGAAGGAGTCTGTGACCTGGATCCTAGAGCAGAATGGACTGGAGAAGCATTTTCTGAACCTGTAAATATAATTTCATAAAATTATCATGAAAAGCATATTCAATATTCTACCCTAAGATATAATATCTTAAAACTCCATAGTATGGTGGCATACACCTGTAATTCCAGCACTCTGTAAGGCTGAGACAGGAGGATCATTTGAGACCAGCCTGGGCAACTTAATGATACTGTGTCAGTTAAAAGAGCTGGGCATATAGCTCAGTTCAAATGCCCTACGTGCAATCCCCAGTACCACAAAATGTAAAACAAACAAAAACCACGATTAAGACAAATTTAAATTATCAAAAGATAAAACAACTGGCTACTAAGAAAATCACAATACTGTACAAGCTTTGTATCCAGGAGCCTCATCTAATGTCCACCACAGAATATGAAGTCAGAATCATATGTAGCAGCTAGCAGGAGTCATCAATGAGAATACAAATCCTTCACCATTTAAAAATATCCTCTTGTGACCACCTGCATAAGATCCCCTTAACAGAACCCTATCCTCAGGTAAATAGTACCTGTTTCATCACTACAGTTTTACCTTCTCTGGAATTTCACATACATCAGGTATAGTCAAGTAGTTTTTTTGTGTTTAATTTCTTTCATTTGGCATATGTTTTGACCATCTTGTGTTTACATATATTAATACTTAACTCTTTTATTGCTGGGTACTATTCTAATGAGTAGATAAAAAATTAATATGCTATAGTTTATTTATTATACTGGGTCATAGACATATGGGTTGTTTTTAATTTTTATCTATCTGTCTGTCTATCATTTTGGTGGTACTGGGGACTGAAGCCAAGGCCTCTGCTACATTCCAAGCCTTTTTTTTCGGTAGTTTCAGATACCGTCGCCATAAGTCATTAGGTTGCCTAGACTGGGCTGAAACCTGTGATCCTCCTTTCTCACCTTTCCGGACTGCTGGAATTACAGTTATGTATCAGTATTCCCAGCTTGCTTTCAGTTTTTAGGTATCATGACTAATGCTGCCATGACCTTTCACATACAAATGTCCCAAGTCAGAAAAACAATTAGAAACAGTCATATGATAAATAAATATTAAGTATTTAACTTTAAAAGATACTACCATATTTATCCATAATAGTATTAACATTTGCACTCCCACTAGACATATATGACATTTCTGAACACTGTGTACTGCTAGCATTTTTAATCTGAATTATTTTAGGGTCTGCGTCATAGAATCCCATCCCATGGTTTTTCCTTGGACTACCTGATAAGTAGCAATGTTACATATCTTTTCATTTATATTTATTTTCAAGAACAACAGCAGTAAAAGTATTTGTACTAATAAAAGAAAAATTTTCGTATTATTTCTCTGTGTAATTAAATCCTATGTTGATGAGTCTATGTATCCATACACATTGGCTTCTGTCCTTTACACAAGCCATCTTTGGAAATGGAGCATGCTCAAGTTCTTGTTCCCTAAGAGAAGAGGACGCAGAGTGTGAGAACAGAGAATGCCTTCCTACCTATCGAGTATGCCCTGGCGCAACGTCTTCCATCTGCATCGGCTAAGAAAATGTGTTTAATTCAGAAATGTATCATTACTTTAGTCTTGCAAATTCTAGCCAACTATAGGATGCAAAAACTACTCCACTGATATCATGAATAACCATTTATCAAACTGCAGCTGGAACCAGAGAGAAATTGCTTATTAAGTAGAATCCTCCAAAGCTATGGCCACTAGTTGCTCAGGCCTCCCCTAATCCCTGCAATGACCCTGCACTTAACATGATATATTACCTTGGATTTGACTTTTTATATTATACTTGGGTTTGACTATGTGTAAAAAGTTTCAGAAAAGAGTAATTTTCTATATAAATACAGAGTATCAGTATACTGACAGGCCTTCTGTTAGGCAATATGCCTTATATTTGCTATAATAAATACTTGGGCCAAAAGGTCTAAAAAATCTAATCTGTGAACAACAATGAAAAAGATGTAGTACTGTACCTTTTTGACTTTTTAAAATTATCTATTTAAAAATAACTTTAGAAAATGTTCTAGTCAAATGCATATATATGCAAAATTCTAGTAATAGTACTAGAAGTTCCTAGGAGTTCATAGGGTTCTAGTAATAGTATTAGGAGTTAAAATGGACTTCACATCAAGACACTATTTTAATTTTTTTCTCCCTGCAATGTTAAATAAATATGAGTAAAATAAATAATACTTGAACAGGGATAATACTTAAAAACCTCTCAAAATTTCAACTAGATTTTTTGGAGGTTTAGAACTACACTTAAGAAACATATTCTTTCATGTAACTTTACCAGTAACTGTCGCAACTTCTGAAGAGAATGCCTGATGATTAAGACTGTTTGTTTCAGAATCTATACGAAGTGTGGTTAGACTGGCTACTTCCTGCTCTTCAGCACTCTGTTGATGGCCGGAACCTGAATCCACATCAGCAGAAGATGCAATTCCAGGGTCAACGCCAAAGCCAAAGTCTATGAGAAGAGGAAAGGCTAGGATGAATCTCACTTATAAAACAAAAATATTTATAAAAGTCATGACTAAATAATCAAAATGACCAAACATTAATATTTAGTCTAAATTTGTTCTGTTCACATAGCACTTAGGCAAGAATAAATGCTAACACCTCAAAAATTAAATAAGAAACATTTTTAAGGCTTCCCATAGTGTATCATTAACAATAATGACAAAAGATATGTGGTATGTCATCAGTATACTTGTCCATGTTTTCTGACAGTTAGTAATATACTGACTGCTTTTCAAGTATTTTATAATCTCTAGTATAGAAACATACAAAAAAGACACATATTTGACAAAAAATTTTCTCTTAAATCATATTCATTAGAGATGAGTATAGTATACAAGTAACCCATGAGGGGGAAAAGTGTGTGAGTCAGTGAGTCAGTGAGTCAGTGAGTCAGTGAGTGAGTGTGTGTGTGTGTGTGTGTGTGTGTGTGTGTGTGTGTGTGTGAGAGTGTGTGTGTGTGTAATTCTCTAATGCATTACCCAGCTCTTCACAAACTTGATTCCCAAGGTTTTCACTTCTTTTTAATTTTGGTGCCCTCCACTAACTATCAAATGTAGTAAGAGTAACACTACAGCAGAATAACTGTGTGAAATTGCTAGAGTACCACATAATATTACTGATGCAATTATAACGTAATGTAATTACTCAAGAAAGTTTCAGGGGCAGGCCTGATGGCACAGACCTATAATCCCAGTATTCTGGGATACTGTGGCAAGAAAAACCCAAGTTCAGACCCAGCCTTAGCTAACTGGCCAGATCCTATCTCAAAATAAAAAATAAAAAATTGGCTGGGGGTGTAGCTCACTGCAAAGGCCCCAGGCTCAATCTTTAGTATCACTACCCCCTCTCAAAAGTTCAGGGTACTATAGTATTGAACATTTAATAACTGGTTGATTGTTCCCAAATATGAGTACATAAAACAACTTCAACTCAAAATCATGACTGACCTTTATTTTAACACCAAGTTCATATTAAATTACTTTCCTTCCTACAGTTTTAGTCTTACGAATATAATTTGTTTCATAAAATGATAGAATCTATTTTTTGTTTCTTATACACCTTTATTTTAGCAAAATAAAATGGTGTCAATCTGTTGTGATTTCCTAAAACTTCTCTGGAATTTTACTTAGAGGTGAAATCAAATTATGTAGGAACCAGACTAACACTGGTGAGGAGGGCTATGAGTATATACAATCCATTAGTCAGTTTTAGGGTACAGGGGCTTGCTCGGAGTCCAGGTTGGTCCTGAACTCACTATGTAGCCCAAGCTGACCTCAAACTCATGGAAAACCTCCTGCCTCCCAAGTGCTGGAGATTACAGGCACACACCAATACACCCAGCTAATGTGGTGCTAGGGAAACGAACTTAAGAGCCTTTCATTTGCTAGGCAACATAAGTCAGTCTCAATCAGACATTCAACACAAAACACACTACTCAAATAGTAAGAGATACTTGCTGTCAAATTTTCGGCCATCATACTGAAAGGCACTGAAGGAATCCGAATGACTGTCTGAGCTGATAAGATCACTGCTCCCTGCGCTGGCAGGAGAAGTCCATTCAGAGGGCACCCCTGGGTCATCAACAGGGCGCATCTGGTTCTGCTTGTTTAGAATCTCAGGGAGGTCTTTGGGAATTTCGAGACTCCCTGGACTACTTCCTCTTCTTGTCATACTCTAAAAATTCAAGAAACATTTTACCATTAAAATAAAAAGAATTTTTCATTCTAATTAAGAATCTGAAGTCTTCAACTTCTAAGACAATCATCACAAAAAGTGCTGAATTTAGGACTTGCAGGAGAAAGGGAGAAACAATTTAGGTAAGGTTATAAATTACTGCCTAAACTACTGATCTACTTCAAGGAGTTAGTGCTACGCGTGATGCTCTTATGCCTTAAGAGTAACCATGGAGTCAAAAAATATATTACATAATACAAAGAATAAAGTATTTAAGTGAGTGTAAGATAAACAATGCAAACAATGAAGTATGTAAGTAGAAAAAGGAAAAGCAAATGAGATAACGGGAGAGAAGGAAGAATGATGGCAAAGAAATCATTCTATAATAATCTATAATTTTATCTACAAAAATACTAAAAAAAGGGAATATGAGTCACTGACAATGTGAAACTCAAATGGCACATAAGCAACTGTACATATATATATATTCTTATCCAACATTTGAGATAAAAATAATTTTAAAATTTGTTTCTAAGTTATTTGGAATGATTAAGCTATACCTGTGCTATTAAAACTAGGATGCTGAGCCAGGTGGCTCCCATTGTTAACTTTCCTACTGAGGGCTGGTAGCTGGTATCAAGGTGAGACCAAGCTAGGGAGAACTAGGAAGGTTGTGGCTTATCTCTGTTTGAGAAAACAGGTACACTCACCTTCCTTTGGTGAAAACTAGAGGTATGCTTGTTTTATGTCTTTGGCTAAAAACTATAAAAATGTAATTAAAAAATTTTAATTCAAAAAGATTAAATTTAAAGGAAGGCTTTCCTGTTTTAAACAAAAATGTTCATATATAAATTCAGTATTTGTAGAGAGGTACATATTTTAGTTATCTTAACCTTCCTCTCTCAAATCAAATTAACAATAAAAAGAAAACTTACTGAGGCAGTACCACTTCGAAGTCGTTCTGCTATAAACTCATCCATCAGATCAGGAACATTACCACTGCTGCTGCCAATATCACTATTTAGAGGAGGCAGTTTGGGGCTCGTGTCCTCTTTATTAACTACAAGTAGATAAATAACTATATATAGTGAGGAAAAACTTAACTGCATTTTCTAAACATAAAACAAACGACAACAAAAACAAAGTACCTATGCCATATCAATTATTTGCCAAACATGCATTTGTGAATAATTTCCCTCTTTTTAGATTTAATTTTAAGAATTAGTAAATTGATATTTACTTTGTATAACTAAGCAGATGTTAGTCAATCTTCAGTATAACCTTTAACAGCAAGAAAGCTTATAGATAAGCACTAGTTGAAGTCAGGTTAATATTGCCTATAAAGAAACTGGTATATTGATCTTTCTTCCTGTCTGTTCTTCTTTTAAGAGCCTTAGTGACATAATTCCAAAGAATATTTGCAAGGAATATATCCCTTCAATCTCTGCAAATCTCAATGAAACACAAATGCACTAAAGTTTGAGTATTTATAAATAAAAATTCTATGATTTTGACAGAATGTTGTTTCTACTATAAAGTCTAATTTTAGTATCAGGTTTATTTTCACAAAGGCTTAACATTGTAATAGATTTTTACGATATGATTTACATTGAGAAAATGTTAACTTATGAAACTTATAGAGAACATGTTGTTTATGACACTACTATGCTCTTGAAAAGTTGGTTTCTACATAAAGAAAAACATATTAGCAATGTTTATATTCCTCATGAACTACAAAGCATTTCGAATTAAAAATGTACACTGGTCAGAGGCTCACTGTAAAATACCATTATCTTTATATTACTGGCCAGGCTTTGCTAAGCTGTCAAATACTGCCCTCAGGTGGCATTAATGGCTCAATGCAAGATGCACTATACAGCGTTGTTAATCATGCTAACAAAACCATGTTAAAACAAATAAAATTAAAACCTACCTTACTGCTGAAAGTTAATGTTCTGTATCAGTAAAGCTATTTTAACTTGGAATCAAGATAAAAGTCACTTATAATCTTGCTTTCTTTTAGTAGCCTACCCACAGAGGTTTCATATTTAAATTATGATTAGCTATCATGAAACCTTTAGGCAAATTTAAAAACTCAAAAAACAAAAAAAGGGAAGGGAATGATAATTGTATCAAGGAGATGACTTGCATTCTACATAAATGAAAACAGTACTAAAAGACTATGAATGTCTGAAAATAGTTTAAATGAAAATGAATCAACACACTTTGAGAAGGAGGATACAATTTCCTCTCCCATGATTGCTAACTATAATGTTGGTGCTAGTTCTAGGACCTTGATTTCTATGTCAGATGTCAAAGTCATCTTCTAACCAAAAATATAACACCAAATATATCTGTGGTAAAAAAAGAAATTAAGTATACACAGTTAGTGTCCTTTCAAATATAAACTATAGTGGGTCAAGAGATAAAGTATAACAATTCTTTGGTAAACTTAATTTTGAGACTCATGTAGTACACAGAAAAATATCTTTTAGGTAGCTTTTGAAAGGTCATTCAATTTTTTCAGTACCTTCCTCTTTCCTAATTTGTTGTTCAGCAGCAAAGAGGTTTAACCAATGCCTTATAAGGGGTATTAGTAATTTAAATAAACAAATTTATGCTGGGAGAAATACAGCTGGGGAAAGGCGCATGCATAACCAAACAGAGAGAAAGCAGTGACCATCCCAAAGCTTTTTGATTGCTTATAGCTTGCTTCAGTTGCATTAAGCCAAACTGGTGCTGTCTTTCTCCTTTTGCGCTCTGCACACTGTTAGTGCTCACCTGCAGCTTTCCTTCCAAAATAGCCCATTACATGACTGTACAGATCCCTCAGTGGAGCCTCTGGTGGCATTCTGTTCTGCCTCTGTGGGGAAACATTTGCCTTCGGCTTCGAAAGAGCATGTACAACAGTTTTATAAACGCCACCCAGGGAGCCCTGCTGTAGTCCTGCCTCATGACTTGATGACCTGAGAGTACTACGACCACCTAACTGGTTACTTGCAGTTCCTTCTTTCTGTAATGTGGCCGTGGGAATATCGGTAGACTCTGTCACTATTTTGCTACTAACAGAGGTTGCACTAACTGTATCTAGAGGCCTGTACACACCAGGTTTTACAAGCTCTGGACCACTGGCTGAGCTGGTATGGACGCTGCTGGTACTGTTATTGTTAGTACTACTACTAAAGCCACTGAGCTTCCGTAGTCTCATCTTCCAGGCAGCCTCTTTGTTTTCCAGAGGATTATAAAACTGAACAGACTCAGTAGATGGTCTAAATGTAACATGGACACTATTTCGTTTCTTAGCAGCAATTTTCATGATTTTGGCCCTATGAGTTACTGTTTCAGACAAGCTCCTTTTAGTAGGAGAAAGCTTGCTAGTGCTTGAAACATGAGGCATTCTGCGGTTAATGGGTGCTTTTAGTGTAGTTTTCTTGGCATGCACTACATGTGGAACAGTGATTTTCTCACTAATCTGCACTCCCTTAAGCTTTTCAACTAGTGCTACATCTACACAGGCATCTAATTCTGTGGCAGTCTGTCTATACAAATACTTTCTTTTTTCTTTATCACAATGGCTATCTGAACTAGGCTCCGATGACTGTTTATCAATGTCTGGTTGCTTAGATTTTTCAGAAGTTTGTGTTCTCATAAGACTATCTGACTGACTAAGTTCAGTATTACTCAGGAAGGCAGCTGGGTTTGGTTCTTTTTGAAGCTGTGTGTTTTCAGGAGTCCCAACAAAAGGCATGACATTTTCTGATTTAATTTCCTGATCTATGTATTCTAATTTATCAAAGGATGATCTTTCCTCCTCAGTTACTGCAATAATCACCTCCTGAGAAGTTGTATCTTTATCTATCTCATTTTTACTATGATTTTCCTGGTTTTCCCTAAAATATTCTTTGAGGGAAGAAAGAAGATCGTCATCTCCTTCAAGGTCAATGTATTGGATTTGTTCAAAAGCTGAATCTGCAAGCTCTACTGGACCTATTAAATGACAAAGATGGTCATATATGCTATCACCAACTTCCAGAGAAGACTCTCTACTGTGAGTATCAGTGATGTGGCTTTCAGTGGATTTATTTATTGAAGAAGCCTCTGTGGAACTCTGCAAGCTTGGTGCATGACGGGATGAACTGTCAATGACAGGAACTGCACCTTGGGCTCGTTCAACAGTGAATGGTTCCAAGATGTCAGAAGTGCTGCTACTTCGAGGCAATGGTTGTTCCTCATTCAAGGCACCAAAAACTTCATTTCCAGTGTCTTCACTTTGTGAAAAATGCCTGACTCTAGTTGAGCGGGGAAGTATTTGAGCATCATCAATATCTGTAAAAGAGAAAAATTATATAGAATGGGAACTATATGAATGTAAAAAAGAAGTTAACTGCAACCCTAGCCTACGCATATGCTTTAAAATAAAAAAAACTGAGATACTTTTGTGAGTTCAATAAAGAAAAATCAATTCAAAATATAAATCTGTTTTTTAAAAAACGATGGGCACAAGCCAACATAGCATGTAGTGTCAATGAATTAGAAAACTACTGAAATACATTTTAAAATGTTAACATGCATAGAAACAGTGAGAAGATGAAACATTTGGAAGTGCAGTCTAAGATAGAGCTGTGCCAATATATCAAGCAAATCAAACTTGTCAATTTTTCCAAAATTCTAAGGATAAGAACAGGTCATAATACATAAAACTAATCTAAATATCCAGGGCAAATTCCTATAAATTCTTTTATTTCCAGTTTATGCAAGCAGGAGGCATCATCTTTGTTTCAAAGCTTGCCCATCTGATTGATTATATAACAGAAATTTTTACCCTCTTCCTAACGTTTTCTTTATCAGGAAACTATCTGTTCTACTGAGGTGTTTTATGTATTTTACTATAGTACTGAATGTGTTATCATCAAATAAAAGTTAAGACATTTAACAAATTAATTCTTTTTGTTTTTGAACAAAAAATTACTTAAATCTACCAAGAAGAAACTCTACCTGCCTATTATCGGCTCTTCCCATAAGCACCCATTACATTCTAATGGCTATCTATTGTTTCTTACATATCTTTTTAAGAATTATAGAATGTGAAGTCAAAGTGGATATTTAGCAAATTACTTAACAGTCTTACAGACGGAGAAATGAAAACCCAGAGAAGGTTACTTTATCAACTTTATAATCACAAAATGTGACAAATAAGGCCTAGTGTTTTATGTCACAGCATTTTTATTAGTTAAATGCTAAACATATGGTAAATCCTTAAAATATTTATGAAATTTTAAAAATCACAAGGTGAAACATTATTTAGCTGTCCAACCAAGAATTTTAGAAGTTAAATATGTCTAAACTTATGATCTTTACATATATTAAGAATAAAAAATATTTGTGTTCAAAAGCCAACAAAATATAATGAAAAAAGGACAAAAAGTAAAAAAGTCAGCTGTTGCTACTTGTGTGTAATACAAAGTAAAAATAACAAGAGTATAAATGAACAATAATGAAATACTGTTCATAAGGGGAAAATCCATATCCAGAGTAAAGTGTTGACTTGTCCAAATTACAAAGTAATTTCTTATTGGTGCTAGGTCTTGAATTTTGGTTTATTTACTCCAGACTTTGAGATCAGTTTCCTCATTTACAGAATAAGAATTTTCATTCAAAGCATTTTCAGGACCCATGCTCTGGGCAAAGGTGGCATTCTTTTTGCTATTTAGTATTACTCTTTTAATATGAGGCCCAAAAGGATCCTTTTCATAATTAAATCAAATTAACAGAGGTTTCTGTTATGCTAAGATTCTAGCATATTACTGAAGATATAGATGTAAGCATAGATCAAACACATAATATCTCCAGAAGGCGAAGCAAACTTTTGTTGACAATAAGCTAAGGGGAATAAAAATTAAATATCTGCAAGATAATTACATATTTTTTTCTGCTTTATTATAAAGGACACAAGTGAACAGCTAGATAAAGAGGTATGTAGGTCAAGGTCCAGAAAGGTCCCATGCTCTTGGGAATACATTTAAAAATTAGCTCAGTTTTCTTTCTTATGCAATCCACTTAAAAATAAGCTCATTTTTCTTTCTTATGCAATCCACTTAAAAATATTTCCAAATAAAAAGTTTTCCTACAAACTTCATCATTTTGCACTTATATTTAACATTATCTCAGTAAATAACTAATGCATACTTGTGCACCTTGACAAGTATAAATATAATAGAAAAAGCCCTGTTTTGAGGATTAATATATTTAACAGGTACTTCATACTTCTTTCCATACAGAGAAGTAAGCAAAAGATAAAGGTAACATAATTTTACTATATATAGGAATTTTATAGTTGGGATTATATGAAAGTTCACAATCAAGAATTTAAAACACTGTATCTAATGAACTCTAGGAAAAAGCATAATACTAGGTTTTTTAGTTCTTTTGATTGATACTTCATAATTTTTCATTCTAAAGAGGCCAGGAAAGATTACAGATCTTTTAAAAATAACTCTCTTCCCATAATGCTCACCTTCCTGTTAGAAAATTCAAAAATTATTTTAGCCCACTTTTTCCTTAAAATTTTGCTATCATAAATGAATATCTAAAATTGTTGTTTAAGAGTGCAAGCGCATTTAAAAATGTAACTGGACTTCTTTTTTACCAACTAACAAGGTGCTGGAGTATTTAAATCTAAATAAGTATTTTTTATATTAGGCATTAAATGGGTATGTCATACTAAACAGATAAGCCCATACACAGTAACACTAACTATGTAAAAAGCAAAGAAGAAAACAACTGCTAGCCAGAAATTCGTTTCAGCTCTTCAATTAAATACACCTGACTCTAACAGGGCTTAAATTTAGCAGGGCAAATACACTTGAACTTTACCAAGAAAAAAAAGACTAAATAATTGCTAAACTATATAGTATACCTTTTCATTTGTCTAGTGTTGTTCTATCATTTAATCCTAAAAACAACCCTGTAAAATGTTATTTCCCCAACTGATAGGTGAAGAAACTGCTTATAAATGACTTACCCAAGTTACACAGCTATAAAGTGAAGAGCTGAGATTTGAGATAAAACAGAAATTAGTCCATACTACTAATCTCTTGAATAATATACTATATACATTTTATATTTATAAAATAATTACTTTTTTAAACAAAAATTTAGAAAACTTAATGATACTATGAAACGACAGTACTGCATAGTGGTTTAACTCTGCAAAAGATAAGAATCTTAGGAATCAAAATCTATATAAAGCAATTATTAATAAATTGGATAAAGGAAAATAAAAATTTTTGGATTTTATTGCTAAAAATAATATAGCACCATCAGTTTTGAATTAAAATGCCCTTCAAAACAATTTGGTTATTGTGCTCATATTTTAACATGGAGTACAGTACCCTTCAGATTATTTTAACTGTGAGTACAAGAAACCATTTAATGAGTAAAACTTAAAAAAATATTTTTAACCAATAAGAAATATTTGAACACTGAGAAAATGCTTCCTGTAAAGCCTACAAATTTACAGAGCTATCAAGTTATCTCCAGATTTCCTTAATAATGTTTAGCATCAAAGTGTTAGAAATTACTTCTACATTACATTTTTTCTTGAAAATATGTTTAGTTTTTTAACTGGCTGAAAAGGTAAGCTGTGCATTACAATGCAACCCACAAGAAAAAAGTACTTCTTTCCAGCAGAATTTAAATTTATTGAGGATTTTTATGTTGTTAATCACATTATCTCTATCTCCTGAAAGAATATTTGTCACATAGTATGGCCCCAATAAATACTGGTAGAAGGAAAGTGTTAATAGCTGCTAGTTCCTTAAGGCGAAAGAAATCTCTGAAGTTGCAATACTACCACATCAGGTAAAATTTTAATAGTATCTGAAATCATTTCCAAACCCAAGTACCCAAGTCCCTTTTACCAAAGTCAAAGTCTATTCTTGCCAATCACAAACACTCAGTGTCCAATTATTTCTATGGCTTTTAAATTCGTGAAGTCACTTACATTAGTTCAGATAGAAAATGGAGCCATTTTGAAATAATTTTTTATTTTTTATGTTAACTACTGGGCAATTTTATTTATTTTTGCCTATTTGGACAATAATGGAAATATGCAAAGGTAAGAAAGAACTACAGAAAAAGAACTATGGTAATAAAGTCTGCCCTTTTAAGACTAAATGTTTAATTTAATGTAGAATTTAATTAGGTAATTTTTAAAAGTATGTTATTAAAATTATGAATATACACAAAAGATTTAAAAGCAACAAGCCAAGATTATAAAACTAATTTAAATTTCAAACCATCAAACATAGCCCACTAAACTTACTTCTATTTCTGTTGTTATATCTCTATAATACTGCTTTCATGACTTAAAAATTCTGCATATAGACAAAAGACCAATATATTTGTATGTTCAGATAATTAAAGCATTTCATTTGTTTACGAATATGTTACACAATGCCATTTAGGCTACCTTCAAGTTTTCACTTAAAAAGTTAATATAACTATTTCAGCAAAAACCTTTTAAATTGTAATTATGCTATAACCAGCGTAAAGGTGAAAAGGCATATTGATGGTAAGGGAAAAACAACTCCTTGTTTGTATTAAAAAGGGACTACTTTTGTGATTAGAGAAGGAAAATTCTCCTAACTTCAAAGAATTTAAAAATAGAGTAAGTGTGTATGTGAGGGATCGTCTTTCTTCTAATAGAAAACTCAAGAGAGGTAGTTTTACACAGTTCAGTTAAAAATAATAAGGCAATGATCAGCTCCAAAACATTAGCAGCTGGAATAATATGTATACATATTAGGAAAAAAACACAAGTTTTTGAGAATTAGTCGGGAAAAAACTTAATTTCACGATGAGAAACTCATGGTGCTTGGCTAAAATATAAGAAATAGTTGCAAAAATATATGTAGAATAAATTTCCCACAATGTTTAAATATGTATTCTTTCAGTAAAGTTTAACTTTTATTGGTAGTAAAGGCACATTTATCTCCGAATGATGACTGAGATTTCTGGTGTTTCTCAGCTTGCCTATCCTAAAAGTAGTAACTGCTAGGTTTGGCAACTAAACTGTAAAAGCACAATCTAGTGCACTAGCTCTCAGCAGTTCATGAAAGGCAGGCCAGATAAGGCATGCTTGTTCATACATTGGACTTAAGAGATATTACATGTTTTTACAATTCCCAGATTTAACATATCAAAATCTCGGGCAAACTCCTGGGAAAATATAATTGAATCTTATGTTAAGCAATTGTGTCACTTTGGTATAGTGACAATGCCTTTGAGATTAAAAAAAAATCTCTTTGTGATACAAGCATTCTACAGAACCACATGGTGTGATAGTGGGAGTTGGGGGGTGGGGAGAGTGTGGGAGGGCCAAAAATGGGAGGGGATTTTAAAGTTGAAGAGCTATATATGTGCACAAAATACTCAAGTTCATTGCATACGTATATTAATAAAAAATGGTAGAAAAAATCTCTTTATGGATATTCCGTTCTAGCTATATCAAATGTTTTATCAAATAAATACAGCATCATACAACAATACGTAGAATAGAAAACTAAGTAAGATGAAGGAGTAAAAAGAGCTGGCAAAAAAAAAAGAGTACTTTGAAATTTGACAGTTTATTCTTAAAGAATTATGTTTTAAAAAGAGGAAGATTTTTTTTTAAAAAAAAGGTGCTTTCTATTACTGTCACTGGTGTTTTCTTTTTCTTTCTTTTCTTTTCTTTTCTTTTTTATTGTTTGCTGTTTCAGTCCCAACAACTGAATCCACAACCTCACACATGCTAAGCAAGTAGTCTTATCAGTGAACTATATAGGGCTTAGATCCCTACCCTGGGAGTTTATTTTACCCTGAAATTATTCAAAAGTAACATGTAAATATTTCTTCCAATGAATTTCACTGCCAGCCAAAAGCTACAGTGATTGTCTGTGATTAGATTCACTGTTTTGGTTTGTTTCCAGGAATTTCAGAAACTTCCATTCTTGATCTCAGAGTTAACAATCAAGAAATATTTTATTATACATGCATATAAGTTTACAACCATGGAGAATATAAAATCATTTAAAATATTACTTTCCTTTAAGTACTTCACTTTCCTTAATTCTTTTTTTAATGTACATCAATGGTTTGTGTATCAAACTGTTCTAAAATAAAATTTTTTGAAACCTTGGAAGAAAGATAAGCAAGTAATAATTAGTTGGATTGGTGGAGGATCCAAGACACTTGGTGATTTCTGTTTTTAACTCAGCACTATTTTTCACACGTCTTCTTACGTAACACTTTTTCTCTTATCCTTCCCTTCCAGTAGTCTTTCAAAAAATAAATTTCAGGCCTGCATTTTGACTTCAAGAACCACAGGAGAATAATCAACCCAGTAATTCAGAATTCACATATGTAAAGTGGTATAAAGAGTCCTGTCCAATTTTCATAGTGCTAATTTTTCAAATTAGGAGGTTAGCTGAGTATTTTCCAGTCTGCCTCCTTTGAAACTTTAATCATATAAATTGTTGATAAGTATACTTGTAAAGGTACTCTATACTTGAATAAAGTTAAGAAATACTGGATCATACAGTTTTGTTTTGTTTTTTTACAGTAAGTCTTCTGGGAGCTGTCAATATACTGACAAGACATTATGAACCTTTAACCTTTTCCACTTTACATCTTTTTACATCTCCCAGAAAATATTCTAAATTTTTGCATCAGCTTAAAAAATGGTAACTTCACACATAGGTTAACTTTCAGGTAAAATGGAGAATTTTGACTTCTCTAATTTTAAAATGGCATGCTTCCTTTCCTCTTTATTTTTTTCAGGGAAAAATAACATTTTTCATTCATGCTAAATTTTAATTATGTTTTTATATGTAAACATGTGTAAAAAACTGGAAGCAAAAACATTTTAACTTACCAATAAATTACCACTCACTTAAGGAGTATATGTACTTTCTCATATACCTTCCTTTGTAATGCAGATTTAGCAAAGTGAACATTTATTAATGATCAGATATGAAATTGTTTTGTTTTAGTGACTGGTATCTCAACACTATCTAAGTCTTCACGTTTATTATAGAAAAAAATTTTACTACAAATAGAGAAAATAAAAAGTGACATTTAGAAAAGTCCTTTTATATATTCTCCATACATGTTTTATCTATTAAAATTTACAGCAGAACAAGAGTTTTGAAATTCAAACTTCTCATGATTGCTAAGGTAGTATTTTAAAACATTAAGGGATATTTTAGCATGTAAGGTAATTTTTCCAGAGTGTTAAATTAAGTTGCAGAACAAAAATTATGTAAAGCCCTGAAGATCCTAGTGAGATGGGAGGGAACATTCTGATGACTTAAGCCAAAGAATATACAATGCAACCAAACTTTTCAGAACCAGTAGCTAAAGCTTCATTTTTAACAACTCATTGTAAACAAGAAAAAAATGGTTTATATCACATGCTTTAAGTTAAGCACTGAGTACTCGAGTTCAAATCCCCAGCACGACATAAACTGGGCATGGTGGTGCATGCCTGTAATCCCAGCACTTCAGGAGGCTGGGGCAGGAGGA